>JAYESA010000002.1:162128677-162714483 GCA_036927795.1 Iris macrosiphon | reverse complement strand
ATGTGGCATGAATCTACTAAACAAAATGGGACTTCAATAAATGGTTTAAACCTGGCAAGTCCCATGAGTCAACAAATAACATTCGAACTCCATTGGTAGATATTAATTAGGTTTTAAGAGAATAACTAACCTAAAATATAATTTGGGTATTTTCCCTCATTGATTTGTTCAGTAATGTTGTGGCAATTTGTGCACATGCACTATACAAAATTGATATCTTCATGAGTATTAATTAGGTTTCAATTGAATCTTTATCGATGCTACATTATTGAGGTCTTTCTTTATTTTGTGAGCTTCATTGGTTCATTGCATATGGAGCTGCAATTAGTATCTAATCTAATTGTAACAAAAAATTTAATGTAAAATAACGAACACGTTGTAAGCACGTAGTTTAGTTAGATTATTTGTATACAATGTCACCAAGCTCAAAGCCAAAAATGTCAATAAGCACACCACTTAAAATGCCTCGTTTGATTTGGCCAAAGCAAAAAATTATTTAAAATCCATGAATAATTACTACTTACTGACATATGTTAATTAGGTTGTAAAAGAATCCCTATATGCAAAATTGTAGTCGAGTACTCACCTTACAAACAAAAAATGCATCTTGGATGTGTTTATCTTCCATCTTCCATAATATAAAGCGACTTCTAGACGACTCAAAAGTGTGTCGTCTAAGCCGTAAGTAATACTCAACCAATTAAATTTAAAAAATAATAAATATGAAAGATAAATAAGACCTTAAACCAACTTCCTCTTATCCATCAAAATCATTAATAAATACTCAAACAATTTAATTTTACAAAAAAACTAACGGAAGATTCAAAAAAATCTAAAACCAACTTCTTTCTCATAATTCCTAACCCACTCTTTCCTTTCATATTAAATTATAATTAAAATAATTTTAAACATTTAAACTATTTTACAATAATATAAAAAAAAAATTAATGTTGGTGTTTTTGCCTTTGGACTAGTAAAGATAGTCCCCACATGGCTACACCATCAAGTGAGTATCTCAATATAATATTTTGTTTGTGTTAAGGTGTGTACATGGGTGTGGTGGGGCACATGGTGTCATGTGGGGGTATTTTTCTAGGAGAAAAAATGATTAACTCCCCAATGAAAGCATTATACTTTTGTCATTCTCTTGAAAAAATTTCTTAAGAGCTAAGTCTCAAAGGAGTTTAGCGACTCGGACTCGGGCTCAAGGGCGCAAAATGGCACTTTGTTGGCAAAGTGGCGCTTTAATTCAGATTCGTTTTTGTCGGATTTGAATTAAATTCGATCATATCTTTCCAATAAAAGTAGGCGCTATGTTCCTCTATAAATACTCGCTTTGAAGCCCCCTTTAGAAGTAACTTTGAAAAATGAGGGAGATGAAGAAAGGTTCTGCTACTGCGTCGTTGGAGTCCAGGAGTTTGTGTGAAGTCCAGGAAGGAGGTACGTGAGCATTCCAGAAGTTCTTCGAGAACTTGCTGGTTCCTGGGAGCAGATCGTGTGGAACGAATCTTGCTTTGAACAACGGTGATCTTCATCACCCCAGCAAGCAGAGATCCATCTTCTCTTCTCTTCTAATTGTAACTCGTTTTGTCCGTCTGCAACTGCGATTGTAAGAAAGAAAATAGATTATTTTTTTATTATTGTATTCATTTTTTTCAAGTTGTAATCAGATATATATTGGATTTAGTTGTTCGTTGTAATCGAGTTCATCAGAGGGCAAACTTGTTTGCTGAAGTCTCTGTGTCTCGAGTACAACTTCAAGATCAAACAGAGGACAGACTGTAAATTTTTCCTGAAGCTCTGTAGAGGTCTGTTCCTTCATCTTTTGATTAAATCCTGAGACAAACAATCTCAAAGCAAGATCCGAAGAAACGATGTTGAACACCCGTACAAACCTTCTCGACACAAGTTTTCACAAACTTGAAAAGATTGACGGGCTACGCTTCTATTATTGGGATGAGGAAGGAGTCATCTGTCAAGTGATGGACGTATGTTGCCAGATCCTGGATCTACCATTCCTGCGGATGGAGGTGGACTTGAGGCTCGCGTTGCTGGAAACATACATTCTAAGAGGAAGGAAGACAACATCGTATGCAAGTTGCCACATGGAGATGTTTGATGCAAGTTGTTGTGTGGAGAAGTCTACTGCATTTGCCACATAGAGACTAGCATTATGCATGAGCTGTGTCTGCACATGGTATTCTTTTGTCACATAGCAGAACTCGATGAATAACAAGCTCGGTATAGGGTAGTCACTGGACATGGCGATCTTTCGACGCATGGCATGACTTAAAGCATGGAAGCACCATTGTAGCTGGCTCTTAGCAAGGTCTATGCACAACCAGGTTATGCGCAACTTGGCGCATGTCTCTTCAAGCATGAAGGATCATGAGAACGAGAATTGCAGATCCAATTTTAAACTAAAATAACAAGGTAAAAGCTTAACTTGGTTACTTTGATTACTTAACTTGGTTGCTATGATTGTGCAGGTTAAGTCATCTGGCGTGGTTGCTGACCAGTGAGTGAAAACTGGTTCATCTAGCCATGTGTGCTCTAGGAAATGTTGTTCACCAAGGTCGAACCTATCAGTAAAGGAGGTCTCGATGGCCAACAAGGATCAAGTTGAGGATCTGGGGATTATGATAATTGTTCTAGTTACAATCAAAGGATGGCGTGTAGCTAAGTACCAGTGATTACCAAGGGCCTAATCTCAGGAAGTTTGTTGCAGACTTAAGGGTGAACATCCATGGTTGCCAGATTGTAATATCTTGGCAGGAGATATACTTTGAAACAGGGCTTTCAATATCAAATAGATGTTCGAGCTTCTGCTTGTGAATAAAGTCTCATTATAAGAGTTGTGGGACACCAAACTAGGAAATATACTCTGTACCGCAAGATGTCTAGTCTAGGACTTATCTCTAAATATGGGGTAAGGAGGTAGAGAAGTGTGAGGTATGTGCACAGACAAAGATAAAAAAAATCGTTCAAATGGGTAAACTGAAGCACAAATCTTCTCGAGTTGGTGCACTCAGATATCTGTGACTTCAAGCAGTTCTCCACAAAGGCTAAGATGAAGTATTTTATCGACGACTATTCGAAGTACGCGTTGGTCTATCTGCTCAAGACAAAAGACGAAGCATTCTAGAAGTTCAAGGAGTTCAGGATTAAGGCTGAACCTCAAGCATGAAAACAACTCAAGAGACTCAAGAAGTGATCGATGAGGAGAGTATAGGTCTATTGTGTAGTTCTTTTCTCCGCATTGGTACTATGTGCAAGAGATATCAGTTATTGACTAAAAAAAAAATTCTTGAAGAGCTCCTTATTGAACTAGAAGACGACTGATCTTGGTGAGTGGACAGAACTTCATTCTTTGATTCTTTCATACCTTAGTAATGAATCTGAGTTTTTGCAATACTTGTTTGCTAGTAGATAATATTTGCATGAGAATGATAGAACGAGAACCTGCATGCTTAACTAGAGAACGCATTGCTTATCTAAAAGAGAGATAACTATTGCCATGCTAAGTATAGAAATTAATTATGCATGCTAAGTTACACGGACACCGCTATCGAATGAACCATTTCTATGCTAATAATAAGAGTAAAAGATGCTTGAACATGTTTCTTCATAGTATGCTAAACTAGAGGAGAACTACACGCTTGTCTAAAAGAGATAGAATTTGCATACTAGATTTATATGACTGTTCTTGCTTGTTACTTGTTAAAAGAACTAGATTGCTTGAGCATGTTTCATTGATCGCACTGTATAAAAGATAGAAATATTATGAATAGCTCGTTATATGCTAAATGAATTGATATGAATGATAAGACTAGTAGTACACCCTGAGGATCGATCCTACGGGATCTTGGGGGTGTGGCTATCTGATACGTAAAGAGAAGATTGAACCTATCGATCGATTGAATATAATAGAAATGATTGAAAAGTCTGCTTGTTATGAACATGTGCATCATATAAAAATATTATTAATTGATGTAGAGCATTTATCGCATCGGTCGGGACAACTTGTGCACAAGTATCGGGTCTCTCGAGCGGTATCATGGGGCACTGGGACCGTTCGGCCTGGGAGAGGCTATACGAAACACCCTAAGACAATAAAGTCCTCGTTATTAGGCGGGTGTTATATGTATTATTTAGCTGGTTCAAGTGTCAAAGCAGCCATCTTTAAGCATATTTTTGGTATAGTGCTGGTCCGTGATAACACCACTACTAATCATGGATTTTCCATGGGCCATCATATAGTTAGGGCACATGCTAGGCTAGCCTTCTTGCATACCTAACTGTTTGATGCAGAGACGGACACGAAATATAACCTTATCCATATATGCAAATGTTGCTAACTTGTATGCCTGCTGCAGGAATTACCGTTCGAAAAGGGGTAAGAATTACTATATAAGTGATATGTTAATTTTGCTTATTGTCTTGCATCGCACCTAGACTTGCATGCTTGCTTGAATATGTTGATCGCCTTGTAATATATAAATGATAGTCTACTAGATTCTGTATTGTCCCTATAGTCTTTGCGTATAGCTTACGAGACACGCTGTGCACACCCTCATAGTATATTAATCGGCACATCATGCTTGAACTGATTGTCTTGAATTGAACATGAAATCTGATTTCAAATATTTTTCCAAAAAAGAAGTAATATGACTCTGCTCCTGTACTGCATGGAATAAACCTAGGTAAAACTAGAAATATCACTAGTAATATAATATTTTATTACATGCTTACTTAGTGTTGGTTTTAGTGAATGTTGCTTCTATACTCACCAGTACTTTTCCCAAATTGTTGACCCCTCTACCAGTTTGCTTATTCGCAGGTACTGGATTGTCCGAAGAAGTAATAGCCGAGCCTCATCTCCAGGACCCAGAAATCTGGAGTCGATGTCTTGAGTCGTATCGAGATAATTTGAGCTACTTTTGTATAGAGGGACATAATATATGGAATGATGTCATTGTATTCAGAGAACCTCGTGCCTTGAGCTTTGCTTCGTTTACTTAGATATATTATTGTTTGTAATACTTCTCCTCTGCTGCAAACTCGATCAGTTCGATGATAACCAAGACAACTTACATTTTTACCTCGTGCGAGCGCAACTCTAGGCTCATACGGCATCACGTCCCGATGAGAACGACTATCCCGTGGGAGAGTTAGCACGGTAATTTGCGCCCACCGGGGATATCAGGACCGCGAGAGATCGGGGTATGACATATTGAATTCACATCATTCTGCAAGGAACGTGGAATAGTCAATGAGACGACTGCCCCGTATTCTCCTTAATCAAGTGGAGTAGCTGAAAGGAACAACATAACGTTGACAGATATGAGGACTTCAATACTGTTGACTGTGAGTCTTCCAAACTGCTTCTAGGGAGAAGCTGCACTAACTGCTACCTTCATTCTAAATAGAGTTTCGTACGCAACTTCCATCCTAACGCTCCTTAAAACCGAGAGCACCTCCACCCGCGACCCCGGAGCAACCCGACTGGACCCAACCCACGGGCAACACCCTTGTCCCCTTTGTCCAGACTTGGGAAGACCTCCTTCATCTCGTGGATCCCCTCCATCGAGCCTAGGCCGGATACAGAGGTGGTGCAACCACTCGGAGATCAAAAATATCGCAGGAGTTCAACCAACCATCACCAAGTTCTTGATAACTTTTTTTGTCCTCCCCTTCTTTCATGTTATTTGGATTGAAGATGAGCCATGAAACCATAATTGTACACTCCATGAATCACCCTCCCCTTGTGGTTTAATCATGCACAAACCTAGTTAATAACTATAATACTTGCATATGTTTGTATTGAAGATGTAATATAGATAATGAGATGTTGCACTCTAGTTGAATACGTTTCAGAATTATTAATAATAATAATCAGAATTATATGAATGAATTACAGATTATATACATATTAAAATGTGTATTTTGTGGTTTAAAGTATGGATAATGGAAGAGTAGGTTGCATGGTTAATATTGGTGAACTAGTATTGATGTTGTAGTATGAAAATGTGTTATTTCACTATAGTTAATTAAATTTCAGAATGTTAATAGTAATAAACAAAAATATATGTATTAATATATCTATTTAGTGGCTTAGTTGATAAACAAATGAAGGGTAGAGTGCATGCATGGTAGTGGTAACTATGTATAGTTATATTGCATGCAAATATATAAACTTGAATATAAAAAGTGTGCATGAATATATATTAAAATAAATTTTATAATTTTAAACTTAATTATTTTCCTATTTTAAGATGTTAATTAGTGAAATAAAATGGTTCCATGTTAAGTAGTGTGTATGAATGTATAACAGAGGAGAGTTATCCCGAGGTTTACGGGACATGAGCTGACGTTGGAGCAGTACTTGCACCAGAGGATGTGATTTTGCCAGAGGACTTCTCCTGAGTACTCAGTTATCTATTTAGTTACTTATGCTTAGTGTTATTTTTATATATTTGGACTTGGACTGTTGGACATATGTATTTGGTGTTATTTCTCTTTTCTTTATTGTGATGGGTTGTTCCCCGAGACACTACTTATTTGGACTTGATGATGGACTATTTTCTGTTATCTATTATCTCGACTGGACTATCATCTTGTATTATGACTATTGTCTGTGAATGAGATTAGATATATATGCTATTTCAGATGTTGTAGAATTTTACTAATACTTAATACAGCTAAAGTACACTCTAATGAGTGCATTAAATTGGGTTTGCCCAAAGGAGTTGTATTGTTGGCCATTACCACATGGCAAGTCCCTTTATGAACTGGGGCGTGACATAGTTTTTGTGGTGGCCCATGTAGGTCAACGAATATATTGCTTCAAATTTTAATTACAGAATCGAGTAAGCCTGCAAATTAGGATATAATAAATTTTTAGGATCTCATCCACTTTTTGACCCATTCTTGACCTCTATATCTTGACTTGCATCATTTCTTGATTCCTTTGTGCGATTCTCATGGTTTACTTTATGTGCAGGGTAATGGATCCACGAACTAGTGACAATACTTGGTACCCCATCGGGTACGGTGATTACTTATGACGGACAGGGTGACACCATTGGGTGGAGATCCATCCACTCAATAAAGTAACCCGGCATATCAGCATGCCTCGAGGTTTCAGAGAGATAACATTCCACTACCACCATA
This sequence comes from Iris macrosiphon, assembly GCA_036927795.1. NCBI lineage: Eukaryota > Viridiplantae > Streptophyta > Magnoliopsida > Asparagales > Iridaceae > Iris > Iris macrosiphon. Next base: position 162,707,310 of record JAYESA010000002.1, on the reverse strand, counting down.
ATTCACTCCATCGATGCCAGCTTTTTCGCCAGGACAGCCTATGGACGGACAATAGCTATTTTAGATGTTCTATGCAATGATGCAAGCTCAACAGCAAATTCAGCAAGAGGTTCAGCAATACCAGACGAAGAACCTAAGGAAAATTATAGTGACCGCACTGGAGCAGGCGACCCTACCAGCCAGATGGTCATCGACGAAACCTATCACTAATTTCTGCCAGCTGAAGCCCTGTAAATTTTCTGGTAAGGAGGAGCCTACTGAAGTTCATGAGTGGCTCACAAATACTTAATACCAATTGGAAGCAGCTAAGCTTCCAAAGGAGCGTTGGATGACTGTCGCTAGGATGTAGGTGATAGGCAATGCACATAACTGGTGACTATCTGAGGAGAAATGGCTCGAACTAGATCGAGTTACTTGGGAGGAGTTCTCTAGACTCTTCCAAGAGATATACATTCCATTTATTGCTAGAGCAAAACTTCGAAATAAGTTCAACCGCCTCACTCAGGGCACTATGACTGTGGAAGAGTACAATACGGAGTTCATCCGTTTGAGTGGTTTTTCCCCTATTCTGATCCTAACAGAAGAGGAGAAGGAAAAAAAATTCTTTGATGGGCTTAGCTTTGAGTTGCAGAGGTTGATCATCTCAGTTGCACCAACTTCTTACACGGACATCCTTGTCGTGGCTTAACGCGTGGAACGTGTCACCAGGAGGGAATCCAGCCAGAAACGGTCGTACACACCAGCTTCGGCCAGAGCAACATAGGGAGGAGCTGCAAAGATACCTCACATGCACCAGCCACCCAGAGCAGCTCCACAAACCCTGCCTTTATGTCAATAATGTAGCAAGCGAGGCAATCATACAAGCGAGTGCAAACACAAGTTGGAACTATTCTTGGTTTGCGGATCAGGACATCACTCGGCACTTGACTGTACAGGGTTACAGAGAGAAGCACCAATGATTCTCCCAACAACCTTACCAGTACTGAGACCCGCCCAGTAGCTACCTATGTGGTGCCCCATTCCCCCTATTCGGGAAGCGCGGCTAAGAAATATAAGTCGATATCGTTCGATCGTGATAGATTGAATCAAGAACTCATCCTCGTTATGGATTTTCTTCTTCGTAATCGATTTCCATATTCAGTGGACCGTGCCCTGCAGATGGACTTAGCGGCAGAGTCAAGAGGGACATCTATGCTGCAAGTTTTCTTGCCTAGTTTTCGCTGTCGCTTTGTTGCTTTCGTGTCTTCAGTTGGTTTTCAGATTGTTTGTGTTTTCTTGAACGGTTTCGATAGATTTTATGCGTTGAACTGCACTTCAATTCTGAGCTTGAAAAGTGTATAAGAGGTATTTACCAGCTGTTCGTGGCAATGCAGGTGATCAAGCAGTAGGCGACGTACGAGCGGAGTTCTAAAGCACCTCTTTCCTTTCCCTCTCAAACCAACTTGTGAGTGGCTTATATTCGATTCAGTTGACCCTTCTTTCAATTCTTCACATCTAAAAAAATCTCGTATTCTTGCTTGTCCCGGTCAAACGATACCATAATAACTAAAAGATGTAAAGATAAGAAAGAATAGACTTGGACTACTTATTGCTTGTCAATCAACATGTGAACGGTTACCCTATTGCTTGCTAGTTCATTTATAATATTCTTTATATGCTCAATTTTAATGAGAATATATACTTCTTCTATAAATTATGCTATGCATATAGAACACACTTTGCTATGCGATATATTGATCAGTAAGACTATACAAAACCGTTTATGCTATGGAACTTGTATCGTGCTCGTATTTTCTTAAGCTGCATAAATTGATTGAAAACTTAATGGACGTCGTTTGATCACGGACAACTTGTGCACAAGGTTTTATGGTTTTTGTGGACGATCGCCGAGGCACTGGGATCGATTCTATCCGGGTGGAACATTATGTATAGTCGTATGTTATGGATGAAGTGTTATGTAGTGGGGCTCGCCACCTGCGTTGCATATCATTCTTGTCTCGAGACTATAACCCATCCTTTATGGCATTATGCCAGTGATCCCTTCGTATATTTAAACCTGTGCAAGCTAACTTGTGTCTTCGTGGCAGGGAAGGACATGGTAAGTATTGTGCAGGTGGTTCAGACGGACAGGTAAAAGTCACCGAACTGTGGCAAGTTCATTTCAGTAATTTCTATATATACTGTCTGCTTGTAAAATAAACTAAGGCAAGATAGAAAGACCACAAATAATATGCATGCTTCATATAAACAATGTGTTAATTGGTATAGTTGGGTTAGCTCGCCTTCACCAGTACGTTTTAATGTACTGACCCTCGTTGAAACAGGTTCCCCGCACCAACGAGATCCTGCGAGGAGCTGAATTCACTTTCCAACCCAGTCCAGCTGTCGGCACGCCCTGATCGTGCCCTATTTTGAAGCATTTTTGAAGACCCATGAGTTAGCTACTTAACTCATGCAGCTCAGAGGAAAAGCCATTATCCCGCTTGGAGGTCTCTTATTTTGAAGTTTTAGTAAATGATGTAATATACAGGACAACTATCTCATTTTGTGTCAACTTTTGTAAGCCTGTGTGGCAACCTTCTGACTCATTCAAGAGTTTTTAAAAGATGTTCATTATCAATAAAGAGAACATTTCCATATTTCAACTTTGTGTTTTAATTATCTGTGTACTCTGAATATGTGCTTGTTATACAAAATACCTTAGCCTTGTGTGGTGTGCAACCTAGGCACGTATGGCGTCATTCCCGGGGGACGACTATCGATTCCTCGGAATCAAGGCATGACAACCTAGGCCAGCTTATCCAGCACTGGGAGCACCACAGACAAAAGTTGGAGGAGTCAGACCACCAGCTCCAGGAGGGTATCAGCCGAAGCCACCTTTGGTACCACAGGCAATACTATTCCAGCATGCTCGACGGTAGCAGAGAGGACCATCTCAGGGGCGAGGGCAGTCATTTGCCATGACTATTAAAGATGAAGCTACTACAGGAGAGGTCACCGTAGGTACTATATTAGTAGCTTCATTTCCTGCTGTAAAATTGTTCGATTATGGAGCATCACATTCATTCATAGTTGCTAGCTTACTAGCCACGCATAGAGTAGCTACCGTACCACTTTCGAAGACTATGAGAATCCTTACTGGAGGTAGAATTATTCCAATTAGTGACACTTGTAGATCTTTTCGGTAGTAGTTTATGGGAGAGACATGTGAGAATAATTTTAATCTTCTCCATGCCAGATTATGATGTTGTACTTGGTATGGACTGGATGAGTCAGTACCTTACAACTCTAGATTGTCCGCGTCGATGGGTTATATTTAGACTGCCTGGTCACCAGGAGTTTTAGTTTCTTCGGGGAGCCAGAGAGCAAGGTGCCCAGCCTACAATTAAGACACTCTGTAGAAGGGGAGCCAGAGTACCCAAAGCTTGTATCAGAATTTGTGGATGTATTTTCTGATGATCTTCCAAGCTTACCACCTGAATGGAAAATAGAATTCACTATATACTTGACTCCAGGAGCAGAGACTATCACTTCATCAGTGTATCGGATAGCACCTAAGGAGTTAGTGAAATTGAAGAAGCAAGTTGATGATCTTCTAAATAAGGGTTTTATTCCGCCCAGTGTTTCACCATGGGAGCACCCATACTATTTGTGCCGAAGAAGGATGGAACGGTACGCCTGTGTATTGACTACCAGATACTAAACGTAGTAACCATCAAGAACCGGTATCCCTTGCCGCACATTGACAATCTGTTCGATCAGTTGAGTGGTGCTCGAGTGTTCTCAAAGATCGATCTCATATATAGTTATCATCAGATTAGCGTGCGGAAAGAGGATATACCGAAGACGGCCTTCAGGACCAAGTACGGACACTATGAGTTCTTAGTCATGCCGTTTGGTTTAACCAACGTACCAGCTGTGTTTATGGGTTTGATGAATCGAGTCTTCCATCAGTACCTGGACAAGTTCATGATTTTGTTTATTGATGACATCTTGGTATACTCCAAGAGCCACGAAGAGCACGAGGAGCATCTCAGAATTATGCTGGAGATGTTGAGGCATGAGAGGCTGTAAGCCAAGCTTAGCAAATATGAGTTTTTTCTGGATTGAGTGCCTTTCCTGGGATATATCATCGAGGGAGAAGGACATTCAGTTTATCCGGAAAAGGTTATTGTAATAGAGATTTGGCCTACACATACATTAGTTACGGAGGTGAGAAGTTTCTTCGAATTTGTCGGATATTATCGGAGGTTCGTAGAGAAATTTTCAAGGATTGCAGAGCCTATGACGCAATTGATGCGTAAGGACTAGAAGTTTGCATGGGCGAAGGTTTGCCATAAGGCCTTTGAGGAGTTGAAGAAACGGTTGATGACAACACCGGTCTTTACTCTTCCTTCAGGATCGGAAGGATGCATAGTTTATAGTGATGCATCAGGCACTGGACTGGGATATGTTTTGATGCAGCATGGAAAAGTTATTGTTTATGCATCGAGGCAGCTAAAAAGTTCATGAGAAGAATTATCCGATGCACGATCTTGAGCTAGCTGTAGTAATATTTGCATTAAAGATATGGAGGCACTATCTTTACGTAGAGAGGGTAAATTTTTTTACCAATCACAAGATTCTGAAGTATATTTATACTCAGAAAGAGCTCAATATGAGACAGAGGCGTTAGTTAGAGTTGATGGTCAATTTTGATATAGATTTACAGTACCATCCGAGCAAGGCAAATATGGATAACAGAAGCACACAGCTTATTTCTTGACGACACAACCCTAGTTATTAGAGAACCTCCAAGAGTTCAGGATAGAGATTATTTTGCCAGGATAGAGTAGGCAGTTGTCTAACCTTTTGGTTAAGTCATCCCTAGTGGAGAGAATCAAGGCGACATTGCCTATAAATGCTATATTTCGGAGACTTAAAAAGAGGATGAAAGCTGGTATACAGACGAAACTTCGGATACATAAGGGCGGGACGTTAAGGTATGGAAATTGCCTGTATATTCCGAATGGAAAATTGAGACAAGAGTTAATGACCGAGGCACATAGCTCTATTTACTCTATTCATCCATGAGGTACGAAGATGTACCAAGATTTAAGGTAGTACTACTGGTGGCATGGGATAAAAAAAAAGATTGCATGATTTATGGAAAAATGTTTGGTCCTTCAGCAGGTTAAGACCGAGCATTAGAGGACCGCGGGTATGTTACAGCCACTTTCCATCCCCGAGTGGAAGTGGAAACATATCACCATGGACTTCGTTACAGGATTTCCCAGAGGCCCCAGCGAGAAGGACGCAGTTTGGATTATTGTGGACCAACTCACCAAGTCGGCACATTTATTGCCGTTCAGAGTTTGACAGTCCACAGAGATTCTAGCCGACATGTATATGCGACAAATTATGAGATTACATGGAGTACCGGATAGTATTATGTCAGATAGTGACTCTAGATTCATGACCCATTTTTGGCGGAGCATGCAGGAGAGTCTAGGCTCCCGACTCAAATTCAGCACTGCTTACCATCCACAGACATACGGCTAGTCAAAGTGCATGATCCAGATCCTAGAAGATTTGTTGAGGTATTATATGTTAGACTTTGGAGGGTCTTGGGAGGACCATTTTGATCTGGTAGAGTTCTATTACAATAACAGCTACCAGGCGAGCATCCAGATGGCAGCTTTCGAGGCGCTGTACGACAGAAAATGCATGTCTCCTATAGTTATAATGCATGCAAATATATAAACTTGAATATAAAAAGTGTGCATGAATATATATTAAAATAAATTTTAGAATATTAAAATTAATTATTTTCATATTTCAAGATGTTAATTAGTGAAATAAAATAGTTTCATGCATACTTAATTAACAGGTTAGCGTTGTATAGCATTTTGCGACATTGAACATTACCTATGTACGTGTAGGAATATGTTGGTTAACCATACGTAACCATACGTAAAGGCCTATACGTATGCGTAGTATAACAATGTACTAGACCCTCACAACATTATAAATAAAAGTATGGTACATGGTTGTTAGCACGTTAACTAAAGCCATGTGACTGTTTGAATTATTAGCATGAATTGCGACTTTGTTGATGTGCGTGTAGAGACTCTATATTTTTATATAAAGTAGATAATGGTAAAATTAGAACTAATTTAAGTAATGTTGGCATGGCACGTGGGTGTTGCAGCGCCATCGGACGTGGACTTTGGATCCGCTATAGTGCAACAGCAGGCAGCAAGCAAGTGTACCTTGCCTTGGTCTCAGTAAATTGTGCTAAAATTTTAGTTTCATATTTTAGTTTATATTTTATTATATGTACTTATCTGTAATCCTAGAACCGTAACTTTACTTAGCGTCTGAATTGTATTTGGGTGCCGACTTTCATACGCGAAAATCGGGTATCGTGAGATTGCATTATCGACATATACCTTATATGTGTAACTCTTGTACGATTTGTCACGACCCGCATCCAAAATTTGGGCATGAGCCATGGGTACGTCCAGCCTATACCGCAGCATCGGTGGTAGAACACTGTCTAGGTCTCAATAGGTCTCAATACTACCAACTCAACTCACAAATAACCTGTCAATGATCTCAACTCCATAAGGAGGACTATAAATATGCATATGATCATTAATCTATAAGGTACTCAATCACAATAACTATAAGAAGGTAAATGGCACGATAAGATATGAAAAAATATAAAGAAGTTCTGGCATAAGTCTAGAACACAACTCAATTAACAAAAGTCTAGAGTCTAGTTATCTCAATATAAATAAGGTCTCATCATAATACAACCCAAGTCTCAAAGTTAGAACAATCTAATGCATAAATAAACTAGGCTAAGTGCTGTCTAAACAACTGCAGGTGGTGTCTCCTCTATGGAGAGTGGCTCCTCTGGAATCTCCGGGATGTAGTCACCATATACTCCTGGACCATAATGGGTACGGCAAAAATCCTCAAGATCTTCTGAAAAATATTATCCAGTCAGGATTGGAGCGAAGTACAAACACTAACAGCAATTTCAATTATATTGATAAGAACTATAAAATAGTGTAAGGAAAAACAAAATTAAAAAAATACTGGAAGACAAGGAATACTGAAGAGACATGTAATCATCATATAGAACTAACCAGTAATGAACATATATATGTGAATACTAGAAATGAATATAGTGAAATAAAAGAATAGGAATTCTAGCTAAGTGTCGTAAAATATCAGTTTACTATGTGATCAGCTTGGGACTAGATCATGCTTGTTATATATGATTGGCTATGATACATGTGAGGTCAGACTAACCATCTGGTTAGCTATGATGCGAGCAAAAGTCAGGCTAATCATATATAACAGGCTATGAGGCATGTAAATGGTCAGTTTACACCCTACGTGATGTGTGGGGTGAGCTATATGCATGTAAAGTGGGGTATGATCACATAACTTGCTAATATTTTCCCGTCCCCAGCTAGTACGATAAATTCCAATCATGACTCCTCATGACGGGTATCTATAATACTAGCATGTGTATCCGTTGTGTCTGAGTCAAGTATACACTATAACTAGAATCATATTAATGATCAAAATAATAAAAAATATCAGAGAATGTACTCGCCTGTGGTCCTGAGCAACGTGTGAGTATCGATGTCCAAAATAGAGTCACAAAAACCTAAAGATAAAATATCAATCTCAAATAATGTCCTTGAATGATAATTAAGTCAAATTAGGTAAATATGTGTTTTCTAGGTCCAAACTAGGCCATTACCTTGGTACTCCAGATTTTTCTAAGTCATAGTAAGGTATACTAGTTAATACCTTGCTAATATTCGAAAATACTTACTAATACTAAGTTAATATTAGTTATATTAGGTGCTACTAGTATGTATAACTCATATGCATTGGCATTAGGTGTATTTAACCCAATAACTTGCTAATACACTCATATATATAAAATCCCTCCCTATCAACCAACTTATACCTATTACCTTAGTCCCATACACAACTCAACCTGTTAGCCCAACATACTACAATACCTTAGTTTATAACCTCTACACCACTTGCTCACACCCTCACAGCCAACCCTCACTAAACATCACCCACCTCACTACACTTATATTTTAACTACTCAATACCTCACTGTGCACCTTTATGCCCAAGTTAGTAGTATTGCTGCAATGTACATCAACAATATACTGACAACCCAAGCTTTAGAACCCTTCACTAAACTCACTAAAAATGGACAGACCTTGGGGCTACTCTACACTGATACAATAATTCCAGTTGTTAATCTACACACTCACAATTACCTTCAACTAATATATGCACTCAACTAAAATCATAACTGATAACAAATCACCCTCAACTGATAACACCATTGTTACTCACTGATATCTTAATGCACTGATACCACATACTGATACCTACTGAACCTAATCCAGGTATGCACTGATACCCCATATTGATACCTACTGAACCTAATCTAGGTATGTGCTGATACCCTATACTGATACCTACTGAACCTAATACAGGTATGCACTGATACCCCATATCGATACCTACTCGAGCCCCTTTGCCCTAATTGTTGCTGTTAAGGCTCTTACTAATCAGTGCACTATAGTGATCATCAAGCTTGCACATGCAGTCCTCAATCGTATCACACAGCAACACCACTGCATTACCTGACCTGTACTTGCACATCCCCTCTACTCAGTCCAGCATTTACCCATATGTCTATTATGAGTTCGGACCCGACCATTATCTTACCCTAGCTGCTACCATTATCTTACCCTAACTGCTATCTAGATTACTTCCAACTAACATTCTCAATCGTACAACAAGTGTGCCTGTATGCACTCGAGGCCAACTACACCCTGTAATCCCAACTGTACACTGATGTGCCCGATCCTCTACAGAACCAAGTTTTTAGTTTTTACTGAAAACTCCCTCACAGCTCTAATGCACAGTCGTGTAGATACCCCTTTATCTAATTTCTAAACCCAGGTAATGCCCCCTTGATGATATTGATACATGGGCGTCCTCAAATATTTTACTGTACTGAACCCCCCCTGATCATCAATATTGCTGCTAACACTCCTAATGTTGCTGCTATTTACACTCTCTGTAAACAACCTAACTCCTATCTTACCAAGTATCCCGAGTCTACCTTGCTGCAATGCAACAGGTAGTTGCATACTACCCCGAGTCTACTGGTACCAAGACCACAATATTTTAGTGTGCACTAAACTCCTCTCCAGGTCAGTGCCAAGTTATGTCCTCACACCACTCCACTTATACTTACTCGAGCCTGACGCACCCCCTTTTTATACTCCTATCCTAAAATTTGATATTCTAGTGCAGTACTTGCACAGTCCAACTCAACAGCAAATACTATTGCTCTAGACCCCTCTGCATACTCACAGTGCACTACTTGCACTTACACTGATACACCATTGCTACTCACACACGAATTCACATATTCACACACACACACACACACACACACACACACACACACACCCTAATTTATATACATTAACACATATACATATATTTACATATATTACCAATAGTGTTAAGTATACACAAAACATCCCCTAGTAGTCATTTCCTCAAACACCTTGAGGACACCTATAGGTTACTATCTTTTAGTGTCATGATACTCCATCAACCACATGTCAAAACCCCAAATATATAACTAATGGCATATACACATATCAAATATATTTATATATATCTAATATGAATAGTTATAATGAACAATAGAGGAAAAATTTACTCTTAAATGTAAAACCCCCAAATGTATACATAACTTCATAAAGAAACACCATGGAAATCAATAGAGACTCATTCTCTCCCCTTGTGGCTATTCCTAAACCATGGGTGGGCTCTTAATGTCAACAAAACCAATTAAACATAATTTAAAAGAGAGATTTCAGAATTTTACCTCTTGGGAGATGGATTTCCAATGCAAAGTCAAGGGTTCTCAAGCCAAGTATCTTCTTCTCCAATGCTCCTTGTGACCTAAGCTTCTAGGCTTCTTAGATGAGGGAAATGAGAGTGATTAGGGTTTAAATTTTTAAAATTTGGTGGAGGAAAGAAGGGGTTTGGGGAATAACTACTTCTAGGATTTCATGAACAATGAATGCACTTGAGGGAGGCTCCCCCTCTCCTATATAGGGTCGGCCACTTAGTCTAGGGTTTGGTTAATGCACAATGTCTCATTTGTCCTCAATAGTTTATCATGAAGAGTTATTCAAATAAGTGGAGTTTTTATCCCAAGTGAGGGTTTAACAAATTTTTAATTAAATAAAAAGGGATTAACTAGTGGATCCAAAAATGTCTAGTCTAAGGTTGAGTCTAATGGTCACATCAAGTCTAGTCCTCTAACCCATATTATTAATAATAATAATATATAATATTATACATATTTGGTAACTATAAACACTATATATATAAATATTGCAAATAATAACAATGTCCCTACTCTAGAAATGTGGTAGTGACACGATTTACCTTAGGATATTGTACAACACTCTCATGTACAGAAGCCTCACTTGAGATATTCGAGGATTCCGGCTTCTGTGTTAGGACAGGACTTGAAGTATGTGCTAGAATGACATGATGTTATGTACACCTTGTCTTGAGACATAGATAGTGATTATCTTGCGTGTCGTGGACATGAGACGTGAGATACATGAGGTTGGGGAGAACTTATCGTACCGTTGGGCTACCACACACTACTTGCTACTGATGCTTGCGCTTCGAGCCCTAGCATGTTACAGGTACCTTGACGGGACTTGTATGTACTTACTACTACTACTAGCTACTATTGTGTCTATGCAGACCTACAGGACCGGTGGTTTAGCGGACGAGTACGTTCTCACTTTATTCACTTAGATGGTTTATGTTAGATACCCTGAGCACACCTGTTATTTATTTACTGTACTTTGGCTTGATTATTCTTGTACCTTACTATGTCCCCTGAGGACCTGGATCCGAATTATGTTTCCAGGTGTAGTATAGGAGAGTTATCCCGAGATTTACTGGACATAAGCTGGCGTTGGAGCGGTACTTGCACCAGAGGACGAGGTAGTGCCAGAGGACTTCTCCTGAGTACTCAGTTATCTATTTAGTTACTTATGTTTAGTGTTATTTTTATATACTTGGACTTAGACTACTGGACATATCTATTTGGTATTATTTCTCTTTTCTTTATTGTGATGGGTTATTCTCCGAGACACTACTTTTTTGGACTTGATGATGGACTGTTGTCAGGCCCCAGTACCGGAATACGGAGACGGACATGGCCAGCTACCCCGTACAAGGTGTTATACGTCGTACAACGATCACGGCTGTATAAGACAATGGGTGCATACTACAATCAAGTTTTCTATGGTCAAGAACTTCTATGTCTCAATCATTCAAACAAGAAACAATAAGCATAGAGCATATATGATAAGCAATAAGGCATCCTAAACGCTTTCTCAAAATATTTTGGAGTCCAGCTATGCAAAATAAGAAGCTGGAAGAGTAATATAAGTACATGACAATGATTAGCTGTAGTCTAATTTAATATAATCATGTAAGAAAAACTAATGTTCTGACGAGCCGGCTAACAGGTGCCTGTGACTAAACACCAAAAAGAAGTAAATGTATAAGACGAGTGGGGAAGAAGAAAATCCACTTGCTATCCCCTGCGACCATAGTTCTGGTGCCGTCATGAGTTTGGAGAAAGAATACTGGATCCCCAGGTGCTGGCTCAAAACCTGGTCATACAAAATCAGTGGGGTTAGACCCCAAATAGTAAGTACCACAAAGGAAGTACGAAATAGAGGAACAAAAATATAAGAAAAATATTATAATAATATATAGGTTCAATGTCGTAACTTAGGTCAATGACATATCCTAGCGCAAAGGTCCAACCCTAAAACCAAACAAGGATAAGGGTTGAACCATCACACTATGATAGTCCACTTTCCTAGGCTACTAGCTGAATAATACAATCACAACCAAATTTATTTCTTCCTAAATCGGCCAATCATTTATACGGCTTGCTATTTTTCTGGAGTCAGAGGTTATCTTAGAAATAATGCATAATAAGTATCCTTAGATCACGCCAGTGCCGAACATGAGCTAATTGAACCAAATAAATAAAACAGGCACTTGCAGGATGCACTAGTCCCTCGTAGGGCCACTACGCTAACTAATGTCGTTCCAAGCCAACGGTGATCATTTCAGAGCCTAATATCTTTCGCTCACCAATATCGTCCCAAGCCAACGGTGACCTACACTTCCTGCCGTATAGTGCTTCAAAAGGTGCCATCTGAATACTGGCTTGATAACTGTTGTTGTACGAGAATTTCACCAAGTGAATGTGATTCTCCCAAGATCTACTAAGATCTAAGGTACATGCTTATGGCATATCTTCCAAGGTTTGGATGGTTCTCTCTGATTACGCGTATGTCTAGGGGTGGTAAGCATTGCAGAATCTTAACTTGGTGCCCAAGCTCTGGAGCAAACTTTTCCAAAAAATGAGAAGTGAACTGTGTGTCTCAATCTGAAATGATACTTACTAGGATACCGTGTTGTCTCACTATCTGTCGCATAAATATTTCAGCCAATTATTTTGTAGGCTGTCCTTCTCAAAAAGGAAAAAAGTGAGATACTTTTATGAGACGATCTACTATCACTCAAACTATATCTCGATCAGTCGGTGATCTAGGTGAACCAGTCACAAAGTCCATCGTGATGTGTTCCCATTTCTACCTTGGAATAGGAAGCGACTATAATAATCCAGCCGAGCTCTGTTGTTTTGCCTTCACTTGCTAACATATCAGACATCGTGATACGAAGCGTGCTATTTCTCTCTTCATTTCATTTTACCAAAAGTATTGCTTGATATCTTGGTACATCTTTGTGCCTTCCAGATGAATGTAATACTGGAAACTGTGTGCTTCAGTTATAACTTCTTGTCGAATATCACTACTTGGTATGCATAGACGATTTCCAAATCTTAGCGTTCCATCCGCATGTATTGTCAACTCCTTCCGAAGATATGACTCACATTCTTCTCATAGTTTTTGAATTTCTACTTGAGCTAGTTTGATTCTATCTACCAAAGTTAATGAATATGTAGGCTAGTATAAACTCTTGTACTCTGTGGAAGTACTATCTCGATACCCATCTCTCGTATGTTTTCTAGAATGTGCTTCTGAGTAGTCAACATAAATTTGTTACCTCTTCTGCTAAGTGCATCAGCTAATACATTAGCCTTTCCTGGATGGAACTAAAGTTCCACGTCATAATCTTGTAACAACTCTAGCCACCTTCTATGTCTCATATTCAGGTCATTCTGCATGAACACATACTTCAAACTCTTATGATCTGTGAATATTTTTACTCGATCGCCATATAAGTAGTTCCTCCATAGCTTAAGTGCAAACACTACTACTGCTAGCTCCAAATCGTGAGTTGGATAGTTCTTCTCATGATTTTTGAGCTGACAAGAAGCATATGCTATCACTCTCCCTTGCTTCATTAAAACACATTCAAGTCCTTTTTCAGATGTATCATAATATACTGTGAATCCTCCGGAGCCTGCTGGAAGAGTATGGATTGGTGCAGAGATTAACTTCTTCTTTAACTCATCAAAGGCTATCTGATATTCCGCTGTCTATACAAATTTAACTTCCTTACGAGTCAACCGAGTCAATGGTGCCGAGATTTTAGCAAAATTAGACATAAATCTTCTGTAGTATCCTATCAAGCCCAGGAAACTATGCACTTCTGCTACTGTCTTTAGAATTAGCCAGTTTTCTACTGCTTCTACCTTCTTGGGATCAACTGACACTCCTGCTCCAGAAATAATGTGCCCAAGAAAGGATATATGATCCAGCCAGAACTCACACTTACTAAGCTTACCATATAACTGGTGCTCCCTCAAAGTTTGCAGAACTATCCTGAGATATTCTTTATTCTCCTCCTCATTACGAGAATATACCAGGATATTATTGATGAATACTATCACAAATCGGTCTAAGTAAGGCATAAAAATATGGTTCATTAAGTCCATGAATACCGCTGGAGCAATAGTCAGTCCGAATGACATAACTAAGAATTCGTAATACCATATCGTGACCTAAATATTGTCTTTGGTATATCCTGCTCCCGGACTCGCACTTGATGATATCATGATCATAAATCTATCTTGGAGAAGACTCTTACTACACTTAATTGGTCAAACAAATAATCAATCCTTGGTAATGAATACTTGTTTTTTAATGTTACTGTATTCAACTGCCTGTAATCCATACACAATCGCATCGATCCATCATTCTTCTTCACCAATACCGCTGGTGCTCCCCACTGTGATGCACTGTTTCGAATAAACTTCTTCACCTTCAGTTCTTCAACGTGTCGATATAACTGATCAAGTTCTGATAGCGACATAGGGTATACCTTCTAGGATACTGGTTCTGCTCCTGGCATCAACTTTATACAGAACTTTACTGCTCTAACTGAGGGTAATCCGGGAAGATCGTTGGTAAAGACATTTATGAACTCTTCAACTATCTTGGGAAGCGGGTTTGCTTCTCTTGCAACTGTTATGACTCCTCTCCCTCATGCTGGTCTCTTGCTATTCTTCTAAGGACAAACTCTTCTAGATCAGGAATTCTAAACAACACTCTACCCTCACGATAGTCTATCGTTGCATGATTGTCTCTCAACCAGTCCATGCCTAAGATAACATCAAAGTTGTCCATAGAAACTTGATCAACTTTGCAGGTAATAAATGTCTACATACTACGACTGGATATGCTAGGCACACCCAACTAACTTCTACGATTCCATTACCAGTGAGTATATTCAGCATCGCTGGCAATGCCTCAAACTCTAATATAATACGTGTCACATATTATGTAGATATAAATGAGTACGAAGCTCTAAAATCAATAATGCTAAATCCTCCACTTTCCTAGGCTACTAGCTGAATAATACAATCACAACCAAATCCATTTCTTCCTAAATCGGCCAATCATTTATACGGCTTGTTATTTTTATGGAGTCAGAGGTTATCTCAAATAATGTATAATAAGTATCATCAGATCACGTCAGTGCTGAACATGAGTTAATCGAACCAAATAAATAAAATGGGCACTTGCAGGATGCACCAGTCCCCCGTAGGGCCACTGTGCTAAAAATACAGTATTAGCGTTTCTAGTATTCCTATATTAAAACAGTGGCTCAGTATAATAATAGTCAGATACTGCACTCCACTAAGGCAGATGATATATAGTATCTGTGGTGGCCAGCCAACAACGCACTTAGAATGAATCTATGTGTGAAGGTTCATTGGTATGATCTCGGGATACTGTTCCATCCAAATGTTACTAACACTTTTAGTTACCTAATTATCCCTAAGTTGTGCTTGAAATCTCAAGGCGTAGTCACATAATTTTTTTCCTTAAGATGTCATACAAAGTACGGGTACGCTAGATATGAATCCATGGAAGTCGAATATGGATTTACTCGAGTGTGTATGCAACATTCAGACAATCAATATCCTAGCTACGCTTTGGTAGTTGACTCGCTTATTATGCCCGTGCTGGGGAAATAATATATATATTTATAATATGTCAAGACCCGCACCCGGATATTCGGGCGCGAGTGCGTGGGCACGTCCAGCCTACGCCGCAGTGTCGGCGGTAGTACGCTGTCTAGGTCATTTTCTGGGATCAATAAAAATCTATCTCATCCACGATAATAAACAGGCAAGGATAATCATAGGAATAAGAATGTTAAGATTTCATAATATTTAATCTGTGACAACCAAATCCACAGTTAATACAAAGCCAGAAGATAAATCGGGAACAAATCCGAGTATTATGCTGAAAGAAAATACTAGCTAACTGGTTGACTACTCCTCAAAGGTAGTCTCCTGAGTGGGAACCGGCTTCTCAACTGTGTCACCTGCTCCCTCATAGGGACCATAATAGGTGGGGGCAAAGTCCTCATCATCGCCTAAATCAACGGATCCAGTCAGAAAAGGAGCAAAGTACCAATACACAACAAGATTAAACTAAATATTTATGACAAGTAGAAAAGAACTGACTAAGTATCATGTTGAGAATATGCATAAATAAGTAGTAACCATAACTAAGAGTTAAATGCTGTAAAACAGGAATATGAGTAAAACAGGATTAATTGCTATAAACCAGAGACATGAGTAAAATAGGAATATGGTGAGACAAGAAAATGTAACTGTAACAAGACAACAGGAACTGCAATAAGACCAGAACTATTGTGTGTGAACTTGTGTATTTAGAATACATAGTTGGCATGTAGGGGCTTATAAGGCTAATAAGGCCGTCATAGACGACTAGCAGTCAGGAACAATCATGAATAAGGCTGATGGTACAGTCGCGTACCAACAGCTAGCAGTCACGACAGGGGGAAGGGTAAACTACATGCCTTCTAGTATTCTTCCACCCGACACGAAAAGTAAGACATGAACTTCAGGATTCAAGACATGAAATCCAGTATTATAACACTACGTGTAAACATCCAATGGTACTAGTAGAGCAAGGAACTAATTATCACAATATAAAGATTAAACTTGAAGTGCAGGTACTTGCCTGAAGTTTAGATCCAATTACAGTTCTATCCTCGGGGAATATTCCAGAAATGTGTCCAGATACTGAAATAAACATTACCATCATGCTCAGAAGATATCAAATAGCTAGAAATGCCTATTCTTGGGTCCAATTTGGAGACAAGGGCAAAAACAGCAGTTTCGGGTCAAAACGGGGTTCGCATGTGGGCCCGCTTGCACCGAAAAGCGTGTCAGGGTCAAAGGTCTCCAAATTCACCAAACTTAGTATCAACAGGTCAGAAACGATGATATGAACCCAACGAAAATTCCAGAATTAGATTCTGATGAGCCGATCACAAAATCGCCCGTCGAGTGGGGCTTGTGGGGCCCACGACACGCGATTTCGTCAACGTTCTCAGAATCGAACCAAACTTGGGTCACAGGACCAGCGTATCACTACGAGTCCGATGGTGCAAGTTTCGTTTTGATCCGACGTGTGTACAGGAAGTTAGGGCTTGATACAGAAAAGGCGGATACGGGGCGGTGTCCGCGGATATGCGTTGATCCCGGTGTGCATGCACACCCGAATCGACTTCCGCGAAATCCCACACGTCCGTATCAACGCTGCGCACGTATCTGTGAAGACCGTGCGCAACCAAGTCATCCCGTTTGGCGGGGCGTACCCAGTTCCGGGGTGAATCGGGTCGTTATTTTTTCTGTTTTTGGATCGCTTTGTGCGATCACTACAGGACGCGATGCCCCGAACGGTTTGTCCGGGCACCGAGAGGGTCATACAGGCTTCGCAACGCAACTTACGGAATTGAAAACAGAGCTACGAGTAAGAAGATACACGCACCTGAACGGGCCCCAAAAACTGGAGCAAAATCGTGTCCGACACGACACAGAATACAGGAATTAGGGTTAGGGTTGCCGGCGAGGGGCGGCGCTGAGGCGGGGGAGCGGCTGCTTGGGCGGCCGGCTGCGGCGGAGGGGGCCGGAGGCGACCGGGGAGGAAACGGCCGGGGCTCGGGGCACGCGGCGGCCGGGCTGAGGCGGAGGGGACCGCTGTTGCTCGCTGCTTTGTCGACGAGGGGAGGAGGAAGGAGGGGATGGCCGGCAGAGGAGGAGGGCCGGACGACGGTGGCGGCGTGGTGGTCGTGGTGGTGTCGACGGGGGTCTGTGGCGATGGGGGTCGACGCAGGGGGTATTTAAAGGCGGGGCGAGGCTGGGGATGGCCGAGAATGGCGGGGAGAGGGGGTGGTCGTGGCGAGGTGGCTGGGCGGAGCGGAGCGGAGCGGGCCGGAGGACGCGGCGGCCGGCGCGGCGGACGGCGGAAGAAGCGGGCTGAGGGAGACTGGGGAAGACGGTGGCCGGGTCGGGTAGCGGGTCGGGCCTGGCGGATTTGGCCGACCCGCTAGGCCGGGGCTGGGCCGGGTTTGGGGCTGGGCCCGGTGGGCCGGGTCCAGTGGGCCGCGGGCTGGATTATAATAATAATAATAATAAATGAATAAATAAATAAATAAATAAATAATAATTATTTTCAGTTGTTTAAAATTAGGTCCGAGGCCCGATAAATTCCAAAAAAATTACCCTAAGTCCAGTTTTCCATTTTACACTCAAAAATATTATTTGCACAATATTTTAATATTATTTATTAACAATTAAAAATCATTTAATAATTAAAACCCTGATTTTAGTTACAGAAAAATCCCAGAAAATTCCAGAAAATTATGAAAAATCCCAATTTAAAAATTCTTGCAAAATCGGGGGTTTACAATCTACCCAACTTATAAAAATTTCGTCCTCAAAATTTAAAATTAAGTCATAATCTGTTAACCCTTCATGTACATAAAGCAAGTCAATCGCAATCTCCTGGCGATAATTAAAATCCTAATCTTGTCTACTGCAATCACTTCAAGGTTAAGATGACTACTGTTCCACTCAAAATACAACCTATGGTTATTACTTCTTACTTTCTCAAATTACCCTCAGGTAAATTTTAGATTAAGCCCATATAACATCTTCAAGATTTGCACACGCTTGTAAATTTGCCTCACGATTCTAACTATCATAATTTCCTTCAAGTCCAGTAGTATTCCCATTCAAAATTGTATGCTTTCAACTTTTTAAATTCCATTCACATCCTCAATATTCCAACTAGGTAGTCCAACCATCAAATTTTAATTCTTAATTCCAATCATCAAATTAAAAAAATAATTTAAATGTAGTCCACCAATGTTCAAGTCTGAATTATATATCCTCTAAATTCAAATTGATGATTTTACCTTCATTATTCAAAATTTAAATCATGTACCTAAGGTATAACTGTTGGGTCCTCGATATCAATTCATTAATCATCCTAGTCACTCCTCTAAATTTTCAAAATTAGAATGGATTGAACCTCTCCCAATCTAATCTTACTCGGTCACAAGAGAAATTTATCTCGAGTTGACAATGCACTGCTACCCAACTTAGAATTTACCCATCCACCACAAAAGGCTATATACCTTAAGAAAATATTCCTTAATATGTTTACTCATGTCATTCAATCCTCGAAACTTCAACGCCGATCATATCACGTATGATATGTCCTTAATTACGAAAGGATAATCCTCAAGTATGTGATCGGCCTATGGGGCATATCTAGTATTCTCTGTGTATCAAACTTATACCAAGCACGAGATTTTGTCTTTCCGAAATAAAGGAAGACGAAGATCAATAATAAAGAGTTCAAGGGTGAGGTGATAGAACAGAAGTATCGGGATCAAGACGTTTAAAGAATTCAAAATGGGACTTGTCAAGTAGTTGTGGATTGAATCCTATCTTGGTAATTCCTATTCACATGCTCGTATTAACGCAGTTATGCTCAGACATGTCTAGGGCAGGTATACTAGTCAACTGTATATCTCAATCCACGTAAAGTAGTGCGAAGGGCGAATCAAAATGTACTAAGGTTGATCAGACCGTAATACACTGATTCTGAATAGACAATTGTATTAGTGTGTCGACCCACTAATACATATGTCATGAACAAGCTTGATAAAAGGATAAGCTTGCAAAACTAGGCTATACTAGCAGCATAAGTCAAGGTGCAACGAATATAAGTACGCTAGATGATGATGAAAGGAGGTACAAATTATTTAAGTACACAAAACAACCTACAATAAGCACAGTAACAAAAGATTCTACAATCTCTACAGTTATCAAATATGAAAGCATACCAGGTTATTAGCAAGTTCAAAATTTCTAGGTTGGGGCTGAGGTCACGAACCAATAGGCACAAGCTAAACAGTACTAGGAACGGTATCTACAAATCACTTATGCGTATTAGCTGCTCCAAGAGTCTGCGCGTTCTCCACGGTCATGCTGGTAGAGCATCTCGGGGTAATCTTGTAGGAATCTCGTCGCTTGCTGATAGGTCCTTTACTCTGCATCCAAAAATAAACGATAAAGGCGCACAGGAATCAAGGCAGGATGCAAGTCAATAAAATAATTCGAAGCCGATATGAATATCAAGAACGATTCAATCAAGTGGATGAGCTTTTTCCTAAATCCTTAATCTTATTGCAGGCCTGTTCGGTCTCTAAGTTGAAACCGAACAATTTAGTCGTTGACCTGCATGGGCCACCACAAAAATGTGTCACGACCCGCACCCGGATATTCGGGCACGAGTGCGTGGGCACGTCCAGCCTACGCCGCAGTGTCGGCGGTAGTACGCTGTCTAGGTCATTTTCTGGGATCAATAAAAATCTATCTCATCCACGATAATAAACAGGCAAGGATAATCACAGGAATAAGAATGTTAAGATTTCATAATATTTAATCTGTGACAACCAAATTCACAGTTAATACAAAGCCAGAAGATAAATCGGGGACAAATCCGAGTATTATGCTGAAAGGAAAGACTAGCTAACTGGTTGACTACTCCTCAAAGGTAGTCTCCTGAGTGGGAACCGGCTTCTCAACTGTGTCACCTGCTCCCTCATAGGGACCATAATAGGTGGGGGCAAAGTACTCATCATCGCCTAAATCAACGGATCCAGTCAGGAAAGGAGCAAAGTACCAATACACAACAAGATTAAACTAAATATTTATGACAAGTAGAAAAGAACCGACTAAGTATCATGTTGAGAATATGCATAAATAAGTAGTAACCATAACTAAGAGTTAAATGCTGTAAAACAGGAATATGAGTAAAACAGGATTAATTGCTATAAACCAGAGACATGAGTAAAACAGGAATATGGTGAGACAAGAAAATGTAACTGTAACAAGACAACAGGAACTGCAATAAGACCAGAACTATTGTGTGTAAACTTGTGTATTTAGAATACATAGTTGGCATGTAGGGGCTTATAAGGCTAATAAGGCCGTCATAGACGACTAGCAGTCAGGAACAATCAGGAATAAGGCTGATGGTACAGTCGCGTACCAACAGCTAGCAGTCACGACAGGGGGAAGGGTAAACTACATGCCTTCTAGTATTCTTCCACCCGACACGAAAAGCAAGACATGCACTTCAGGATTCAAGACATGAAATCCAGTATTATAATACTACGTGTAAACATCCAATGGTACTAATAGAGCAAGGAACTAATTATCACAATATAAAGATTAAACTTGAAATGCAGGTACTTGCCTGAAGTTTAGATCCAATTACAGTTCTATCCTCGGGGAATATTCTAGAAATATGTCCAGATGCTGAAATAAATATTACCATCATGCTCAGAAGATATCAAATAGCTAGAAACGCCTGTCCTTGGGTCCAATTTGGAGACAAGGGCAAAAACGACAATTTTGGGTCCGCTTGCACCGAAAAGCGTGTCAGGTTCAAAGGTCTCCAAATTCATCAAACTTAGTGTCAACAGGTCAGGAACGATGATACGAACCCAACGGAACTTCCAGAATTAGATTCCGATGAGCCGATCACAAAATCGTCCGTCGAGTGGGGCTTGTGGGGCCCACGACACGCGATTTCGTCAACGTTCTCAGAATCGAACCAAACTTGGGTCACAGGACCAGCGTATCGCTACGAGTCCGATGGCGCAAGTTTCGTTTCGATCCGACGTGTGTACATGAAGTTAGGGCTTGATACAAAAAAGGCGGATACGGGACGGTGTCCGCGGATACGCGTTGATCCCGGTGTGTACGCACACCCGAATCGACTTTCTCAAAATCCCACACGTCCGTATCAACGCTGCGCACGTATCTGTAAAGACCGCGTGCGACCAAGTCGTCCCGTTTGGCGGGGCGTACCCAGTTCCGGGGTGAATCGGGTCGTTATTTTTCTTGTTTTTGGATCGCGGTGTGCGATCACTACAGAGCGATGCCCCGAACGGTTTGTCCGGGCACCGAGAGGGTCATACAGGCTTCGCAACGCAACTTACGGAATCGAAAACAGAGCTACGAGCAAGAAGATACACGCACCTGAACGGGGCCCAAAAACTAGAGCAAAATCGTGTCCGACACGACACAGAATACAGGAATTAGGGTTAGGGTTGCCGGCGAGGGGCGGCGCTGAGGCGGGGGAGCGGCTGCTTGGGCGGCCGGCTGTGGCGGAGGGGGCCGGAGGCGACCGGGGAGGGGACGGCCGGGGCTCGGGGCACGCGGCGGCCGGGCTTTGGCGGAGTGGGCCGCTGTTGCTCGCTGCTGTGTCGACGAGGGGAGGAGGAAGGAGGGGCTGGCCGGCGGAGGAGGAGGGCCGGACGGCGGTGGCGGCGTGGTGGTCGTGGTGGTGTCGACGGGGGTCTGTGGCGGTGGGGGTCGACGCAGGGGGTATTTAAAGGCGGGGCGAGGCTGGGGATGACCGGGAATGGCGGGGAGAGGGGGTGGTCGTGGCGAGGTGGCCGGGCGGAGCGGAGCGGAGCGGGCCGGAGGACGCGGCGGCCGGCGCGACGGACGGCGGAAGAAGCGGGCTGAGGTAGACTGGGGAAGACGGTGGCCGGGTCGGGTAGCGGGTCGGGCCTGGCGGATCTGGCCGACCCGCCCGACCCGCTAGGCCGGGGCTGGGCCGGGTTTGGGGCTGGGCCCGGTGGGCCGGGTCCAGTGGGCCGCGGGCTGGGTTATAAAAATCATAATAATAATAATAATAATAAATGAATAAATAAATAAATAAATAATAATTGTTTTCAGGTGTTTTAAATTAGGTCCGAGGCCCGATAAATTCCAGAAAAATTACCCTAAGTCCAGTTTTTCATTTTACACTCAAAAATATTATTTCCACAATATTTTAATATTATTTATTAATAATTAAAAATCATTTAATAATTAAAACCCTGATTTTAATCATAGAAAAATCCCAGAAAATTTCTGAAAATTGTGAAAAATCCCAATTTAAAAATTCTTGCAAAATCGGGGGTTTACATAATATCACGCATTTAGGAATTTGGAGGCATTCTCGATGCGTAACCAAAATATAATCACTTAATACGTGACATGATGTGTCGTACCTTAGCGCACATTAAATCAAGAACAATAATAAGGCAACAGGGGTATCAGCACGAATACAGTATTCGAGTCCAATTACCAATTATGTATTGGGTCATATGAATCAAGAAGATATTCAATCAACAAGCAGGGCCGCATGGGTCTCTCGGCCGTATGGGAAGTCAGAATGCGTGGCAATCCTGGCCGCATATAAATTCAGGCCACATATGAAGTCAGGGCTGCATGGGAAGTCAGGACGCATGCTCAGGGTTAAGGTATACTCCTATGGTCAAGTATTGAAGTGATAGTCAAATAAATAAAGTATCAGTGATGAAACATAAAGTGACTGAGGTGACAAGCCATAAAGTGTGTCAGGAAAAAAAGATAAAACTATAGAAATAAATGCCAACGGTTCAGAGACATGCGTCCAAAAAATAGGGGCTGCATGCTCTCCAAGCCACATGAGTGTCAGTGCCACTTGGAGTTCAATGTCGTATGGAGTTCTCTAGGACTTAGAAACTTTCTCATTCATTCAGCGAGTGAAATGACAAGGTGTTCAAGGACACTTGTGTATATAAGCATTCATGCGTCCAACAAGATGGACGCATGCTGTCAGTATGCGGCAAGAGTTTAGGCCACATAGCCCTCTCAGGCCGCATAGCCCTCTCAGGCCGCATGACACTCTCATCCGCATATTCTCACTGGCCGCATGGGAACTTCGTCTTCTTCAATAGGAGGTTCGGCCATGGCAGAAAAGCTTCAAAAATTAAAATCTTATTTTGTCCATAAAATCCTCATTTGAAGCCCAAATCGGGTGAACCAAAAGCTAAAATATTCTAAATTGAAAGCTCTAACATGTAGCAAAAATTGGTTTTCAAAGACACAAGTTTAATAAATCAAAACCAAAAAATACTTATGAAACCCATAAAACCATAAGTTAAAAATATAGATCTACACTAATTTATCCATCAAAACAGTAAACTACAAGAACTAAAAGTGCTTAAAAATACATAATGAACATAATAAAACAATAATATGGAGGATTTCTCTATTTCTTATGTAAGATGTACTTGCCTATGAAATAGGGAGAGAAAGCTAAAGAAAAAGGAAGAAGTGAAGAGAGAGAGAGAATATTGGGTTATATATGGTAGGGTTTGAGGGTTGAACCAAAGATTCTTATGACTTGAATCAACCCATAAAATAAATCATGAACCAGGTTAAACCAAAGAATGGGTCTAGTCTCCATGCACATGCAGCCATGCTAAAATAAAAATATGTTTCAAATACGTATATCAGAAATAAAGAGTGACAACTATTTTCTATTATCTATTATCTTAACTGGACTATCATCTTGTATTGTGACTGTTGTCTGTGGATGAGATTAGATTTATATGTTATTTCAGATGTTGTGGACTTTTACTTATACTTAATACAGCTTAAGTGCACTCTAACGAGTCCATTAAATTGGGTTTTCCTAAAGGAGTTGTCCTGCTGGCCATTGCCACGTGGTTAGTCTCTTGGTATTTTAGGATTGGGGCGTGACATTAGTAAGCATGTAGGTTCCGTTGGAGAATACAGTTTCCACCACATAAGGAACCTTCCATTTAACCTGGAATTTGTCCTTGCTTTTATGGGTTGTGATCATAGGTCTTCTCACTGAAAATAATAATTTACCGACCTGGAATATTCTTTTCTTGACCTTTCGATTAAAAGCTCTTAAAATGCGTGCTTGGTATAGCTCAATGGCCTATTGAGCGTGCAGGCACTTTTTATCTAATATTTCTAATTCTTGTAGGCATAATTAATCATTATTCTCTACTGTTAGCACATTAGCAATAGCTATTCTGAGATGAGGTATCTGGATTTTGAGTGGAAGGACCGCTTCACATCCATATACTAGAGAGAATAGTGTACAACCAGTTGGAGTTTGAACTGCCGTACGATAAGCCCATAAATATTCTTCGAGTTTCTCATTCCAATCGTATTTGTTAGATGAGACACTTTTTAAGGAGTTTGATTATTGTCTTGTTGAAGGATTCTGTTAAGCCGTTGCCTGCTGGATTGAAGATCGTCGATGCTACATTCTGGATTCGATTTTTGTTACAGAATCGATAAAATACTTGACTGGCAAATTATGGCTTGTTGTCATGTATTATATTTCAAAAAATATCAAAATGATAGATAATATGGTGTTTGACAAATTTAATTACGTTGGACATCTTAACTTCGATGAGTGAGACTACTTCTACCAATTTGGAGAAGTAATCAATTATTGCAAGTATAAACCGATATCCTCTTGAAGAAGATGGACTGATTGAGCCAATAATGTCCATTCCCCAAGCTTCAAACGGCCAGGAGGCAGCTGTAGGGTGTAAGAATTCTGCTGGTTGGTGAATAAAATTAGCATAAATTGTAAACGCCCTCACCCAAAATAGATATTTTGTGTGTATTTTATATTATTAGATTCATTATAGATTATTTTAAATATTAAATTACTTTAGAGTATTCTATTATTTAATTAGAAAATAAAATTTTTAGTATATTTACTTATGTAAATATTTATTTAGAATTATTTTTAGGCTATTTTAGATTTTTAGAAATTTTTATAAAAATTTTAGGTGATTAAAACATTGGGAACGTAAATTTCTAGGACTTTTATGATTTACTATGAGACCATACTTGCATATTGTTCCTACCAAATATTTATTTTAGGTTAAAATATTTAATTATATTTTTTTGTAATTTATTTAGAATTAAAAAAATATTTATATTTTTGAAATTATTTAGGTATTATTTGGATATATATAGTCTTAATATTAGATATATGCTAATTTAGTGTTAATAGATATTAATAAGATTATATATAAATTATTAATATTATCTTTAATTCTATTTAAGATTATAAATTATTGAGATAAACTCAAACTCTATTTTAAATTAATTCAAATCCTGAGCCTACTAGGAAAGCAACTTCATGCATATCCTATCCTTATTTAAACTCATCCTAATCATATCCAAATTAGCAAATCCTAGTCGTATTTAATTAAGTAGTGTCCACAATTATAAATACCTCATCCTTCATTTTTTTTCCCCAAATTCCCCTCTTTTTCGTCCAAAAACAGTCAAAATTTGTCATAAATTCAGCCTCATTTTCTAGTAGTTATGACAAATTAAAAAGACGATTTCTCCTAGCTCCGGACTCCAAACGTGCCCCAAATTTTTTTGTTAGAACCATATCAAGGTTAGTTTTCTGAATATATAAATTATTTTAAAAATTTATAAAACTATTTTTCCAAAAAATTCTAAAAGTGTCAGTTGTCCGAAATCAAACGTATTTTCGTATTTTTGAGATTTCGGGAGATCCCGAATTCGGAATTACGAACCGTTTGAAGTTTCGAAAAGTTGACATAATGAATTTAAATAAAATATTATTTTCAGAATTTAACATATAAGTTTAATCTACTATAAATTTTGTGCAACGTAGAGGTAAATAGGAAACCACCAAAAACTGTCATCTGCGCGCCCTTATGGACATAACTCTTTACCGTCTTATGATTTTATAAAATCATTGATTCCGACATTTATGTAGCGCTAAAATCCATAGGATTTTATATACAAATCCAGGATTTGAGTCGGTTGATTTTTTGGTCAACGGATTGCCTCGATTTGCGTGCCACGGATCACAAATTCATAAAGTTGACTTTCTTTGGGCCAAAATTAGGGTTTAACAATAAAATTAGATTATAGTAAGATTAAAAATACTATTTTAGGTTATTTTATTCAAAATTAAAATAGATTAAAATGGAGAAACCTATTCACCCACTTTTGTAACCTAACTTGTTTAATTTATGTGATGGATAGATCGGACGACGCCTTGAGTTGGGACTTTTTTTCTTTTTCAGACCAGGCAAGACACCTTGCCAAATCTTTTATAGTACTTTGCATGCTTATTATATTTCTATATATTTATTGTATTTATGTATATTTATTGCATGTGTAGTTTCTTTCAGTCATTACTATATATTAGATATGTTGACACACACTTGACACCTAGTATCATGAGAGGACAATCATTAGGCGTGTGGGCTTTAACCACTCTGGTAAACCGTAGTATATAGCTCGCACTATGGGCGTGCATCACGCTGGTCGCTACCCCCGAGGTATGTCGATTTTTGTAGAGTCGTGCTGGTCGCTACGCCCGAGGTATGTCAATTTCTGATGTCCCCTTACAGGTGTGTGAGTTGTAAGGCTTAGATCTAGTAGCCTAACCTTGTCCATACGTCGAAAAATTATCCTCATTTATATTCATATAGATTGTCTTGTACAACATACTTATATATTTTCAAACATTATGCATGTTTACTGTATTCAAATTGGCTTGCTTCTATGTATCTTGTTATGTCCCTCTGAGGACCTGGTCCCTTTCCAGGTATAGATGTTCATAACTATTCACAGAAGCACGGATCAGGACTTACCACTTATCTCTTTCGAGGAGGTCTTACCTTCGGAGCATCTTTGATTATCTCCAGCGACGGATCACTTCGCTGATACCTTATATCATCATCTTAATTATATTGGAGAATTACTCTTCTCCTCTATTTTAGTATTGATATAGTCATTGGTAGTGGATTTGTCTCCACCCGACTATTAGTTTTGGATTATTCAGACTCATTATTCTAGTTTAGCTATTTTATTTTGTGACTTGTTGTGTGGATGAGATTTAGTATATCTGTGACTTGTGACCATATATATACCATATGTGAGTTTATATTCATATTACAGCATACGTATGTACTATGATATCTATATATTGGAGTTGTCATATACATACGACTGGCATGCTTACGTGTTCCTAGTCCTACGTATTTTGGGACTTGGGCGTGACATAAATTTAACATGATCCGTATTTAAGGGTGTAGTCTACGACATCGGCCACTATGTTGGGCTAATAATAACCAATTTTCCTGAGACTATCTTATAATTTAGGACCTGGCTGATGTGCTCCATAGATGCTATCATGAGCCTCACGGAGTGATTGTTTTGCTTCATGGTCGGAGAGACAACGTAGCAATAATCCATTATAAGAATGATGATATAACATTTTGGATAAGGCGTCATAGTAGAATAAGAGTGAGCATCTTTTAATAGAAGTGGCTTTCTTCGGATCTTCTGGAAGAATTCCATAAGCAGCGCAGTCTATAAAAGGGTCTCTCCAATCCTTATCCATTGAATTTGAGGTTATGACGTAATTCTGTTCAATGTGCAAGTTGTTCTTTGTGAAGAACAACTCTCGTCCTATTATCATAATTGAGTGTCGTCTCTTTAGGGATGCTGCTAGGCCGGCCAAAGCATCATCTTCCATATTCTGTAACCGAGGTACATGTTCGATAAAGAATCCTTTGAAGGTAAAAGCCAGTTCAATTTTTGCTTGATGATAAGGGATGAAGACTTCATGCTGAACCTCATACTCTTTCCTGATCTGATTGACTATCAGTTTGGAATCTCCTTAGACTTTCAGATATTCTATGTCCAATTCTTTAGCTAATTAGAGATTGATGAGTAGAGCATTGTATTCTGTCATATTATTGGAACATGGTTCACTAAGAGAATATGCTCGATGAATGAGTAGTTTGTCAAGAGATACTAGGACTATGCCAACTCCAGCTACTATGTTACCTTTAGGTCATATTCTTGATGCACCATCAAAGAATAGTTGCCAGGTGTCATCTTCCAATGCCATATTAGACTCTAATATTTTATCCGGGATGTCATCGTATAGTTTGGAAGTTTCTGATACAGGATGAGCTGCCAGGAAATCAACTAGTGCTTGACCCTTTTTTGCTTTTTGTGGAACATATACCATATTATAAGGCAATAGCAACATTGCCATATAGCTAACCGAGAATTAAGTGTGCTCGGCTTGTTCATCAATATCCGAAGAGGATTTACTTTGGATATGACGTGAATGGTTTGACCCAACATGTAATATCATATTTTTAAATAGCAAACATCAATACGAGGCATTCTTTTTTTACCGAATTGTATCGATGTTCAGTGTCTACCATCATGCGACTGAGATAATAGATCGCATGTTCATGGCCTTCATTACTCTTTTGTGCATGAAAAGCTACTATGGAGTGATCCTTTGCTCGAACATGCAGAAAAAATAGTTTCCCTACAATCAGAGACACTAGACTGGCAGATTTTTGTTAAATATCATTTGATATCATCGAATGCTTGTTAACATACTTCATTCCAGACAAAGGATACGTATTTCTTTATTAACCAAGTGAATGGTCGGCATCGTCTTGAGAGATTGGAGATAAATCTCCTAATGTATGCCATACGGTCTTGCAGACTATGAAGTTCTTTGAGAGTACACAGAGGCTTTATTTCGAGGATAGCTTTGATTTTATTGGGGTCAATGTGAATAAGTTTCAAAGTTATAACAAATCCAAGAAACTTGCTACTAGAAACTCCCAGAAATTATTTAGTTGGATTCATCTTCATCTGGTGCTGGCGCATCAATTTGAACACAGTCTTCAAATCTTGAAGGTGATCTTCTTTGGAGTGACTCTTGACAACGATGTCATCTACATAGCATTCTACTATTTTTCTTAAAAGCCTCTAGAAAATTATACTCATGGCTCATTGAAATGTTGCACCCGCATTCTTCAAGCCGAAGGGCATGAACGTATAACAATAAACGCCTAATAGAGTACGGAAAGAGGTATATTTTTCATCTTCAGGTGATATCTTGATCAAATTATAGCCTGAGAATCCATCCATGAAGGACATCCGTTCAAAGCCATATGTATTATCGATTATGACATCTGTGATAGAAAAAAAATTAATCTTTTGGACAGGCTGAGTTCAGATCTCGATAATCTATGGAGACCAGGACTTTTTTATTTTTTTTATGACTGGAACGACATTGGCTACCCAGTCAGGATATTATTTTTCTCGAATGAAGCCACTTGCTATGGGTTTCATGAATTCTGCTTTAATTGCATCCATCATATCCGGACGGAACTGCCATTGTTACAGTTTTACCAGTTTAACATTCGGAAGAATATTAAGCTTGTGTGTGGCTATTTGAGGATCTAGGCCAAGCATATTCTTGTAACTCCAGGCGAAGATATCGATATACTCCTTTATTAGCTGGAGTAAATCACGTTGATCTTCTTCAGGAAGACTCTTGCTAATAAAGATTAGTCTTGGGGAAGATTCTTCTCCTACATCAATTTGGATTATTTCATCCTTTGTAGTTGGTTCACGTTGTTCGAATCGAAGCTCCCATTGAGTATCTATGTGTTTTCCTTATGGATCATTCTCGAATGGTTTTGATAGTTTAATATCTTTCTCATCTGAGGTAGTTGATACCGTATTTACAGAGAAGGCCTGTTTGAATACATCACACATACTTTTGTCAGAATCCCAAAATAATGAGTCAGAAGAGTGAGAGTGTGTCTCTTTTTTTGATTCTGAACTTTCAAGACTTGTTGTTAGTGTACCATATCCCAAACCATGACCAGTCTGTTGGTAGTATTTTTCTGAATTGCCTTTAGAAGAAATGTGACGTATAGGAGTCTGTATGCCTTTTCCATAATTTAGTTCTAAGCCAAATTATAAGTCACAGCCTATCCTTTGTATTATGTTCTTAGCTGGTTGGTTATAACGATGTGGTTGTATCTTCCTCATATCCTCGTCAAACCCATTAGTCTATTGTTTGTGGTATTAAACGAAAGAATGAAGATGTATTCAATATGGGGTTTACACAGAACCCGCCTTCTTTGGTTTACAAACAAACTTGTACAATTTGATCCTATACGAGGATATGGGAGTACAATTTATTTAATCTGGGTAAATATTGCTATAGGTGTCTGATCTGCAGTCGATCACTTTAGCCCTTGGACCACACGATGTTGAAGAAGTGCCGTAGAAGACAGAAAGCAGCTTCGAAGGTTGCAGGAGAGGGTGGATGCGCGATGCCAAAGTCGTCGATCCCTACTCTTTGCCTGAGCTCCGGGTGCTCTCTCTCTCTCTCTCTCTCTCTCTCTCTCTCTCTCGGGTTCGATCTTCCAATTTTTGTCGACCTGGTTCGATGTTCAAGTTTTTAAGTTTTTCTACCTTGTTCCTTATTGATAGAGGTCTCTATTTATAGAGTTTTAGTGACAGTGACCACTCCGTCGGTGTAACAACCGAGGAGTGGAAAGTACAGCACCCTTTTACACAACGGTTAAAGTAACCAATGCTTGCGTATAGATGATCTTTTGAATGAGCATGTGAAGAGGGTCCAACTAAGGGACACAACACGTATAATTGCTACGAAGATCACGGCGTAAAAGCCACGTAGGTAGGTATCCATTGTGTAGAAGAGGTTGGCATAGAAGCCAAATGTCTGTCATTGGCATAGAAGCCAAATAGTTATCAAACCGGCCTAGAAGCCGAACAGGCGTAGAAGCCGAACAGGCGTAGAAGCCGAACAGGTATAGAAGCCGAGTGGTCGTAGAGGCCAAACAGGCATAGAAGCCGAAGGGTCGTAGAGGCCGAACAGGCACAGAAGCCGAGTGGTCGTAGAGGCCGAACAGGCATAAAAGCCGAGTGGTCGTAGAGGCCGAACAGGCATAGAAGCCGAAGGGGCACAGAGGCCGAGCAGGCGTAGAAGCCGAAGGGGCACAGAGGCCGAGCAGGCGTAGAAGCCGAATGAGCACAAACGCTGGATGGGTGTAGAAGCCGCTGCGTACCGTGCCATAGTGCTGATGTGGACGTCTTAGCCGGAATTACGGCTTTTGAAGATATAATCAAATCTCTTGCATTAAATGCCGAGATTTGCCACCATCCTGTGCATTAAATATGGAGGCGTGTTCTTTGACGGTCTGCAACCCTTTCTGCGCATCAGTCGCAGAGACGTGCCTCGAGAAACTGTTACCGCTTTGTGCATTAGGCGAAGAAACGTGCCTCGAACCCCGTACGGAGTACAGCTTTTGGCGTAGCAGACGGTTTTTCTACTGCAGAACGTAAACAGCTCGCATTTTGCCTATGTAAAATAAGGCAGCGTATCCCTTCGTGCTTGAAAAAGCAGTTTACGCGAAGGGGATGGCGGTATTTGACAGCCTGGGTGGCAGTACAGTGCCATCATTATAGCCGTCGCTTGGGTAGTCGAGTCGTATCCCTTTGCCAGAAGTCCAGACGTCAGGTTCATTGCAGGCTCTGACAGGTTCATTGCAGGATCTGACAGGTTCACTTCGGGGAATACGAAGCGTCTCTTGTACACCTCAATGCTGCGTATGAAAGGGGAGAAGTTTTACGCCCTGGAGGCGATGAAGCACCCTGTTTACGCTGAAGCGGTTTGGACGTACTGCCTTACGCGGATGGTCCTTTGAGCTTTTATGTTTCACGCTCTGTTCTAGCGAAAAAGGCTCTGTTGTACGCTTGATGGCTCTTAAGGCTTCTGCCTATGCTGCTCTGCACCGATATGCCGCGTATAATCATCCGACATATTTTTTATGCTTCTACAAGACCCCCTTCAAAGCTTTTAAATTTCTCGGAAGTTGGAACGCTTTGAATGAAGCATGAACCGCACCTCGTGACTCGAAATGTTTCTGAATGGAGCATTAAAATGGTCGATGCCGACTTTATGGCGGATTTATTGGGGACATATGTGACCCCTTTCGCCTATAAAAAGGCTGGAGGAGTTAGCCTGTTCTCCCTATATTTTCATCACCACGCAGAGATGATCGCCGGAGTTCGTCGGGTCGATTTGAGAAAGAAGGAGATCATGTTCTTCCAGCGTGTAAGGAGCCGAAAAAGATGGCATCTTCGAGCAAGTGTCCATTGCAACGATGGATCATGGAAGGATATCTTAGCCTCCCTTGCTCGGGATAATCAACAACTTTATGTGGTGGTTCTTCAGAAAAGACGAAGAATCGTATTTCACCACGCTGTTTGCAAGTGGCGCCCTCTCCAGTTACTTCTGGTGACGAGAGGCAGACAGACCGGCTAGAGCGGCGGTGGTCTGTAGGAAAGCAGAGTTACCCTGCTTTCCTTTTGGAGGATGGGTCATCTGCCCAGTTTTGTATCCTCCTGCCACTGATCATCTTCTTGGAAGAAGAGGAAGACCATCACCAGCGCGAGACCCTGTCAGAGCGGCTTCTCGGTGTGATCTTCGGACGATGATGGGGAAATCCTTTGTAGATGGAGTTTCCCTCATATGTAATCATGAAGATGAAAAAAAAAACCCTTGTAGATTGGATTTCCCTTATATGTAATCATGACTTTAATCTTTTAATAAAATCGTCTTGCTTCTTCATATGATCATCTTGCCATACGTTGCTGTGAAGTCTGAATATGTGTAGCTTCGACACGTCTGATTCTGTACGCCGACTCTGTAGAAAGAGTGTTAGGTCCTGTCCTTTACGCATAGCGAATAGTCCATAGAACGCTGTAGAGCATTTTGAATATTTTTAGAACTGTCCTGTTGCTAGGACTGAGGAACCGCGTAGAGCTCTGAACTTCTGATGAACAGAACTTTTGTTCAGACTTCGTCTTCAAGAATGACTTCTAAAAATCCCTTGGAACAGGGTCGAGAAATGGCTGTCTAACTTTGCCATCTTGATAGACGAGATATTCAGACTGGAGTCTGGATGAACCTCCAATTGACCCGAGAAGAGTAATTTCTCAATGTTTGAACTCTTGTATGTTCGGGTACTTGGGATATGTTGAGGTCAAGAAGGAGTATCTTCTGTGTGAACTCCTGTAATCGACCGCCTTGAGTTCGAATATACGGAAAGTCAGATATCCGTAGCGTAGATGAGCTGAAAATCTTGAGTTCGTAGGCCTGTTGAGTGTAGAAAGCCACCGAGCGTGAGATCATCGATTTGGAGCTGCTGAGCGTGAAGTCGTAGGTTTGTAGCCTCTCGAGCGTAAAAGCTACCGAGCACAAAGGCATCCGGGCATAAAACCATAGACTGATAGCTTGCGAGCATAGAACCGTAGATCTGTTGCTGTCGGGCGTAGAAAGCTCCTTAGCGTAGAACTGTAGATTTGTAGCCTGTGAATGAAAGAAATCTTTCGAGCGTAGAGGTTGCGGATCTATTGCCTCCGAGCGTAAACTAAGCGCCACCGAGCGTGAGATCATCGATTTGGTACCTGCTGAGCGTAAAAAGTCGTAGGTTTGTAGCCTCTCGAGCATAAAAGCTACCGAGCACAAAGGCATCCAGGCGTAAAACCATAGACTTGGAGCTGGCGAGCGTAAAACCGTAGATCTGTTGCTGTCGAGCGTAGAAAGCTCCTTAGCATAGGAACCGCTGACCTGCTTTTGCACGAAAAACTCTTCGAATTTGCTGACTGTCCGTCTTTCGAGAGTTAGCGGGCTGACGTAGTACCCAATCATAACCAAATATTTAATTTGTGAGATTCGGTTGGGGTTTCGAGGAGCCGCCTGAGGATTCGAGGAGTCGACCCGAACTCTATATATATCCCAAGCTTCTGGAGAGAGACTTTTTATCCGTCTTCTGCGAGAGAGAGCTTTGATTGTTTAAGTTGTTTCCCCTCGTACTTTCTCCGAGCACTCCAGGTTTCCAGTAATGGCGCCGAAGCAAACCCTCTCCACCAAGGAAAAGAGCATAGGATCTTCTTCTCGTGCTTCTACCCCGGCGAGAGAGTCTTCGGCCGGGCGATGCGAACTTCCTTCTGAGCGAAGGATCCTGCCAACGAGTAGCGCACCTGGTCTTAGAGGTATAGCCATCGGAAATGACAAAGAACGACAAAAAATCCTTCATACACGTTGAACGTGACCGCGCTAGGTCGTCTTCTGTGCTGATAGCCTCTTTGAGGAAGATGATGCACGGAGGCGTTTTTATCTTTTACGCCCACATTTCTAATGTGTCAGCGTAAAAACTCCATATCTTCGTAGTTATGAGCGTAAAAGCTCTGGCTGCCGAAGACTTGGTGTATACTGTAAAATTTTAGTTTTACGCTTTGGATGGGACCTCCGGCGCAATAACTAAAATTTTAGCAGTCTGGCGTAAAGCACGGACCGTATACCGCTAATTACGCTTTCGGGATATGACTCCTGGCGTAGGATGACCAAATTTTGTACCGTCTTGGCGTAAAGCACCGACTGTCGCTTCTTGGTCTTTATGTTGCTTGGTTCGTAACGACGTATTTTCTTTGCATTTTTGCAGTCGACTTGCATGAGTCTCCACTGGCCGAGGTGATGGGATCCGCTGCTGGGATGCTGCACTCGAACTACTTGGAGGATGTCGCACGTGACATTTCCTATCTCCGGACCCCAGTATCCCGAAGGGAGGGGGATCTTGATATCGGCTCAGGGCGAGCGAATGCTGCTGAGCATGATCAACGGGGAGCCCCTAATGTACGTAGATGGGGAGCAGTACATCAAGTCGGTCTTCCTCTTTGGGGACATGGTAGACAAGCAGTCCCAGACGAAGCCCAAGAGAGAACCCTGGGTTTTCCCTGCCGAGAGCGTGGTCTTGTATCTGCCCACAATGCCGAAAGATTATTCGATCTCGGCTTTCTTTCATGCCACACATCGCAGGAGGATGTCGTGGACGCTGACTCATGATCTTCACGGGAAGCCGAGAAAGATCTTTCATCTGAAAGGAGCCGACCGGGGGTCGTTCGTCAGCCGCCCCACTGGCGTCGTGACGTTGTTCAGGGGACTGTGCCCTGACAGCGTCCCGAGTGAAGACAGTTTAGTGATCCAGCCGGTACAATTGCTGACTTTCTGTAATGACTTCATGGTACGAGGGGGGGTATACCCCAAGGAGAATCCTCGGTGCAATGGGTGGATCACCCCAACAAATCTTCGATGGTCCTGCCTAGTTGACTGGACTTTGAAGCATTTTCGGAGAGAGCTGGAAATCATCGGACTGTATGCCGCCGTGAGCGTGACGAGTGTTGGGTTGCCTCCTAACCCTAACCTCTTTCTGGCGCTGATAGAGCGATATATTTCGCTCACCGGGACCTTCGTCACTCCACTGGGGGAGTTAGGGTTGGCCCTCCACGAAATAGCAGCGATCTCGAGACTGCCGATGGAGGATACCCCGTATGAAGAGTATGTTCCTACCAACCGGGAGTTGGAGGACTCGGATCCTCGGGTTGTAGAGGTGTATCAGGAGCTGATGTGCCACTACCTCGCGTGCACTGCCTTTTATAATGAGCCTTCTGACTTGGCTCACACCACTAAGTGGATGTCCTACCTCTTCTTCCACCGGGCCAGGGCCGTCAAGTCGGTGAAGGTTTTGGGGGACAAGTATGAGCCCGTAAACTGTTTGGCCGTGCTCAGTGCCGAGGTGTGAAGTGCCTCCGCCTGCGGGGGCTTTGGCGATCTCAGGGAAGCGAAGGGCTTCTGTCTCGAAGCAGACTTCCCCTCGCAAGAGAAAGAAGAAGACTGCTGATCGCCCTCTCCGGATTCCTGGCATTGAGGCTCCTAGAGAGGAACCTGCTGCCTCTCCTGTTGGGGATGTCCCTTTGATTGGAGGTTCCCCGTCTCTCGGAGAGGGACCCTCAGTTTCGGCTGGCGGTGTCGGAGAACTCCTGCTTGAGGCTGCCGTTGCTGCCACTGCCTCCGGTAGTGGAATGAAATCGCCCGCGTGGCCGAGGCAAATGGGAGAATCTTCTTCTAGACCAGCAACGGAGGAAACTTCTGCTGCGTCCGTGAGCATGACCAGCGAGGTTCCAGCTGACGAACCTCAAATACGTCTCGGCGGAGGCTTGGTGGAGCTCCTGGCGATGTCGGTTGGCCCACCTCCTTCTCCAGGTATGATAGTTCGTATTGCGTCATTAAGGCGTGACATAGCTACATCGGCTGCAAACGCGGCATATATACCGTTGGCTACGGGTAAAGGTCATCTTTATGTCTCCTTTTAGAAAGATTACTATCATATTGATGTCAACTTTCTTGTCCTCTTCTCAGGGGATGGTGCCCACGGGGAGTATAGCGTTGAAATGCCTTCTGGCTCTGCTCGGGCTCCTGACGATGATGCGGAGGCGTTCCACTTCGAGGAGGAAATGGCTTCGGGGGCCAGCTCGCCCGGAGTGGTTTCGTCATCTCAAGAGGAGGACGAGCCCGTCATCGTGACCTCGCCTCTTGTGAGTACGGTGATGACTTCGACCGTCGTTGTCGCACCTTCTTCGGTCGCACCACCTCTCGAGGCGGCGACTGTGGCCACCTCGTCTGCAATCGTCCTTGGAGGGGAACTCGTCAATATTGTGGCCACTCCTGGCGTTCAACCAGAACTTGTTGCGCTGACCGAGCTGTATACCGGCACCTTCTACGCCAATTTGAACACGCTGATAACAATGGTGTTGGCGAAGAATCTGGATTTTGAGAGCCTGAAGAGGGCTTCCCAGTTTTCGATTGGGGCCGTCAGAGAGTTTGGCCATTCCGGGGTAGCTGACGCCCTGGAGGCGATGGTTAATGGGTTGGAACAACCCATTAACGAATACTTGCAGCTGACTCGGGGCAGTTTTGAAGCCGAAGTCCAGGCCAGATATGACTCCATGACTGCGCGACTTACCAAACAGCTGGAGAGCTTGGATAACTCTATCAAAGCCCGTAAGCTGGAGACGGATAAAAGAAAGGCCGTCGTGGAGGAGGCTCTTGCTCTCGAGACAAAGTGCTAATCCGAGCACGAAGGGAACACAGCGAGGGTCCGCAAGTTGAAGGAGAAACTCGCCCGGGCAGAGGAGTGGGCTTCTCAGTCGCTGGCAGGTCTAGGCGTAGCGTCTGGTCGACTGAGCACCGCGCGACGGGACCTGGAGCGTGCAGAAGCTGCTCGAGCTGTCTCTCTTCGGGCAAGGGCCGAACTGTCCTTTACGAACAATCCTGAGGCACGGCTGGAACGGGCCCGAGCTGATGCCTTGGTTTCCAGGGGCGAGAGGGTAGCTGCACTGGCGGAGGTGATTCGCGATCTGACTGCTCCCCCGCAATGATGTACCCTTTCTTGCTTTTACCTTCCCTAATGTAATTCTGCTATTTTTGGAAATAAAGCGAATCTTTTCTGACTTTGTGGACCCATCATTTCGGAATGTAAATGACAGGTTTAAGTGAGAGTGATATCAGAGGTAGTATGGACGTGATAAACTCTCGATAAACTTCTAGCAGGACATACCTATTCAGAGGTCATACGGACATGATAGAATATGACCTAACTAGCTTCGTTGTGGAAGTAGTTTTGTCAGAATTGGGATTCCCGCTATATTCCACCCTGGGGTAGAGGAGGTTAAACATAGTACCTCTTCAGGAATTTACCGTTGATAGGAGCCATTAATAGGTCTCCATTAGGCTGGGCTAACCTGTAAGCGCCATTCGAGAACGTTGTCTCGATCACATAAGGGCCTTCCCACTTGGGCTGAAATTTTCCTTTACTCCTGTGAGTGAGAATCATCGGCCTTCTTACGGCTAAGACTAGCTCGCCGACCTTGAACACTCTTTCCTTTACTTTATGATTGAAAGCTCTGGAAATGCGTGCTTGGTAGAGCGCGATGCGCTGTTGAGCTTGGAGGCATTTCTCGTCTAACCCTTTGAGCTCCTGAAGCCTTAACAGGTCATTCTTTTCTTGGGTCAGCTCATTAGTCATGGCTATCCTGAGCGACGGGATCTGGACTTCGATGGGAAGAACTGCTTCGCTCCCGTAGACCAGTGAAAAGGGGGTACAACCTGTCGGTATCCGTACCGTTGTGCGGTATGCCCAGAGACATTCGCCCAGCTTCTCGTTCCAGTCTCTTTTGTTCGAAGAGACAAACTTCTTCAGGAGTTTGATAATGGTTTTGCTGAAAGCTTCCGCCAAACCATTAGCAGCTTGATAATATGCCGTAGAGGCAATATTACGTATTCAATTTTTATCGCAAAATCGATGAAACGCTTGGCTGATGAACTGGTGGACGTTCTCAATGCCTAGCCTCATCACATCCACCTGACGGTGCTGCACGTCCATCATCTCCCTGAAGAACGCGAACAACTGCGCGGCATCCACTGGAGCAGGAAGTGGTGGAGGAACTACCGGAACGACTGGGGTAGTCCTCGGATCGACAAGTGAAGGAGGATCCCCGAGAGAAACAGATGCTCCCTCAACCGCAGGAGTGGTGAGTGGAGCGGTAGCAGCTGCCTGAATACGAGCTGGACGAGAGGTAGCAGACCTCTCAGTGGCAACTGCTGGAACGGTACGATGGGATCGTGTCTTCGGAGGCATCCTGAACACAGATCAAAAGAAGTCAATACGGCGCAAGATATGATATCATCAAAGAAGGACAGTAATATTTCAAAAGAAGCAAATTCAGAATAATTAGATGAGAATTGTTCCTAGTCGTGATTGAGTACACTCTCATCCTAGATCCTAGATCCTATAACAGGCTCGCAGCAGTACAACTAAGTTGTTGTACCACCACGACATCGCACTAATTGCGAATCGAGACCTGCATGGGCCGCCACCAAAAATGTGTCATGACCCGCACCCGGAAAATTGGACATGAGTCGTGGGTACGTCCAGCCTACGCTGCAGCATCGGCGGTAGAACGCTGTCTAGGTCAACTATCTAGATAATAATTTCACACAAAAATTGGCCATGACCTCTCCAAAAGGAGGGCAACCACACAAACAATATATAAACCTGTCAAGATCTCAACTCCAAACGGAGGAGCAATATCATAATGATAATCACGATATACTCAATCACGAATCTAAGCACGATAAGATAACACAGAGATCTAACAACTATAAAGTCTAACCAACAACAACTACTACAACAACCACAACATCAATAATAATAATACATCATCCAAAAGAATATATAAACAAGGTCTCAATCCAAAACCGGAGACAAATCCGGTGCTAAAAGCTAATAAAAACAACAATAAGGTCCTAGTGATCCCGGCTACCAACCCGGAACTCACCCCTAAACTAGTGGGTCCCTGTCTGCACCATCGACAGGCTCAGGTCCATAAAACGTCGGACACCACTCCTCCGGATACTCTGAAAAATATGTCCAGTCAGGACTGGAGCAAGTACATCTCTAACAGCAGTTCCATTTAAATGATAAAAACTGTAAAACAGTTATAGCAAGTAGCAAGAAGAATAAAGCAAGTATGAAACAAGAAATATATATAAATCACTGGTGCATAAAGGTAAAGATGCATGGATATCAGAGCAAGATAGTAATAACTGCAAGATACAGGAAATCTAAGCTAAGATCAAGTCCGTGCACAAGAACGTGTAGTGAGTCCAGCATGAAAAACATGTAGTGAGTCAAGTCCAGAAACATGTAAGTGAGACCAACAAGAATGCAAGTGAGTCCAGACTATAAAGAATGAACTCGGTGTCTTTGAAATACTTGTTTCGACATATAAACGGCTAGGGGTAAGTACGGCTCACCGTGCACTGGGTGCGCGGCTGCTATCATTCCAGATTAGACCAGAGGGAGTGATTCCTGATGATGCCAGATAGGAATGTTTACATGTCTACTCGAGTATTTTCTTGCCCCGACTAATAAAAATGAATCCAAGACCCGACACGCAAATCAAGATGAGTCCAGCCTGAACATGAATGATGCCTGTAGTGATGCCTGTAGGTGATGCCAGTAGTGATTCCAGAATAGAGGCCAGAAACATGAAATGTACGTGTCGCAAGTAAATGAATCCAGAAATATCAGTCAGTGTCCCGTGTTGTGCCAGAATAATCAGATGATACTATACTAGAAGCTGAATCAAAGTAATCATCAGATAATGAAAACTATCAGAAAATGTACTTGCTTGACGTCCTGAGCAACTGGCGATCCGAACCGGTGTCGCAAGGACCTAATACAAAAAGCAAGATTAAACAGGGTTCTAATGAGTTAAACAGATATAAAATAACTAAAAATAGGCTTCTAGGGACATTTTAGGTCAAACAAGTCAAACCGGTGAAATCTGGGTCAAAAAGTTAACTCGGGGTCCAAAAAGTCAACTCTAGGTCAAAACTAGGTCAAAAGTTGACTTTGGCGGTCAACCGAGTCAACTACGGTCAAGTCTGGATCAAACTAGGGTGCTCCTGAAATTCTAGGTCAAACCGAGGTCATTAAGCTAGAAAACTCACAAACTCGCCTCCTTGAGATACCGGGATACCCTCGGTATCCGATACCTCAACCTACGCTATATACCCCACCTATACCCTCTAAAACCTATGCTAGCACACGTAAATATATAAACATAAGCATATAAAAATTACTCCAATACTATTCCTAGGCTATTGCTCAAATACCCCGCTCGAAACTCAATACCTTGGTTATCTTAAGGTATTGAGATACCTCGGTATCTCAAGGTATTGAGATACCGCTCTAAACTCAACCCGACTACCCCTCTAGCTAGCTAACTATGCATAACATATATATCTAGCTATAATCTAGGCTAAAATATAGATATCTAATACATATAGGCATATACCTATATATCTATACCCAAAACCTTACCTTATCTTACACATACCTTACGTATATATCTATACCTAGATATCTAACTATCTATCTAGCTATGTATATATCTATTTATAAATCTATCTATCTCTCTCTAGATATTTATAGATATATATATAGCCATAGGTATAAATATCTATACCTTAGATATATATATAACTATCTACCTATCCATTACCTACTTATCTATCTTATTACCTATTTATCTAGTAATCTAACTACCTATCTATATCTATATATCCATCTAGTATCTATATATGTATCTCCCTAGCTAACTATTATCTATCTAATAATCTATCTATCTTATGCATCTATCTAGGTAATTATCTATCTATCTATTTACCTATCTATCTACTATCTATATCTATCTATCAATCTAGCTATCCATGTATCTATCTACCCATATATCTATTTACCTATCTACCTAACTATAGATATCTATCTATCTATCTATCTATCTATCTATCTATCTATCTAACTATAGATCTAGCTATCTATCTATTGATATATCTATATATTTATACCTATTTACCTATCCATCAACTATCTATCTACCTAGTTGTCTATCTAACTAGTTATCCACTTACCTATCTAACTATTTATCCCTCTATCTAATAACTATTATCCATCTATCTATCATTCTATCTAACTATCTAACTATCATCTATCTACCTAACTATCTAGATATATGTATCTATATCTATCTACTTATCCATCTATATATATATACCTCTCTCTCTCTCCCTCGCATACTGCTGCTGCTGCCCCTGCTCCTCACCTTGCTGCTGCTCCTGCTGCTGCAAAACTGCTGCTGTGGCTGCTCTTTTGCTGCTGTGGCTGCTGCTCTAGCAGCTGCTGCTTCTGCTGGTTCCAGTCCAGCCTGCTGGGCACCCCCCCTCTCTCAAACACACATACACACACACACCTATATATATATAAACACCCATATATCTATATATATATACACACATATATATATATACACACACAACTCTATATATATATATACACACACTAACACATCTATTAACATATATATTTACACATACATACAAACTAACATATATATTTATACACGCACAAACACTAACATATAAATACATACACACACATACAATTATATACATATATCTATATATATCTATACATATACACTCTCACACACACATATATATATATATATATATATATATATATATATATATATATATATATATATATATATATATATATATATATCCTCACTCACACTCACTCTCACACACCATCACACACATTCTCACACACACTAGCACACACTCTCACAAACACACAACCACACACATAAACACTCATATATATATATATAAATATATATACATATATATACACACAAACTCAAACTCATATGCATATATATCTATATCTAAACACTCACTCCCACTCACACACACACTCACCTACACACATACACTAGCACCAACCCACACCCACACACACTCACTAACACACTCACACAAGCACTCACTAACACATATCTATAAATATATATATATATAGGGACACACATACATATAATATATATATATATATAGACATATATACACAAACACAATACTACAAACAACAATGCACACAACGCTCACCAACGCACGCCCAACGGCCCCGACACGCCCAAAC
This sequence comes from Iris macrosiphon, assembly GCA_036927795.1. Taxonomy (NCBI): domain Eukaryota; kingdom Viridiplantae; phylum Streptophyta; class Magnoliopsida; order Asparagales; family Iridaceae; genus Iris; species Iris macrosiphon. Next base: position 162,664,164 of record JAYESA010000002.1, on the reverse strand, counting down.
ACCTATAAATATATAAAATATAGCCCGAGAATTCTAGCACACACTCTCCGATACTAACCCAACGTGCGCACAAGTCCGAAATAAGGAAACCAAGTCGAAATGGTCGTTCGGTCATTTCGACGAACACGTGGTGCGCGGCTCGGAAAACCTCCTGAAACACACACCAAACGAACTCAGAATTGGCCCAAAATTTACCCACGCACTCTAAACGATGCCTAGATCCTAGAAAAAGTGCTCCCGTGTCGATTCTAGGTCTGTGGCAGAAACACGCACGCACTTAGAATCGGCGACGACGAAAAGTCCCAAATTTGCCCGAAATGCCCGTTTCTCCGTGACGCGGCTTCCCATGTCCGAACCGAGACACGCACTCACCCTCAAGATACCCGACAACATCTACCTAGGTCCGTCTAACCTAGGGCATCACCCAAAATTGGACCAAATTCGGATTCTACCCGAAATTGACACAAAACCTAGTGTTAAGGTCTCCAAACACTACCCAACTAGTTCCAACTTCCTCCTACGGGTAGCCTAAGGGTCTAGGAAGGTTCTAAACTATTAATTACACTATATAAAAATAATTACAAGGGGGAAAATTAGGATTTACCTCTTGGAAGTTGGAATCCCAAGCCAAAGTCTCCAAAATGCTTCAAATCCTCCAAACCAAGCTTTCAAGCTCCCAAATCTATCTCTAACACCAAATCTAAGCTCTACCTACCTAGGTTGGGGAAGAATGTAGGTTAGGGTTCAATTAAGTAGAAGAAATGGAAGAAGGAAGGAAGAAAAAATGGAGAAACTTACTTGTAAAGGAGAAAGGAAGAAGAAGAAGTAGTGGAGAAGAAGAAGAAGAAGAAGAAGAAAATAGAAGAAGGGGGCTGCTGTCCACACGGGTCTGGGAGTGAGGAGGGGGCCGGCCACAACACACATAAGGGTTTACAAAGTTCCAAAATACCCAAAATGCCCTCCTAACTCTCGGTTTTGGGTTTCGGGTTCCAAAAACACTCAAACTAACTCCAAATCTCTCCAACTAACCCACTAAAAATAAAATAAATATTCTAAACCCAAAAATATGTCTCACAGGGGTGTGGGCTGGGTCGGACATGGGTCCACTAGGGTCTGACATAGGTCCAGGCTAGCCAAAATCCTAAAACAATCAATATAAAAATAATACAATCATTAATTAAATATAAATATAATTAATTATAAATAATACACAATTAACCAAATTATAAATAAAAAAAATACCCGGCTCTGAAAATGGGGTGGTGACAAGCCTATCCTCCTTAGAAAATTTTGTCTTCGAAATTTAAAGTCAATCACACTCCCTTTAGGTTAAACCCCCAACAATCACAGTCAAAAAATTCTACCTAAACAATATACAAGATCAGGGTCCTACTGGTCGTGTTATCACAGTCTCAATCGGGGTCACTATACTATTTACCACAGCACAGAGAAAAGTCTAACAGGTACTAATGAGGCACACCACAAGGAATGGAAAAAGACAGAAAGAAGAACAAAGAGACAGACCTGCTAACCCGACACCCGTAGCATCGGCCTCCTCGACCGTCCACGCATAAGCCCTGCCCTGCTGGGGTGTATCCCTCTGCTGGTGCGGGGCATGATGCTGTGCCACAAGTGGCCTAGCTCCAACTCTCTGATCCTATGCTCCACCCAATGGAGGTGCAGTGGGGTAATCTCGCATCTGGTGAGCAGCGGATCCACAGAACAAACACACCTTCAGCCTCCTCCTACAAACATCCCAAGTGTGTCCTGCCTTCCTGCAGTAGGCACAAGTGGGCACCCTCTGATCCTGACCCTGCTGTACTGTCTTTTGCACATAGGGACGCTTAGCCGGCCCCGCACTGCCACTCGCACTGCCTGAATCATCCCTGCCTCTCTTGGACTTGAGCTCCAAGTCATCCTCTGCTCTCTGAGCGTCTCCTACTATATGCTCGAAAGTCGCCTCGCGGTCGCTCCTGGTCAAAGACTTGACCGCCATGACCAAGCCCTTGCGAAACTTCCTCGCCTTAGCTGCCTCACTCAAGCCATCTACAAATCTGCCCAGACGGCAGAACTCTGCTGCGTACTCGTCCACCGTCATGCTCCCTTGGACGAGTGCCTCGAACTGGCTCTCCAAAGCACTGAGCGCCACATCTGGGAAAAATTTCTCCTTAAAAAGCCTCTTGAAAGTCTCCCAAGTCAGCCCTGGCGCTGCGATCCTCGTATCTGTACGATACCATGTCAAAGCGAGGTCGAACATCTGACTGCCCGCTGCCTCTATCTGCATACTGTCTGGAATCTGCGCCAACCTGAAGATCCCCTCGATCTTCTCTATCCAGTAATCCGCGTACAGGATCCCTTCTGTACCACGGAACTCCTTGAGCCGCATCCTCTGGAAGTCAATGATACTTCCCGGCCTCGGGCGCTGAATCTGATCTGCCTGTGGCTGAATCTGTGCCACCCTATCCACTGCCATCATGGCCACCGGGTGGACGTTCTCAATGCCCAGCCTCATCACATCCACCTGACGGTGCTGCGCGTCCATCATCTCCCTGAAGAACGCGAACAACTGCACGGCATCCACTGGAGCAGGAAGTAGTGGAGGAACCACCGGAACGACTAGGGTAGTCCTCGGATCGACAAGTGAAGGAGGATCCCTGAGAGAAATAGATGCTCCCTCAACCGCAGGAGTAGTGAGTGGAGCGGTAGCAGCTGCCTGAATACGAGCTGGACGAGAGGTAGCAGACCTCTCAGTGGCAACTGCTGGAACGGTACGATGGGATCGTGTCTTCGGAGGCATCCTGAACACAGATCAAAAGAAGTCAATACGGCGCAAGATACGATATCATCAAAGAAGGACAGTAATATTTCAAAAGAAGCAAATTCAGAATAATTAGATGGGAATTATTCCTAGTCGTGATTGAGTACACTCTCATCCTAGATCCTAGATCCTATAACAGGCTCACAGCAGTACAACTAAGTTGTTGTACCACCACGATATCGCACTAATTACGAATCGAGACCTGCATGGGCCACCACCAAAAATGTGTCACGACCCGCACCCAGAAAATTGGGCATGAGTCGTGGGTACGTCTAGCCTACGCCGCAGCATCGGCGGTAGAACGCTGTCTAGGTCAACTATCTAGATAATAATTTCACACAAAAATTGGCCATGACCTCTCCAAAAGGAGGGCAACCACACAAACAATATATAAACCTGTCAAGATCTCAACTCCAAACGGAGGAGCAATATCATAATGATAATCACGATATACTCAATCACGAATCTAAGCACGATAAGATAACACAGAGATCTAACAACTATAAAGTCTAACCAACAACAACTACTACAACAACCACAACATCAATAATAATAATACATCATCCAAAATAATATACAAACAAGGTCTCAATCCAAAACCGGAGACAAATTCGGTGCTAAAAGCTAATAAAAACAACAACAAGGTCCTAGTGATCCCGGCTACCAACCCGGAACTCATCCCTAAACTAGAGGGTCCCTGTCTGCACCATCGACAGGCTCAGGTCCATAAAACGTCGGACACCACTCCTCCGGATACTCTGAAAATATGTCCAGTCAGGACTGGAGCAAGTACATCTCTAACAGCAGTTCCATTTAAATGATAAAAACTGTAAAATAGTTATAGCAAGTAGCAAAAAGAATAAAGCAAGTATGAAACAAGAAATATATATAAATCACTGGTGCATAAAGGTAAAGATGCATGGATATCAGAGCAAGATAGTAATAACTGCAAGATACAGGAAATCTAAGCTAAGATCAAGTCCGTGCACAAGAACGTGTAGTGAGTCCAGCATGAAAAATATGTAGTGAGTCAAGTCCAGAAACATGTAAGTGAGACCAACAAGAATGCAAGTGAGTCCAGACTATAAAGAATGAACTCGGTGTCTTTGAAATACTTGTTTCGACATATAAACGGCTAGGGGTAAGTACGGCTCACCGCGCACTGGGTGCGCGGCTGCTATCATTCCAGATTAGACCAGAGGGAGTGATTCCTGATGATGCCAGATAGAAATGTTTACATGTCTACTCGAGTATTTCCCTGCCCCGACTAATAAAAATGAATCCAAGACCCGACGCGCAAATCAAGATGAGTCCAGCCTGAACATGAATGATGCCTGTAGTGATGCCTGTAGGTGATGCCAGTAGTGATTCCAGAATAGAGGCCAGAAACATGAAATATACGTGTCGCAAGTAAATGAATCCAGAAATATCAGTCAGTGTCCCGTGTTGTGCCAGAATAATCAGATGATACTATACTAGAAGCTGAATCAAAGTAATCATCAGATAATGAAAACTATCAGAGAATGTACTTGCCTGACGTCCTGAGCAACTAGCGATCCGAACCGGTGTTGCAAGGACCTAATGCGAAAAGCAAAATTAAACAGGTTTCTAATGAGTTAAACAGATATAAAATAACTAAAAATAGGCTTCTAGGGTCATTTTAGGTCAAACGGGTCAAACTGGTGAAATCTGGGTCAAAAAGTCAACTCGGGTTCTAAAAAGTCAACTCTAGGTCAAAACTAGGTCAAAAGTTAACTTTGGCGGTCAACCGAGTCAACTACGGTCAAGTCTGGGTCAAACTAGGGTGCTCCTGAAATTCTAGGTCAAACCGAGGTCATTAAGCTAAAAAACTCACAAACTCGCCTCCTTGAGATACCGGGATACCCTCGGTATCCGATACCTCAACCTACGCTATATACCCCGCCTATACCCTCTAAAACCTATGCTAGCACGCATAAATATATACACATAAGCATATAAAAATCACTCCAATACTATTCCTAGGCTATTGCTCAAATACCCCGCTCGAAACTCAATACCTTAGTTATCTTAAGGTATTGAGATACCTCGGTATCTCAAGGTATTGAGATACCGCTCTAAACTCAACCCGACTACCCCTCTAGCTAGCTAACTATGCATAAACATACATATCTAGCTATAATCTAGGCTAAAATATAGATATCTAATACATATAGGCATATACCTATATATCTATACCCAATACCTTACCTTATCTTACACATACCTTACGTATATATCTATACCTAGATATCTAACTATCTATCTAGCTATGTATATATCTATTTATAAATCTATCTATCTCTCTTTCTAGATATCTATAGATATATATATATAGCCATAGGTATAAATATCTATACCTTAGATATATATATATAACTATCTACCTATCCATTACCTACTTATCTATCTTATTACCTATTTATCTAGTAATCTAACTACCTATCTATATCTATATATCCATCTAGTATCTATATATGTATCTCCCTAGCTAACTATTATCTATCTAATAATCTATCTATCTTATGCATCTATCTTGGTAATTATCTATCTATCTATTTACCTATCTATCTACTATCTATATCTATCTATCAATCTAGCTATCCATGTATCTATCTACCCATATATCTATTTACCTATCTACCTAACTATATCTATCTATCTATCTATCTATCTATCTATCTATCTATCTATCTATCTATCTATCTATCTATCTATCTATCTAACTATAGATCTAGCTATCTATCTATTGATATATCTATATATTTATACCTATTTACCTATCCATCAACTATCTATCTACCTAGTTGTCTATCTAACTAGTTATCCACTTACCTATCTAACTATTTATCCCTCTATCCAATACCTATTATCCATCTATCTATCATTCTATCTAACTATCTAACTATCATCTATCTACCTAACTACCTAGATATATGTATCTATATCTATCTACTTATCCATCTATATATATATACCTCTCCCTCGCATACTGCTGCTGCCCCTGCTCCTCACCTTGCTGCTGCTCCTGCTGCTGCAAAACTGCTGCTGTGGCTGCTCTTTTGCTGCTGTGGCTGCTGCTGGTTCCAGTCCAGCCTGCTGGGCACCCCCCTCTCTCAAAAACACACACACACACACACACACACACACACACACACACACCCCTATATATATATATATAAACACCCATATATCTATATATATATACACACATATATATATATATACACACACAACTCTATTTATATATATACACACACTAACACATCTACCAACATATATATTTACACACACATACAAACTAACATATATATTTATACACGCACAAACACTAACATATAAATACACGCACACACATACAATTATATACATATATCTATATATATCTATATATATACACTCTCACACACATACATATATATATATATATATATATATATATATATATATATATATATCCTCACTCACACACACTCACTCTCACACACCCTCACACACACATTCTCACACACACTCTCACAAACACACAACCACACACATAAATACTCATACATATATATATAAATATATATACATATATATACACACAAACTCAAACTCATATGCATATATATCTATATCTAAACACTCACTCCCACTCACACACACACTCATCTACACACATACACTAGCACCAACCCACACTCACACACACTTACTAACACACTCACATAAGCACTCACTAACATATATCTATAAATATATATATATAGGGACACACATACATATAAATATATATATATATATAGAGACATATATACACAAACACAACACTACAAACAACAATGCACACAACGCTCACCAACGCACGCCCAACGGCCCCGACACGCCCAAACACCTATAAATATATAAAATATAGCCCGAAAATTTTAGCACACACTCTCCGATACTAACCCAACGTGCGCACAAGCCCGAAACAAGGAAACCAAGTCGAAATGGCCGTTCGGTCATTTCGACGAACACGTGGTGCGCGGCTCGGAAAACCTCCTGAAACACACACCAAACGAACTCGGAATCGGCCCAAAATTTACTCACGCGCTCTAAACGATGCCTAGATCCTAAAAAAAGTGCTCCCGTATGGATTCTAGGTCCGTGGCGGAAATGCGCACGCACTTAGAATCGACGACGACAAAAAGCCCCAAATTCGCCCGAAATGCCCGTTTTTCCGCGATGCGGCTTTCCGTGTCCGAACGGAGACACGCACTCACCCTCAAGACACCCTACAACGTCTACCTAGGTCCGTCTAACCTAGGGCATCATCTAAAATTGGGCCAAATTCAGATTCCACCCGAAATTGACACAAAACCTAGTGTTAAGGTCTCCAAACACTACCCAACTAGTTCCAACTTCCTCCCACGGGTAGCCTAAGGGTCTAGGAAGGTTCTAAACTATTAATTACACTATATAAAAATAATTACAAGGGGAAAAATTAGGGTTTACCTCTTGGGAGTTGGAATCCAAAGCCAAAGTCTTCAAAATGCTCCAAATCCTCCAAACTAAGCTTCCAAGCTCCCAAATCTATCTCCAACACTAAATCTAAGCTCTACCCACCTAGTTTGGGGAAGAATGTAGGTTAGAGTTCAATTAAGTAGAAGAAATGGAAGAAGGAAGGAAGAAAAAATGGAGAAACTTACTTGTAAAGGAGAAAGGAAGAAGAAGAAGTAGTGGAGAAGAAGAAGAAGAAGAAGAAGAAGAAGAAGAAGAAAATGGGAGAAGGGGGCTGCTGTCCACACGGGTCTGGGAGTGAGGAGGGGGCCGGCCACAACACACATAAGGGTTTACAAAGTTCCAAAATACAAAAAATGCCCTCCTAACTCTCGGTTTTGGGTTTCGGGTTCCAAAAGCACTCAAACTAACTCCAAATCTCTCCAACTAACCCACTAAAAATATAATAAATATTCTAAACCCAAAAATAAGTCTCACAGGGGTATGGGCTGGGTCGGACATAGGTCCACTAGGGTCTGACATGGGTCCAAGCTAGCCAAAATCCTAAAACAATCAATATAAAAATAATACAATCATTAATTAAATATAAATACAATTAATTATAAATAATACACAATTAACCAAATTAAAAATAAAAAAAATACCCGGCTCTGGAAATGGGGTGGTGACATCATGACCCATGTCGTTCTTCTGTGCGAGAAGAGCTCCTAGTGAATGATCCATCGCTCGAACGTACAGCAAGAATGGTCTTCCCATGATGGGAGGCACTAGAACTGGCGGACTGGTGAGGTAGTGCTTGATATCTCCAAACGCTTGCTGACAGGCTTCGTCCCATACGAAGGATACACCTTTCTTTATGAGATAAGAAAAGGGCTGACATCTTCCCGAGAGGTTGGATATGAATCGCCGAATGTAAGCCAGACGGCCTTGAAATCCCCGGAGTTCCCTCAGATTACGGGGCGGTCGCATTTCTACGATTGCCTGGACTTTGTCGGGGTCCACCTGGATGCCTTTGGCGGTGATGACAAATCCTAGGAACTTGCCACTGGATACACCCAGAAAGGACTTCGTAGGGTTCATCTTGAGTTGATGTTGGCGCATTAACTTGAATACCGTCCTCAAGTCTTGAATATGATCACCCTTGAGGCGACTCTTGACGGCTATGTCGTCTACGTAACATTCCACTATTTTGCATAAATACTCACGGAATATGTTACTCATAGCCCGTTGGTATGTAGCCCCGGCGTTCTTCAATCCGAAGGGCATGACCGTATAGCAATATACCCCCAATGGTGTCCGGAAGGCAGTGTGCTTCTCGTCTTCTGGATGCATCTTGATCTGATTATATCCTGAGAATCCGTCCATGAAAGACATGCGTTCAAAGCCGCAGGTGTTGTCGATCATGATGTCCGTGATAGGAAGAGGGAATTCATCCTTGGGGCAGGCCGCATTCAGATCTCGGTAGTCGATGCAGATACGTACCTTCCTATTTTTCTTCATGATTGGGACAACGTTGGAGACCCAGTCGGGATGTTGTTCTTCCCGGATGAAACCACAGGCTATCAGCTTCTTGACTTCAGCTTCAATGGCGTCCATCATGTCTGGGCAGAACCGGCGTTGGTGCTGCTTCACAGGCTTTGAGTCGGTCAATATATTAAGTTTGTGAGTAGCCACCTTCGGGTCTAGGCCCGGCATGTCCCCATAATCCCATGCAAAGACGTCGACGTATTCATTTATTAGCTGTATGATTTTTTCCCTTTCAGCTGGGGGAAGATTGTCACTGATAAATATCGGCTTTGGCGAAAGTTCACCCCCAACATCGATTCGGGTAACTTCGTCTTTGGTGGGAGGTTCTCTTTGCTCGAAGCGGAATTCCCACTGCGTATCCATTTGTTGAGCCCAAGAGTCATTCTCAAACGGCTCAGAATCCTGTTCATCTGCTCCTGAGGGATCTGTCACCACCATATTTACTGATAGTGTTTGTTTGATAGCATCAGGTGAGTCGGGGGGCGACGAGCCATTCTGGGAGGAGGAAAACATGTCCTCGTCTGACTTGGAAGTCGTAAGGGAGGTGGCGTACCCTAACCCGAAATGAGTTTGTCGATAGCGGGGGTCGCCGCGCGGCGACGTTCGTCTGCCTCTTCCGTAGTTGAGGCATGGCTTCCGCTTCAAGTCGTAGCCCATGTTTTGCATGATCTTCAGCGCTTGCGGGCTGTATCGGTGAACTTGTATTTTTTTGGTATCGTCATCAAAAGGATCTTCCTGGTTAGCCGGTTGATTGCGCATGCGGCCGAAGAATATTGGACGCTGACTGCTGCAGGTAGGCGGGACAATGAAGATAGAATCCTCATGGGGTCCATACGTTGTGATGACATTGGATGATGACGCTACTTCCCAGACATACGGACGGTAGAAGTTTATAGCTTCCAAGAATTTTCGTGCTATGGGTTCTATCTCGTCACGGGGAGTGGATTCCTGATTTAGAATTTGAGCATTTAACGTACTGGAAAAGAGGATGTTTATTATCATCTGGAACTCCGTTCCTGGTCGCGTTTACATCGGTCGGCTGCCCGTTGCACCGAAGGCTGATGACCAAAGGTGGAGGCTTCTGGTTCAGAGTGACCGCTGGAGAATTGCTTCCTCTTTCTGAGCTGGATTTGTTCAGGTGAATAGCCATAGGCTCTATGGCTTTTGGACGAGTGGTTCGTCCTTTCACTCTGATCGACAGCGGCAGTGCGACAGGGGGTTTTCCTGGCTCCCGGTGGGATTCCTTCTCCGTCTCGCCCGATACTTCTTCCGTGTGGTCTTGAGAGTACAACACGGCGTCGGAATAGTAGGACTCTACTCCTTTAAACGGGTTTAGGTCGGCAACCTCCGTTTGTACCATTCCTTGGGGGTCTATATATTTAAGGCATTGATGTAGAGTTGAAGGAACGATGTTGTGATCGTGGATCCACGGTCTTCTTAGCAAAATATTGTAGGACACCTCTGAATCGATCACGTAACATGTGGCCACCGATCTGAGGTTGCCAATCTGGATCCTTAGGCGAATCTTCCCCAACGGCTTACTTTTTTCGGCGTTGAAACCCACGATCGTAGTGGAGGTGTAAGCCAGTTCGCTGGTAGGAATCCTCAATGGTCTAAGCAGACTATGAGGGGTGATGCTAATCGACGATCCCGGATCTATGTGAATTCGATCAACCTCCATGGAACCGACGTACCCGGTATAATTGAGGGGCCTGTCATGCTTGTTATGTTTTAACAGCATGTCGTCTTGGGTGAAAGTGATATTTGGGACCACCTCCATCACACTGTGGCATTGAGGACATGCCACTGGTTCTTCGTCGGGGGACTTGAGCTGGGTCAAGCATGCCTCCGCCTGCATCAGCACTTCACTCAGGGCTAGACGAGTGTCTTGGGAGAGCCTGAGTAGCTCAAAGATGGAGAGCCTGGTTGATGTATTAGCCAGTTGGGCCAGGATATCGAAGTTGTATGGCTTCCCAAAACCATTGTTTGGAATGTTTTTCACAGGTTTATCAAAGCGCACTTCTCTTTGCTTCCCTTTGTCTGCCGACATCGGTTTTGAAGGGCTGGCCTCTGGTACGATGGGGCCTGGTCCTGAAGGTTTGGCAGTTGAAGCGTCCGCCGGTGCATCCTCCTGACTTGCTTCACAGTCGTTGAGGTAGGCTTTCCCTGAACGGGTTGCAGCAAGTACCTCATCTTTGTCCGATGGCGAAGAAGTTGTGACCATATGGCATGGTTTGCGCTTGGAGCTTCTTCTAGACATAGCTTTAGTTGCTTTAGTCTCTTCCTCGAGCTCTGACACCAAATCCGGATGAACCCACATAATCTTGTCCTGCCGGGTGGTCAGGGGTACCAGGTCTTGATTTTGATCTCTAGATGGAGGAAGATTGACGATGTCCATCGTAGCTCGGGAAATGGGCGTGACACCGTTCATGACCTCTTGGGAAGGCAGATCGCCGAACCGCAGAGAGATCATGTTGGCCGTGACTGTCTTCTCGGTGTTGTGCAGAGTGATGGCCTTAGCATCGATCAACCCCTGGATCCTCCTCTTCAGTATGTAACACGCCTTTGTTAGATGGTGTACGTATCTGTGGAAGATGCAGTATTTGGGGTCGTCAGTACTGCCGACTTCTTGGGGCTGCCTTAGCTCTGGAAGGGTGATCTTGCCTCTTTTGACGAGACACTCGAATATACTAGGGATATCGTCGTCGTCGAAAGAGTAGACTTCGACGGGCCTGGAAGTCCCGGGCTTCGTCTGTGTGGTCGCCGCCGTCTTTTGTCTGGACGTATTGACCGTCAGAGCTTCTTTTCCCTTGGAGCTGCGAGGATGGTCGCTGCTGGGAGATGACCTTTTACCTCTATCGGAGGCGGAGATCATGATGCCATTGTCGCGCGCCTTGCGACTGTTGTCTTCGGCGGCCACTGCCGAGACGATGAACGAAGGCCACTCATGGAACTGATATGGTCCTGTAAACACTGAGACTACGGGAAGGAGGTTCTTCCTGCAAATGTCTACTAATGCCGAGTCTGGAACTCCTGGAGGCATTTATAAGGTGGCCTGACAAAAATGTTCGACGAAGGTACGAACGTCCTCCTTTTCCCTTTGTTTGACTTCGATGAGAGAGGACATAGACATGTCCATTCCACCCGAATAGAATCGCATGAAGAATAAAAGCTTTGAAGTCTTCGAAGGAAGTAATGCAGTTGTCCGCCAAGCTACGGTACCACTGATAGGCTACTCCTGAGAGGCAGCCTTTGAACACCCGAGTGAGGAGGGCGTCGTTCCCTTGTAGCAACACCGTCATCATACTGAAATAGTTCATGTATTGACTTGGCAATATTTTTCCTTCGAACAGAGCCATAGTCTGAGGTTTGTACTTCGGAGGAAAATGGACTTCTTCCCAGATAGCTGGGTAAGGCTGGTTGATTCCCAGTTTCTTGAGATGATCTTTGTGCTTCAAGGCGTCAAACTGGGCTTTCAACTCCCGCACTGCCTGTATCAGATTTTTAGTTGGAAGCGGGGCTACGGTGTAGTACGGAGTTGGATGTATCGTGACTCCAACGGGAGGTAATATATTCACCGAGTGAGGAAGCGGAGGAACTGCTGACTCTTGATCTAGCGCAGGCTCTTGGCTTGGGTTGGATGGTGGCAAGTCCACCCCCACACGTATCTGAGTTGGCGGGACCGACGCTTGAGCCATGGCAGTTGCGTGCTGAGTTAGCATCATCTGGTGCATGTTCTCCATTATGGATTGTATTTGTTTCAGAGACGTCTCCAGTATAGTGATGCGTTGTTCCGCGTTTCCTGACGGTGAAGCTTCCTCGCGTTCGTCTTCATTGGCGTAAACTCCTATTTCCCTGGGCGTCCTCGAAGGATAAGTATATGTCGCTGCAGAAGTTGACTCTATACTCTCAGCATCTGATCTGGGAGATTGGCAACCCCCAGCGTCGGAATCAGACGAGTACGAAGCTGGTTGCTGTGACCTTGCATGGGTGTTTTGGAACACCCCAGCTTCAGTGTTCCTGAGGAGGTCTTCGAATCTTCTTCGGCTCGGAGGCCCTGAGGGATGACGTCTTGAGCTCGACCCTCCTCTAGGTATGTGTGAAGCCATGTTCACGGACGCATACGCGAGCTCTTCTTTTGGGAAAGACTGAGAGTAGCTCAATCGGTCGAAAACCGACCGTTTTGTTTTAGAACAGCAGCAGTCAATCACAATTTTATGACTATTACAACATTGCTCGCTAGGGGGCGTAATAGACATGTTGGAAGGTCCCCTCTTCTTACGCTTCTGGATTAGGTATTTGCGCAGGTCAGGAGGAGTAGTAACCTGAGCTTGCTTTACGTCGTGGGACTACGCCTGGCGTAATTTGGAGATTTGCTCAGAGTGGCGTAAGGCTGAAGAGGTCCTCAGCAGGCCATTGGCTTTCCGCGTAATCCGGAGGGTAGGCAGATTGCTCCTTCGTCGGCGTAACGGTCGAGGAGTCGAGTATTCTGCTGCTTGCTTTCCCTCGCGGAAATCATGGCGCTCACCTGGTTCCTCGTAGAGGTCAGATGTTGTCTTGCGCCTGGAGCATGATTTGTACTTCTGACCTGGCGCTGAGGTATTACCAGAAGTTTGGTCTGTACCGCGCGTAGCGGGAGACTGGTTTCTGCACGTAGAGCGCAGTGGATACTTCTGGGTTAGCGTTGAGGCTTTGCCCGAAGTTTTGTCTGTACCGCGCGTAGCGGGAGACTGGTTCCTACGCGTAGAGTGCAGTGGATACTTCTGGGTTAGCGCTGAGGCTTTGCCCGAAGTTTTGTCTGTACCGCGCGCAGCGGGAGACTGGTTCCTACGCGTAGAGCACAGTGAATACTTCTGGGTCAGCGCTGAGGCTTTGCCCGAAGTTTCGTCTGTGCCGCGCGTAGCGGGAGACTGAGTTTTACGTGCAGGGCACGGAGGGAGCAGTGCTATAATCTCATTGGTCGGAGAGATCGGAGAGTCCACAGGAATGGTAGAGGATGTCTTGTGCATCCACACTTTGCGCAACTTCCTGTTGTCTTGGACGGAGAGAGAGTGAGAGCTACCCCCGGTTCGAAGCATGTCTTCGTAGGCAGACTGGTCGAATTGGACGACCAGTGTCTTCTTCACGGATCCTATAGATACCGTATCATGTTGAGCAATTGTTTCCTCGTCAGAAGAGAAAGATGTCCCCAGCAGAGTCGCCATCTTGTTTGTGGTATTAAACAAAAGAATGAAGATGTATTCAATTTGGGGTTTACACAGAACCCGCCTTCTTTGGTTTACAAACAAACTTGTACAATTTGATCCTATACGAGGATATGGGAGTACAATTTATTTAATCTGGGTAAATATTGCTATAGGTGTCTGATCTGCAGTCGATCACTTTAGCCCTTGGACAACACGATGTTGAAGAAGTGCCATAGAAGACAGGAAGCAACTTCGAAGGTTGCAGGAGAGGGTGGATGCGTGATGCCAAAGTCGTCGATCCCTACTCTTTGCCTGAGCTCCGGGTGCTCTCTCTCTCTCTCTCTCTCTCTCTCTCTCGGGTTCGATCTTCCAATTTTTGTCGACCTGGTTTGATCTTCAAGTTTTTAAGTTTTTCCACCTTGTTCCTCATTGATAGAGGTCTCTATTTATAGAGTTTTAGTGACAGTGACCACTCCGTCGGTGTAACAACCGAGGAGTGGAAAGTACAGCACCCTTTTACACAACGGTTAAAGTAACCAATGCCTGCATATAGATGATCTTTTGAATGAGCATGTGATGCGGGTCCAACTAAGGGACACAATGCGTATAATTGCTACGAAGATCACGGCATAAAAGCCACGTAGGTAGGTATCCATTGTGTAGAAGAGGTTGGCATAGAAGCCAAATAGTTATCAAACCAGCCTAGAAGCCGAACAGGCATAGATGCCGAGTGGTCGTAGAGGCCGAACAGGCATAGAAGCCGAAGGGTCGTAGAGGCCGAACAGGCACAGAAGCCGAGTGGTCGTAGAGGTCGAACAGGCATAGAAGCCGAGTGGTCGTAGAGGCCGAACAGGCATAGAAGCCGAAGGGGCACAGAGGCCGAGCAGGCGTAGAAGCCGAAGGGGCACAGAGGCCGAGCAGGCATAGAAGCCGAATGAGCACAAACACTGGATGGGCGTAGAAGCCGCTATGTACCGTGCCACAGTGCTGATGTGGACGTCTTAGCCGGAATTACGGCTTTTGAAGATATAATCAAATCTCTTGCATTAAATGCCGAGATTTGCCACCATCATGTGCATTAAATATGGAGGTGTATTCTTTGACGGTCTGCAACCCTTTCTGCGCATCAGTCGCAGAGACGTGCCTCGAAAAACTGTCACCGCTCTGTGCATTAGGCGAAGAGACGTGCCTCGAACCCCGTACGGAGTACAGCTTTTGGCGTAGCAGGCGGTTTGTCTACTGCAGAACGTAAATAGCTCGCGTTTTGTCTGTGTAAAACAAGGGAGCGTATCCCTTCGTGCTTGAAAAAGTAGTTTACGCGAAGGGGATGGCGGTATTTGACAGCTTGGGTGGCAGTGCAGTGCCATCATTATAGCCGTCGCTTGGGTAGTCGAGTCGTATCCCTTTGCCAGAAGTCCAGACGTCAGGTTCATTGCAGGCTCTGACAGGTTCATTGCAGGATCTGACAGGTTCACTTCGGGGAATACGAAGCGTCTTTTGTACACCTCAATGCTGCGTATGAAAGGGGAGGAGGTTTACGCCCTGGAGGCGATGAAGCACCCTGTTTACGCTGAAGCGGCTTGGACGTACTGTCTTACGCGGATGGTCCTTTGAGCTTTTATGTTTCACTCTCTGTTCTAGCGAAAAAGGCTCTGTTGCACGCTTGATGGCTCTTAAGGCCTCTGCCTATGCTGGTCTGCGCCGATATGCCGCGTATAATCATCCGGCGTATTTTTTATGCTTCTACATCTGTGTGACTCTTTTGTTTTTGGCTTTTTAAAAGATTATATGACGTTGCTTTTCCTGTCTTGCAGGGACTATAAAGTATGCCTCCTCATATAGTTCATATAATAAACTGTATTGGAATAGAGATACCACCGCTATAGATAGAGGTTCATAGAGGTGAAGAGGCTCTAAAAATTTTTCAGCAAAGGGCTCAACATTAATGTAGTGCAAAGTAGAGTCCTCTTTATTTATGAAATATAAAAAATTTTATCTTCCACATAGTCGGCAGAGTCTTCAGCCTTGACAGGATGCTTAGCCAGATTGATGACTAGGGGTTGATTCGCTGATGTTGATTGCTTGTTACGACGAAGGTTGATAACAAGTGGCTCATTCTCCATTGTTGGTTGTTCAATGCATCAAAGGTTGATGACCATGGAGATAAATTGTGCAGGTTGATGCCGAGAGGCTTCAAAGGAGTTGGACGAGTAGTACTTCCTTTGACTATGATTATCAGAGGCTCCCCTTTTGGAGAGTTTTCAGCTTCATCGCTAGCTTGATTAGATTCCACTTTCATATACTCTGGTGTATAGAGTGCAGAGCCAGCGAAATTGGCTTTAATACCTTTGAAAGGGTTGAGGTCAGCTACCTCTGTTTTGACCTCTCCTTTACTGTTCATATACTTCAAACATTGATGTAAGATGGAGGATAAAATTTTATCCTTATATATCCATGGTCGTCCCAACAAAATATTATAGGATACGTCAGAGTCAATCACATTGCATGTGACCTCAATGTATAAATTGCCTATCTGAATCTTTAGGCGTATCTTTTTCATAGGTTTACTCCTTCCAGCATTGAAGCCTAGAATGGTAGTATTGGTAGCAGACATATTATGCATTGGTATCTTCAATCATCTCAGTAGACTTTTAGGCATGATACTGAGTGAAGAACCAGGGTCGATGTGAATCCGGTTCACCTTGATGATCCGATGTAACCGGGTAACCGGTATAGTACAAAGGCTTGTCATGCTGATTATCTTTGAGTAGCATGTCATCTTACGTGAAGGTGATGCTAAATCTTGTTAATCATGCTGTGGTATTAAGGATACATTAATGTCTCTTCATCAGGAGTCTTGAGTTGAGCTAAGCATGAGTCTGTATGTATCAGAGCTTCGCTCAAAGCTTCACGAGTCTTCTTCGATAAACGAAGTAACTCGAATATGGAGAGTCGGACTGGAGTATTGGCTAGTTGTGCCAATATGTCAAAATTGTAGGTCTTTTCAAGTCCTTGGGGTATATTCTTCTTCAGTGATTTATTTAAGCGTACTTTCTTTTGCTTTTCTTTCTTTGCCGTAGTAGGCTTCGAAGGACCAGGTTCGGTTGTGACCGGAACAACAGGAGTTGACAAAGTAGGAAGAGTGTCAGGAACATCTTCTGGGATAGATTCATAAATCTTATGATAATCTTTGCCGGATATTGTGCCAGTTATTGTTTCTTCTTCGGACATTGGAGAAAGAAGTACCATGTTACAGGACTTGAGTTTCTTTTTATCATACCCTTTCTTGGAGTAAATCTGTGGGCTGGTCTCGTCGTAGCCCAATCCACTACATAATTTGATGGATTGTTCTTGGAGTTATAGAAGAATATGTCATCCCTTGCCAAAGTTTAAACCTTTAGCTTTCAGAAAATCATACCACATATTTTGTATCAAGCGTACAGACTGCTGGCTGTATCGATAAAATTGGGGACGATCTTCCTCATGCACCCGAGTTAAGGTTGACGCTCTAATGGTTGCATAAGGGGGAGGAGGAATTTGGTTAGGAACACCTTCATAAGTACTGAAGATCTGTTGTGCCCTGTACAGCGGAATGCTGCAAATCATGGACCATTGTCCGTGCATCAAGCGAAGCTTGCGAGCAGAGCTTGGTGGGAAAATTTTTAGATTTTATAATTTGATCTCGAGAGATATATCTTCTTGAAGGTGATCTTGATATCTGTTTGAATGAGGACTTATAGAAATCATATTGCATGATTTATACTTCTTACCCTTCTTAGATTTTGAGTTGGATGATGTTGGTCTCTAGTTCCAATCTGACAGCAGATCAGGATGAATCCACGTAATCTTGTCATGATCTGTGGTAAGAGGCACCAATTCCTTTGTTTGGCTTCTAGACGGTAGAAGACTTACCACTTCCATCGTAGCTTGAGGTATTGGGACGACGTCGTTTAGGACTTTTTGTGCTGGAAAGTCACTGAATTGAAGAGACACCATATTGGCAGTGACTATCTTTTTTTTTTTGTGAATGGTGATAGATTTAGCATCTATCAACTGATGTATCTTTCTTTTTAAGAAATAATAATCCATAGTAGGGTAACTTATGTATCTTTGGTACAAACAGTACTTCGGGTCGTCTGTTTTAACAGCCTTATTTGGTCGCTTGACTTCAGGCAACTGTAACTTGGTACTTTTTATTAAGCATTCAAAAATGCTGGAGATATCGCTCTCGTCGATGGAATATTCTTCCTTAGGCCTACATGACTCCAGAGGATTTTGTGTTAGAGGATAGGTGGGTCGCTTTGACAGATTTATCGCCAAGGCCTCATTTTCTTTGTTGTTGCGATTGTTCGCACTATTGGAATGATGCTTCCCTTCAGTATTGGTCATTTATAACCCCAAATTGTGTGCCATTTTTGTATTGCCTTTTGTAGCTTTGTCCCCGATGATGAACATCATCCAGTCTTAAAATTGAGTTGGACCTACCCATAGCCCTACTATAGGCAGTAGATTTTTTTTCCAGGTATCAATGAATGCGGAGTCTGGAATACCGGGGAGGTGGGGGTAACTTCTGAGATGCCTGCCTGAAATGCTCAACGAATTCACGAGCGATTTCCTTCTCCTTCTGTTTGATATCGATGAGTGAATATATTGTCATATGCATGCCTCCATCGTAGAATCGTAAAAGAAAAAGATACTTCATATAATTAAACAAATATATGCAATCATCAGGTAAACTACGATACCAATCGTAGGCTATACCGACCAAGCATCCCACGAATAATCTGGTAAGGAGAGCATCCTCTTTTTGTAGATGAGCAGTCATCATATTGAAGTAGTTGATATATTGGCTCGGTGATATCCTGCATTTAAACAAGACTATCGATTGGGACTTTTATTTAGAAGGGAACGGAACATTATCCTAATACGGAGGATAAGGCTGTTTTACCCCCAGCTTGCGGAATTGGTCTTTGTTTTTCCAAACATCGACCTATGCACACAAATCTTGGATAGCTTCGAGAGAATCTTCTGTTCAGAGTGGTGCAGCTGACTGATGAGATCCTAGTTGAATAGGAACCATCACTGACAGAGATCCACCCTTAATATTGACAGGATTAAGAGTTGGCCCTGCTGACTCTTGGTTTACGAACGCTTTTAGATTTTTGTTATCCGATAGAGGTATTTTTCCAAAAGTAGGCTGCGCAGGTGTGAATAAAGCTACTTGGACTAGTTCTGGTGCAACAGAATATTAGGATGTCATTATTTAATACATATTTTGTATCAGGTGTGCATATCCCTGAAAGCGGTCTCCAATGAGTTGAGACGTTGTTCGGTATCTTCTGATGGAGAAGTATCTTGTTCATCAGCGACAACATAAACACTAGCTTCCATGTGTATGACAGAGGGATTGGTAGAAAGAATCGTGTAATTGGAGTCTACATTGTCACTTTAAAAGTCGAGGGGATTGCTACCCCCAGCTTCGGATTCTGAGGAATGGGAATTCTCGTGACGAACGAGATCCCGTATTCGAGAACGAGTATTCTGGTATACTCCTTTAAAGGAATCACAGAGTTGGCCAAATCTTCTTTGACTGGGTATTCTTGAAGAAATTTGTCTTGGTTGTCTTCTACCATGGGGAAGATATGAAGCCATATATGCTGAGGCGAAGAGCGGTTCGTTATTATGCTTCTCTTTGTTAACTTGCTTTGTGCGTTGAGTCTTAGAAGACAGTGTAAGTAATTCGGTCAAACATAGAGCATTTTGCTGATGCAAAACAATATTTAATTACAGCTCTATAACAACTACAATAATGTTCATTAGGAAATACTGTTGTAATGTCAGAAGGGTCCCTCTCTTTACGATTTTGTATAATAAGCTTGCGTAAATCGAAAGAGGGAAGAGAAGAGGAGAAAGAGGGCAGATTCTGCCCCTTTATATGAGATATAATAAACCTTTTGTGCATATTTTTGGTCCCTTGTGTGTAGAGTGATTTGCTGGCTTGATTTATAAGTGATTCATCATATCTCGAGTTCTTGCCCTTCAGAGAGGAGAGGAAGTTGTCTTTGACAGTCTTCTTTTGCACATGCGCACAATCAGCAAGATCTTGGCGCATATTTTCTGATGAGGGTATTTTTTTCATTGACATATTATTAGTTAGTAATCTATTATTATATGTTAAACTAGAAATTAATTATATTGTGATGTGCTATTATTTATGTCACTACCATATTTTCTAGGAGATGGAGAAACGATAGTCGGTAAATCGAATAGATCGTGCTTAACGGTAGTACAAATACTTGTTTGAGTTGGAAAGGAAGAAACTTGGATTTGATTGACCCTGTTGGAAGTATCCTCGTGATTCATAAGACGAGACTCTTGAGATTTTCGTAAGTAGCTTGTCCGATTTTACTATCTCTAATTTTGGTTGAATGCATATGTTTGAGGGATGCCTTGAACGTGTGCACGATCCAAGACTTAAGAGATATGAAACTCGAGTGCTAAGACTTCACTATCACCAAGTTGGTTGACATGCATATGTTTGAAGGACGCTTTGAATATGTGCATGATCCAGACTCGCGATATGCTGATCCTAATGCTAGTGCAAGTGAATATCCACCTGAACAAGTATAATAAATTATATAAGTTTGCCTCAGCCTTAGATCGTTAATCAAGATCGATTGAAACGTACTCCGCATTAAGCAACATGTCCCGCACTATGATGCAAATAAGACTGACTCGGCATACACGCGACATGGCGTAAGGATCGAGTAGGAGATTATGTTCAATTAGATTTAGTGGTACCGATTGCTACGCTTGGAATAGATTCCATAATGCGATAGTATGACCTGCCCTCAGTAAGTCTCGAGGACGATACTTTTTTTGAGTGGTGTATGATGTAACACCATATTCCGCTCAAGTGGACTGCCGATTCAAACGACAAAAGTGCAACGTCCCGAACCGCTTTGCTCAAGCAAGAATACTCGTTTGAGGCAAAGGATATCCAGACTTATCCTTTCAGGAGTTCGGCCTAGGATTTTAGAGGCTCGCTCGGAGTATCGCTCAACCGAGGCGAATCATTGCTAAGGTGGGTGGCTACAGTGAACTTGTCTTTACTTAGCCAACACACTAAAATATGGAACGATACATGCTAGTCGCTAGGTGAATCATCCCCTGCATGCTAATAAGAATACAAAACACCCAGCTAAGGAAATAATCCCAACTTGTATTGCTCATGTTAGAACATGAAAATGAAATATTACTTATATTTAGACCCTCGCATGCTACCTTTGCCTTGTGCAACTAGACCCTGCTATGCCTCGATAGAACGATATAAATATGCTCTTCTTAGTGCACTGTTCACATGGTTACATTGTACGACCCTAGACTATGTCGCTCGGGCAGTCCCTTACGGTTTCATCCCTCGGCTTACCTTCGGGCCCAAGCTAACGTGAATGCTTATGAATGCAATGCTTGCCTGCTTATATATTAACTTGTATTATTGCCTCGACTCAATGTTTGCCATATAAAACTTATGCCACAAGCAAGTAACACTATTGCATATTATTCATGCATTGAGTCAGCCAGAAGACTATCGAATAGTTCTTCTGCGCAATTGAACCTGCAAATATCCTGGACCGTTTGGTCGCTAAGGTAGTCCCTGCACCAGGGGAATGCATCAAGGCAAGTTGTTCATTGATCAAGAATCCTGTCAAGTTTATATTTGAATGGTAATCACATCAAGTTTACCTCTGAACGAGAATTCTGTCAAGCAAGTCAAGAATCCCAGCTCGTGGAGCAAATGCTCGGTTCAGAATAAGAATCATGGATTATCATATTAAGTTATAGATTTGGAAGACCCTGACCTACATGTCGCGGACAACTTGAAAAAGGTGATATTCGGATCTCAAGTTCCACGGGCGATCACCGGGGCATCGGGGCCTATCTGATTCGGATGGAACTCTCTTGTTTAGTTATCCTGTGCAAAGACTGAATGGCGTACATCGCATTCTTGACCCTTGCTCCTCTAAATTGAGAAAGTTACGAAATTAGGTTCATAGGAGGCCTATTGAGAAAGTTATGGTACTTTTTGTGTCAAATTTGGGAGAATTTCGAGATTGACACTTGTTGTATTTGTCAATTGGTCATATAAACTAAATTGACATGTGTTTACTTATTTATGGCTATTATTATGTCTACAATTAGATATGTATAGGTTTTATCCCAATAATTTGGAGAAATATGTTGATTTGGGAGTTTTTTTCTCACACGAAACTTTGTGCATGTTATATTTTGACACGGACACGTAGATATATATTTTACTCCTTTTATTATTCATAAATAGTAATCTAGACTTGCTAGTATCCTTAGGGGTATGTTTGATTGTGTGGTGGACTCGTATCGCAAGCGTATCATAGATCTAGTGTGATACGGGTGCGATGCACTCTACGTGTTTGTTGTGTTACATTTCTAGATCCAATCTCCTTTGTTCATAGCTATTGCTAATATATGAATTCATATATATATATATATATATATATATATATATATATATATATATATTGTTGTAGATAGATAGATATATATGTATATATGTGTGATTGTGTGTGTATATATATATATATATATATATATATATATATATATATATAGTAGAGAGATATGTTTATATATATGCATGATGAGTGTTTGTAGATTGGTATATATGTATGAGGCTATGTGTGTGATAGGAAAGGAGGCTCGGACAGTGATCAGTGAAACAACAAGCATCACAGTAAGGGGAGTCAGGGACTGAGCAGCAGATCTTGTAGCAGCAGCAGCTACACAGCAGCGGCAAACGCATGGCACAGCAGCAGCTAGGCAGCAAGGTGCAAGCAGCAGTAGTTTTACTACAGTGTAGCAACTGCAACAGCGAGCTTTGCCAGCAGCCACGAGCAGCAAGATCGAGCAGATGCAAAGCCTCGAGGCAGCAAGTGAAGAATAACCGAGCAGCAGCAGCATTACAACGCACAGGGAGCAGCAACAGCTACTTCAGTAGCAACAATAACAAGGTTAGGCAGAGGTTTAGGTGTATCAGTTAGTCTTAGCTAGTTAGATGTTCAGTTTGTTAGTTTGGTTAGTTAGCTAATAATAGTATTGATAGTTAACAAGTTTATTAAATTGTTAGTTAACTAGTTAGTTAGTAGTATCTAGTTAGTTATTATCTATTTAGTTATACCTCTTATGGATATCTCTAAGTTATATATATATATATATATATATATATATATATATATATATATATATATATATATGTCTATGTATTAGTTGTATTGGTAGTTAATATAGCATGGTAGTTAGTATTTAACTTCATATAAGTATAAACTAGTAGTTATATTGGATCGATATATACATATATAAGTTATATAGTTAATGGGGTAGTTAATTATATGCTAGAGTGACATTACCTTGAGATACCAAGGTAAGTGTTAAGTTATTGAGGATACTCAAGGTATTTGAGTTGGGTATAAAGATTGAGGTTTTGTCTTGCGATACCACGTTGGTTCAAAGCCAAGGTATCCACTTAGCAATTATAATTAGGATTAATATATATATCATTGATTATATATGCATATATAATTATTTTATATCTCTTATTTGCGTATCTTGCGATACAGTATCTTAGTATCCTAAGGTTAGTTAGTGTGGCCTAGATTCTTAGTGTATGGACCCAATATCTTATAGCTAGACTCATACAACCTAGAAATAGGTAGTTTGACAAAGTTTGACTAGTTTGACTTAGAGTTGACTAGTTTGCCTGTCTTAACTTAGAAATGGCTCTTTAACCTAGATGTTGACTAGTTTAACTTATTTTCTTTTCGATACCTTATATTGATATTATATTCCATATCTAGGTCTTCGAGGTACCGTACCATACATCTGTGATACTATTCATCGGACTTCAGACGAGTATATTCTTTGATAGTTTCTCTTTTATGATATCCTCTATGTTTATTTATCTAGTGTAGATATCCTTAATTTTTTGACATGATGGTTACATGGATTGGTATATCTGGATCTCGTCATGAGATATTATTCCTTGGTATATATGGTTTATCTTATACAAACCATGTTTCGTTGTTCTTTTTGTACATGTATAGACACTGATTCTCGGAGAGACTTGCTACCTTCCTAAAGAATCTTGTGCCATAGTGTACCATGGTTAGTGTAAGCCCCCTGTTTTTTCAGAAATTTTTAATTTGGATTTTTCATAATTTTCTGTAATTTTCTGGGATTTTTCTGTAATTAAAACCTAGGTATTTGGTATTTAAATAATTTTTAATTGCTATTAATTAATATTAAAATATTCTGGAAATAATATTTTATGGTGTAAAATAAAAAAATAGACATAGCGTAATTTTTCGGAAAATTATTGGACCCCGGAAGCATTTTTAAAGCCCTAAAAACTAATTAATATTTAAACCGAAATAAACCCTAAAATAAACCCGGTTCAAATGAACCAAACCAACCCAAACCAACCCAAACCCGGTTCAGTTGAACCAAACCCAACCTTAGCGGGTCGGGTCGGATCTAAACCCGACCCGAAACCCGCAGACCCAAACCCGCACTTAAACACTAGCGGGTCGGGCCGGATTCATGTTGAACCCGACCCACAGACCCGGACCCGTAACCCAAATCCTAAACTGAACCCTAAACCTAATCCGATCGGAAACACTGTTCCGATCGGCGGCTGTCCCTATAAATTCCCCGCTCCGTCGGATGCCGAAACCCTATCTCTCCCTCTCCTCCACCCGCAGTCTCCGGCTGCTCTGTCCCCTAGCCACCCCGACGCCCTAGCCGCCCTTCTCCCTAAAGCCCAGCACCACCACCATCACCACCCAGCCGTCGACCCCGATTCGATCTCCCCGTCGATCTCCTCATTCCCCGATTCCTCCTCCACCGACGAACTTTCCTCCTCCCTTCTCTGCCCTAGCCTCCGCCCCGCTCCGTCGACCTCCTGCAGCGCCGCCCTGAGCCAGAGCCCGGCCACCTTCAATAGTGTCCCAGCTAAGCCCGACGACCAGAGCCCCAGACGCCTCCCCGCCTGTGTCGCGGCCTGCCCCAGCCGCCTCCTGCGTAGCCCCCAAGCCCAGAGCAGCTCCTCCGCAGCCGTACAACCCCGGCGAGCAGCTCCGGCGAACTCGAACAGAACCCTAACCCTAACCCTAGGAAGGATACCGTGTCCCCTCGCGTCGTGTCGACTCACGGACACGAAAATTCTGGTTTCACGGAGCCCTGTTCAGGTAACCCGTTCTCTCTCCTCATTTCTCCGTTTTCCGTTCTGTTAGTTATGACGCGTAGACTGTATGACCCCCTCGATGCCAGTGCAACCCGCTCGGTGCGTCGCGTCCTGTGGCGATCGCAAACCGCGATCCAAAAATAGGAAAACTAACGCCCTATTTTATCCCGGAACTGAGTGCGCCCCGCCAAACGGGACGACTTGGTCGCGTGCGGTCTTTACCAAAACGTGCACGCCGTTGATACGGACGTGCGGGATTTCGCAGAAGTTGATTTGGATGTGCGTGCACACCGGAATCAACGCGTATCCGCCGACAACACCCCGTATCCGCCTATTCTGGAATACGTCGTAACTTTGTGTATGCACCTCGGATTGAGACAAAAATTGTGCCATCGGACTCATAGCAATACGCTGGTCCTGTGACCCAAGTTTGGTTCGATTCTGAGAACGTTGACAAAATCGCGTATCGTGGGCCCCACAGGCTCCACTTGACGGACGATTTTGTGATCGGCTCATCGAAATCTAATTCTGGAAGTTTCGTTGGGTTCGTATCATTGTTCTGGACTTATTGACACTAAGTTTAACGAAATTGGAGACCTTTGACCCTGACACGGTTTTTGGTGCAAAGCGGCTCACATGTGGACCCCGCTTTGACTAGAAACTGTCATTTTGCCCTTGTGTCCAAATTGGACCCAAGGACAGGCGTTTCTAGCTATTTGATATTTTCTGAGACTGATGGTGATGTTTATTTCAGCAACCGGAGTAGTACCTGCAGATCACACTGAGACCAGAGCTACAGTTGGAGCCAGAACCCTAAGCAAGTGTACCTTGCCAAAACTTGTAGTTCTTGTTACTTATTTCCTTGGCTTATATATATATATTGTTGTACATGCTTGACCTAGGACCGTGTGACTTACTTAGCGTCTGATTAATAGTCGGGTGCCAACACCGTAATCGTCACCTAGACATGGATACCGAGACCCTATATTTCTCGTACTTGTCTTATCAAGTACATCATAACCCAGAACACTTGACACTATTCATGAGACAGAATCTTTCTGAGATATTCATGGTGATTCTATATAGAATACAGGTTTTATGATATAGACATTATATTCCTAGACATTATATGACTTGCTGCATTAGATATGATCTTACGTGACATGGACATGGGACCTCGTGGACATGAGACGTATGATTACATTGGGTGGGAAGAGTCACACAGGCTACAGGTTGATTATATTATGCCGGCATCTCAGTCTCTCGCTGAGCTAGGCGACCACATGATATCACTGCTACCGGCTCCCCGACACAGAGCTTGTAGTGGTTTCAGCCTGAGTTATAGTGCTGCTCTCATCTTGCATATCACTTAGCTGGTTATTTAGTGTTTCCCTATTGTTTCATTTATTGCTGGAGAGACACACATGCTACAGGTTGACTATATTATGCCGGCGTCTCAGTCTCTCTCTGAGCTCGACAACTACATGATATCACTGCTACCGGCTCCCCGACATAGAGCTTGTAGTAGTCTCAGCCTGAGCACTAGTGATGTTCTCACTTGCATTTCACATAGATGGTTACATATTTACCCTATTTATTCATTTATTCTCTGCACTGCATTATCTTGGCTTGAGTTATTTTGTACCTTGCTATGTCCCCTGAGGACCTGGATCCGTATTATGTCCCCAGGATTAGCAGAGAAGATCCACCCAGAGTTATACAGTACAGGAGCATTAGTAGGAGCAGAAGCAGGAACAGGAGCAGTTACTGGAGCAGTACCAGATCCAGTAGACGAGTGATCACCGATGGTATCTTCTGAGTACATACGGTTCCATACTCAGTATTGGCTGTAGTTATCTTTATTCTTGTATCTTGACAGATGTATCAGACTCATTGTCGGGTTATTTCCTGAGTTTATATTTTATTGAGATATGATCTTGCTTCATGATTCTGATATTGTTGTATTCATTTCTGTGGATGAGATTAGTATATCTAGACCCTTATTGTTGTACTATAGCTTAAGTATGCCCCGATGGATCCATTAAATTGAGTTTGTCCATCGGTGTGTGCTGCTGGCCATTATCACGCGACCAGTCCCTCGGTATTTTGGGACTGGAGCGTGACATGGTTTTTGTGGTGGCCCATGCAGGTCTATGACTAAATTGTTCGGTTTCAACTTTGGGACCGAGCAAGCCTGCAATAAGAATAGGATAAGTTTTTAGGATCTCATCCACTTGCTTGAATCGTTCTTGATATCTATATCGGATTCGAATTAATTCTTGACTTGCATCATGCCTTGATTCCTGAGCGCCTCTTATTATTTATTTTGGTTGCAGAATTATGGTTCCACAAGCCGGCGATGAGACTCATCCAGGAATACCCCAAGGTGTTGTGGTTACCCATGAAGAGGAAGTAACACCAGTAGAAGAAGGTTAATCCGCTCAACAACGTAGGCAAGCAAATTATGCCTCAAGAATTCAGCAAGATGACGTTCCACCATCGACGCAGTTTACTCCACCGATGCCAGTATTTCCACAAGGGCAGGCCATGGACGGACAGTAGATGTTTCAAATGATTTATGCAATAATGCAAGCTCAACAAGAGGCTTTGAGTCGCAGCCTAGTAACCGCACTAGAGCAGGTAGATTTACCAGCACGACGGCCAACGACGGGCTCTATTTCTGATTTTCGCCAGCTGAAGCCCCGTACCTTCTCAGGTAAAGAGGAGCCCACAGAAGTTCATGAGTGGCTCACCAACACTCAACAGCAATTAGAAGCAGCCGAGTTTCCAAGGGAACGTTGGATGACTGCCGTCAGAATGCAGTTAACGAATAATGCACATCACTGGTGGCTATCTGAGGAGACACGGCTCGGACCAGACTGAGTCACTTGGGAAGAGTTTTCCAGACTCTTTCAGGAGATATACATACCAGCCATCGCTCGATCAGAACTTTGCGACAAGTTTAATCGCCTCACTCAAGACAGTATGACAGTGGAAGAATACAACACAAAATTCATTCGTTTGAGTCGCTTTGCCCCAACCTTAATTTTCACAGAAGAAGAGAAGGCTGAGAAGTTCTTCGACGGATTAAACTTTGAGCTACAGAAACTAATTAGATCCGTTGCACCTACATCTTACCCGGACGTCCTTGCTGCAGCCCGATGCATGGAGCGCGTCATCAGGAGAGAGACCAGTCTGAAGCGATCATCTACACCAGCACCAGCCGGAGCACCACAGGAAGAAGCTACAAAGAGACCTCACATGCACCAGCCACCAGGAGCATCTCCACAGGCACTACCTATCTGTCAATATTGTCGCAAGCGAGGCCATATTGAGGACGAGTGCAGACGAAAAAGGAAAGTATGTTTAGCTTGCGGATCCAGTCAGCATTCATTGAGGGAATGCCCTGAGCGTCGAGAAAGAGCACCAATGGTTAACCGACAAGTATTACCAGCACCGAGGCCAGCTTATCCAGCATTGGGAGCACCGCCAACGGAAGTTGAAGGAGTCATACCACCACCTCCAGGAGGGTATCAGCCGAGGCCACCTTTGATACCACAAGCAGCAATCTTCCAGCAGGCTCAGCAGCAGCAGAGGAATCGACTACAAGGACGTGGACAAGCCCTGGCGATGACCTTGGAGAACGCACAGATTCATGGAATAGCTAGTGCGCGTAAGTTTTTATAGTTTTCTGTTTTTAGTATTATTTTAGCTCGTGCCTGTGGTTCGTGACCTCAGCCTTAACCTAGTAATTTCAAACTTGCTTATAACTGATAACCTAGTATATTTTAAGTGATAATCTAGTTTTTTGAATTGTAGTCTTCTAGATTTCCTTCATCCGGGAAATTGCATAACTTTTAATGCTTAGGGAAATAATTTTCCCTTTGTATTATTCTTACACCCTCAACCTTGATTCACCTTGATCATGATATGCTTCGAACAATGTTTGTAACCGTGTCATCTCTGTTGACCGATTATTCTTTGATTGCGAGGACGTAATCCTCTTAAGGGGGGTAGATTGTAAGCCCCCTAATTTTTTAGAATTTTTTAATTTGGATTTTTCATAATTTTTTGTAATTTTTTGGGATTTTTTTGTAGTTAAAATCTAGGTATTTGGTATTTAAATGATTTTTAATTACTATTAATTAATATTAAAATATTATGGAAATAATATTTTATGGTGTAAAATGAAAAACTAGACATAGGGTAAATTTTCGAGAATTTATTGGACCCCGAAAGCATTTTTAAAGCCCTAAAAACTAATTAATATTTAAACCGAAATAAACCCTGAAATAAACCCGGTTCAAATGAACCAAACCAACCCAAACCAACCCAGACCCGGTTCAGTTGAACCAAACCCAACCTTAGCGGGTGGGGTCGGATCTAAACCCGACCCGAAACCCGCAAACCCAAACCCGCACTTAAACACTAGCGGGTCGGGCCGGATTCATGTTGAACCCGACCCACGAACCCGGACCCATAACCCAAATCCTAAACTGAACCCTAAACCTAATCCGATCGGAAACACTGTTCCGATCGGCGGCTATCCCTATAAATTCCCCGCTCCGCCGGATGCCGAAACCCTATCTCTCCCTCTCCTCCGCCCGCCGTCTCCGGCTGCTCCGCCCCCTAGCCACCCCGACGCCCTGGCCGCCCTTCTCCCTAAAGCCCAGCACCACCACCATCACCACCCCAGCCGTCGACCCCGACTCGATCTCCCCGTCGATCTCCTTCTTCCCCGATTCCTCCTCCACCGACGAACTTTCCTCCTCCATTCTCTGCCCTAGCCTCCGCCCTGCTCCGTCGACCTCCCGCAGCGCCGCCCTGAGCCAGAGCCCGGCCGCCTTCGACAGCGTAACAGCTGAGCCCGACGACCAGAGCCCCAGACGCCTCCCCGCCTGTGCCGCAGCCTGCCCCAGCCGCCTCCGGCGTAGCCCCCAAGCCCAGAGCAGCTCCTCCGCAGCCGTACAACCCCGGCGAGCAGCTCCGACGAACTCGAACAGAACCCTAACCCTAACCCTAGGCAGGACACCGTGTCCCCTCGCGACGTGTCGACTCACGGACACGAAAATTCCGATTTCACGGAGCCCTGTTCAGGTAACCCGTTCTCTCTGCTCGTTGCTCCATTTTTTGTTCCGTCAGTTATGACGCGTAGACTGTATGACCCCCTCGATGCCCGTACAACCTGCTCGGTGTGTCGCGTCCTGTGGCGATCGTAAACCGCTATCCAAAAATAGGAAAACCAACGCCCTGTTTCACCCCGGAACTGAGTGCACCCCACCAAACGGGATGACTTGGTCGCGTGCGGTCTTTACCGAAACATGCGCACCGTTGATACGGACGTGCGGGATTTCGCAGAAGTTGATTTGGATGTGCGTGCACACCGGAATCAACGCGTATCCGCCGACAACACCCCGTATCCGCCTATTCTGGAATACGTCGTAACTTTGTGTATGCACCTCGGATCGAGACAAAACTTACGCCATCGGACTCATAGCAATACGCTGGTCCTGTGACCCAAGTTTGGTTCGATTCTGAGAACGTTGACAAAATCGCGTATCGTGGGCCCCACAAGCTCCACTTGACGAGCGATTTTGTGATCGGCTCATCGGAATCCAATTCTGGAAGTTCTGTTGGGTTCATATCATCGTTCTGGACTTGTTAACACTAAGTTTGACAAAATTGGAGACCTTTGACCCTGACACGGTTTTCGGTGCAAAGCGGCCCACATGTGGACCCCACTTTGACCAGAAACTGTCATTTTTGCCCTTGTGTCCAAATTGGACCCAAGGACATACGTTTCTAGCTATTTGATATTTTTTGAGACTGATGGTGATGTTTATTTTAGCAACCGGAGTAGTACCTGCAGATCACACTGAGACCAGAGCTACAGTTGGAGCCAGAACCCCAGGCAAGTGTACCTTGCCAAAACTTACAGTTCTTGTTACTTATTTTCTTGGCTTATATATATATATATATATATTGTTGCACATGCTTGACCTAGGACCGTGTAACTTACTTAGCATCCGATTAATAGTCGGGTGCCAACACCGTACGCGGCGTTGTGTATCATCACCTAGACATGGATACCGAGACCCTATATTTCTCGTACTTGTCTTATCAAGTACATCATAACCCAGGACACTTGACACTGTTCATGAGACAGAATCTTTCTGAGATATTCATGGTGATTCTGTATATGATACAAGTTTTATGACATAGACATTATATTCCTAGATATTATATGACTTGCTGCATTAGATATGATCTTACGTGACATGGACATGGGGCCTCGTGGACATGAGACGTATGATTACATTGGGTGGGGAGAGTCACACAGGCTACAGGTTGATTATATTATACCGGTGTCTCAGTCTCTCGCTGAGCTAGGCGACCACATGATATCACTGCTACCGGCTCCCCGATACAGAGCTTGTAGTAGTTTCAGCCTGAGTTATAGTGATGCTCTCATCTTGCATATCACTTAGCTGGTTATTTAGTGTTTCCCTATTGTTTCATTTATTGCTGGAGAGACACACATGCTACAGGTTGACTATATTATGCCGGCGTCTCAGTCTCTCTCTGAGCTAGACAACTACATGATATCACTGCTACCGGCTCCCCGACACAGAGCTTGTAGTAGTCTCAGTCTGAGCACTAGTGATATTCTCACTTGCATTTCACATAGATGGTTACATATTTATCCTATTTATTCATTTATTCTCTGTACTGTATTATCTTGGCTTGAGTTATTTTGTACCTTGCTATGTCCCCTGAGGACCTGGATCCGGATTATGTCCCCAAGATTAGTAGAGGAGATCCACCCAGAGTTATACAGTACAGAAGCATTAGCAGGAGCAGAAGCAGGAATAGGAGCAGTTACTGGAGCAGTACCAGATCCAGTAGACGAGTGATCACCGAGGGTATCTTCTGAGTTTATACTGTTCCATACTCAGTATTGGCTGTAGTTATCTTTATTCTTGTATCTTGACAGATGTATCAGACTCATTGTCGGGTTATTTTCCGAGTTTATATTTTATTGAGATATGAACTTGCTTCATGATTCTGATATTGTTGTATTCATTTCTGTAGATGAGATTAGTATATCTAGACCCTTATTATTGTGCTACAGCTTAAGTACGCCCCGATGGATCCATTAAATTGGGTTTGTCCATCGGTGTGTGCTGCTGGCCATTATCACGCGACCAGTCCCTCGGTATTTTGGGACTGGGGCGTGACAGTTGGATCCATTATACCAGTCGGAGTTGGGGAGTATGTAGTATAGATATGTGATCATACCCTCCTTGTATCAAGTCTTTTTCATTGAATAGTGCTAATCATACACCGCACGTATGATTAGCCAGGCCATATATCTTGTATCAAGTTTCCAAGCTGATCACATGTTAAAGCCGGTACTCACTCACTTAGTCATTTAGTATTCTTGTTCATTTCCATATTGTTCATTCTTGTATTTATTTCAGTATTTCCTTTATTGTATATCTCTTGTATCTATTTTTGTATCTTGTATATTCACATCTATTTACTGTTACATAGTTTATATCATTGATTAGAACTGTTGTTAGAGATATACTCTGCTCTTTTCCTGACTGGATATATTTTTTCCAGATGACACTAGGGAGTGGTAGCCAACTCATTACGGGCCTCAGGATGTTGTTGTAGCGCCCCGTTCTCCCGGTGCGGAGAACGCGGCTAAGAAATACAAGTCGGTATCGTTCGATCGGGATAGATTGAAACAAGAACTCGTCCTCGTTATGGATTTGTTTCTTTGGAATCGATTCCCATATTCAATGGATCTTGCCCCCGGGATCGACTTAGCGGCAGAGTCAGGAGGGACCTCTCCGCTGCTATCTTTTATTGCCTCAGATTTCGATATCGCTTGTTGCTTTCGTGCTTTGAGTTAGTTTTAGGATTTGCTTGTTTTTCTTGAACGGTTTCGATGAGTTTTATTGTTTTCGTTCATTGAACTGCACTTCAATTTCGAGATTGGAAAGAGTGGAAGAAGTATTGATCGAGATGTTCGTGATGCAGGTGAACGAGCAGTAGGCGACTTACGAACGGAGTCGTGAAGCGCCTCTTTCCTTCTCCCTTCCAACAATCTAAGTGAGTGGCTACCAACCCGATTAGCTAGCCCTGCTTCCAGTCTTCACATCTAATAACTCTTGTATTCTGTAGCCCCGATCAAACGATACCAAGTAATAATAAAAGAAACCAAGCTAAAAAGAGAATAGACTTGGATAATACTGCTTGTCAATCAAACTTGTGAACTGTTATCTTATCATATGCTAGCTTGTTGCAAATGTTCTATGAATTGTGCTAAGTATGACACACACCTTGTATTGTGCATAATTGTTCAGGAAGGCTATGCAAAATGAATCATGCAATACTACTTGTCGTGTACTCGTGTTCTTGCACTCGTGTTGCCTCAACTGCATAAATTGTTAACTTGTTAATCGTGTTTGATCATGAACAACTTGTGCACAAGGTATTGGTTCTGCGGACGGTCTCTGGGGCACTGGCACCGATCCGATCTGGGCGAAACTCGTGTATAGTCATCGTGTACGGGACAAGATGGCTTGCAGCGCCTCGTGTACTATCGTTGCATGCTATCCTTATCTCGGACTATTCCATAATGGCAACCATGCCAGTGATCATTGTGTATATTTAAACCTGTTGCAAACTAACTTGTGTCTTCGTGGCAGGGAAGGCATGGTAAGTATTGTGCAGGTAATTCAGACGGACAGGTAAAATCCACCGAACGATGGCAAATTCATTTCAGTATCATACATATATACTGTTGCTTGTAAATGAACTAAGGCAAGATAGAAATCCACAAAATAAGCATGCTTCATTAAAACAACGTATTGATTGGTATAGTTCGGTTAGCTCGCCTTCACCAGTATGTTTCGACATGCTGACCCTCGTTGAAATAGGTTCTCCGCACTAAGACGAACCGAGTGAGGAGCCGAAGTTGTCTTTCCGATCCAGTCCAGCTGTTGGCGCACCCTGATCGCACCGTCCTTGAAGTATTTTGAAGCCGGAGCTTGCAACTCTTCATACACAAATGCAGCTCCGTGGCAAAGCTGTCCTCCAGCCCGGAGGTCTATACATTTTGAAGTTTAGTAAAGGGATGTAATGTACAGGACTGCTATCTCATTTTGAGTCAACACTTTTGTAAGCCCGTGCGGCAAATTAGCTGACTCGTTCAAGAGTTTGTAATAGATGTTCATTATCAATAAAGAGAACTTTTCCATGTTTCAAATCTGTGTTTCAATTTATCTGCGTACTCTGAATATTTGCTTGCTATGCAAATTATTAAAGCCTTGTGCGGGCGTAACCCCAGGCCCGCATGGCGGTCACGATTCAGGGGACGCCTCAATGATTCTACGGAATCGGGTCGTGACAGTTGTAGGCTTAGAGTCAGAGACTCTGGCTCAGAAGGGACTCATCCCGACTAAGACAGATGACCCGAGACTTGTAGCTTCTTAGTTATTCTCTTGTACTGGATTTGTCTCCAGCTCATTGTTTAGCATTTCTCAGACTTATTGATGTTATTATTTTGACTCATGAGTTGTATTATGGCTATTCCATTCTTTTATCATATTTGTGCTATTCTCCATCTTAGATCTGTGATTGAGTATATTGATATTGTTGGTGGCTTATTATATTGCTAGATAGATTATCCAAATAGCGTTCTACCGCCAATTCTGTGGCGTAGGCTGGGCGTTGTTCCCGACTTGCATCCCTACTCCGGGTGCGGATCGTGACAATTTATTTGTTAGTTGGCAAGCCTATTATTATTTAGACATATCATTAGTTGACCCATTAGTTTGTCATGATGCATTGAGCCCAATATTGGACTATGTCCAATTAGACCTTTTCCTTAATGAATTAAGGAGATTAGATTAGTTCATGAAGAATTAGTAGCTTCCTAATATAGCCCTCTTAACTAAATCTCATAACTAACTAGTGGGGGGGGCATATTGGACATTGCATATTACTCTCATAAGGGGTTAGAGGGGGGGGGGCATATGAGGGGGGGGGAAGGGAACTCTCTCTCTCTCTCTCTCTCTCTCTCTCTCTCTCTCTCTCATTAGTTTAATCCAAATTTAGATTCCCAATTTAGTTTTTCTCCAAATTACTTCATCCCTCCACCAAATGCACCCAATTCACTCTCATTCCCTCTTGATTTTTATCAATTAATTGGAGAAGGAGGAATTGGCAAGGAGCTTGTGTCTGGATCATGTCCAATTAAGTAATTTATTAGGAATTTATCTTCTAATAGTTAAATTCTGAATTTCCTCCATAATTAGACTCTAATTCATACATTTGACCATTAGGAAACCTTTCATAGCTTTGATCTATCCATAAGAACAAGAACTATGTTTATATGACTTGTATTATGATTTTTACTTAGATTTTTGTCCAATTAGGGGAAATTTTGAGATTGACACATCAATTATGTGTCATAAGACCAATTAGATCTAATTAGACTTAGATCGGAATTGTAGGACTAGATAAGTGTTCACAATTAGACACGAGTAGAGCGTATCACAATATTTTACGATACGGCGTGATATGGGATTTATTTTGGGTAATTTGTGCATGTGAGTGATTTCTTTTCTATGTCCATGATAGCTAACTATTTTAGTTGTATTGTATATTATTGAGGGTTATTATAAGCATTAGAAGAGGATTGGAAGTTTTGAAATCTCAATTGAGATCGTATCATGGGTATCCAAAGGGTGCACTTATGGTGTTTGGTAAAATGGTCATTAATAGAGTATTATTTATTCAATATCTTTATGTATACATAATATACCTATGTTTATATATGTAAACTTATATATGATTTCTATTTATTGTTGTGTGTTAGAAGAGGAGCTCAGGTACAGGTGTGTGTAAGTCTGAATATTTGTGAGGGGTGTGTTTCACTTGAGGGTATGCAATGGGGTCAGTAAGAGATACATTAGGATGCTCACACCAGTAGTTAACATTAGCAAGTAGCAACTGTCTGGGTATCGGGTTCTATCAGGTAAGGGGTTTTATCCCAGGCATTGGTGTTTGAAGTCCTGGTGTGGACAAGCACAACAATGCTCTTGCATTATGTGAGAATATATATTTGTGCATAGATATTAAGTGGGTTTGTGTATCTTTAAATATGGTTGTATATGGAGTATCAGTGTAAGATGGGGGAAGGGGGCTCAGGTCCTGATACTTGGGATGTAGCAGTTCAAGTGAACCTACAACTAGTCAAGACTAGTGTAGTGGATGTGAGGTTAACTGTAGACAGTGAGGGAGAAAACTGGTACTCTTGTATTAGTAATCAATATGGTGCAAGTAATTAGGACTTGGATAGGTTGGTATCAGTCAAACCTGTGTGCAATCAGTAAGGAAATAAAGTTAGGAATTCGAAGAGGACTGGTGTGTGCTCAAGTACAGGAGATTAAGTATGTGTGTGGCAGTGACAGAGTTACCTGGAAGCTATAGGGCACTTGGAGCTCCAGTTAAGGTCGGGTAATAGTATTAGTATTTAGATTGTGGAAGGGGATACTAGTGATACATCCCAGGTTCACACTAGATAGGTGTTCAGGTAGCATCCGAATGTGCAGAGGGTAGTCGGGTAGAGTGTAGTGTGGGTTGGTACCAATGTGTATCAGTCCATGTGTGAGGGAGGGCACAAAACCTGGTTGTGCAAGTGAGAAGTTCTGAGCCACTGTGTGTACCAGTATGTGTATGTAATTATAGTATAGGTGTATAGGTAGATGTTAAGTTAGTTAGCACTATTAGGTGTTAACTGTTAGTAGGTTAGAGTGATATGAAGGGGTTAGTTCATATCAAGTATAATAGATAATACAAGTTAGTTAGTTATGAGATGAGTTAGTATATTATGTCAGTATATTTATGCACTAGTTAGTTTATGTTAGTGTGAGTTAACCTTAGTTCTAATTACCTTGAGTTATACCAAGGTTATACTAAGGTATATGCTTTATCTATAGGTATTGGTATTGAGTATCTAGAGGGTAATATGAGTGTGATACCAAGTTGGTCTCAAAGCCAAGGTAATCATATAGAGTTAGTATTACCTATAGGGTGACTAGTATATAGGGTATTAGTATGTATCTTGTGAATATAGCTTGTATGACTTGTATCATATAGATATGAACCTAGTCATAGATATGGACTTATACAACCTAAAAATAACTAGTTTGACTATCTTGACTTAGAAATGGCCTAGAAAGCATATTTTGACTCATTTAGCACATTTATCATTCTTTACACACAATAACATGACATTTATATATATAGTTTAGTATGACATCAGTCTAGACATAGATTAGTATTGTCAGCTCAGGACCTCAAACGAGTACATTATCTGACAGTTTCTCGTTTATGATATTTTATATGTTTCTTGTATTTAGTATAGATATCCTTGACTTCTTGATAAGTGGTTACACAGATTGATATTTCTCGGATCCTGTCATGAGATATTATTCTCGGTATTTTCTAGCATATCTTGTATATGCCATGTTGCTCTTGTACTTGTATGGACATTGAATATTGGGAAGACTTACTACCTCCTTGGAGAATCATGTGTCGTAACGTGCGATGGTTGGATCTACTATACCAGTCGGAGAATGGGGAATGTTAGTCAGATATGTGATCAATACCCATTCATATACAAGTATTCATGTACAAGTCCATGTTAGTGTTAATCATACACTTCACGTATGATTAACCAGGCCATGATTCATGTACACATTCCCAAGCCAGCCACATGTCGAAGATAGTACTCATTCACTTAGTTAGTTATATTCCTAACTCTTGTATATGATGCCTGTTTCTTTTATACTATTTATAGTTTTCCATATTCTGTATATTTCCTATTTATGCTCTATTTATTTTCTATATTCTCTCTATTTACTGTCATATAGTCTTTATAATTTATTTGAAACTACTGTTAGAGGTGTGCTTCGCTCCAATCCTGACTAGTTATATTTATCAGATGATTTACATGACTGATATCCTACACACTATGGACCTCAGGACGTAGTGGGTGTAGAGTTAGAGACGGTGGCTCAGGAGAAGTCGGTACAGGGAGATGATCAGCTAGCTGCAGATGTTTAGACTCTTATACTAGTTATGTCCTAGTTTAGACATTTTTGACATGTGTTATGTTTGAGACTATTGTGCCAGTCTATTAGACTTGACTATGAGTTGTGTTGTGACTGTGATTCATTTTCTTCTTCTATTCTATATCGTGCTACATATTTCTCTAGTTTTATTATGATTGAGTATTGATTATCATATTGTTCCTCCATTTGGAGTTGAGATATCTTGATAGGTACACATATTTTGTATGAGATATTTAGTTAGTATTGTTGACTTAGACAGGGTTTTACAACCGATTCTATGGTGTAGGATGGACGTACCCACGTTCTCGTACCCTTACACTGGGTGCAGATAATGACACATTTTTATGGTGGCCCGTGTAGGTCATAGGTCACAACTAGTGCGATATCATAGTAAGTGCTCAGACTTAGAGTATTGCTATGAGCCTGCTTTAGGATAAATGATATAGGATGAGAGTATACTCAATCACAGCTAGGAACACTTCTAATTCATTGATTTTGATATCCTTATCAATCTGAATAATTAATTTTTTTGAAATATTATTGTCCTACTTTGATGATTATCGTATCTTACACAATATTGATCCATTTGTTTTGAATCTATCTTCAGGATACCTCCGAAGATCAGGTTCTATCGTTTAGGAGTATCTACAGCTTCCTTAGCTACTTTCCAGCCTGTTGTTGAGAGGGCAGCAGATACTGATCCACCATCTCCAGCTTAGAGGATCGCTTACCAGTTTAGGTGGGGGTTTCTGCAACAGCTTTTGCGGGTGCTCCACCTCCAGTTCCGTTAACTGTTCCCTTAGTCGCTGAGGGTCTTCTACTACCACTACTCATACTAGCAGATGGGACACAAATGTTTGCTATATTCTATGAGATGATGGAAGCACAGCAGAGGCAGACAGACATTCTATAATAGGGCATTGAGAGTGCTCACCAGTTAGCACTAGCAGCAGCGGAGAAGGTAGCAATTGTCCAGCCGCAGACTGTACCGCTTTATCCTATACCGTATCAGCCGAGGCCGGGTACCATCATTGACTTCAAGAGGATGCTGTAACCCCCTGATTTTTCAGAAAATTTTAATTTGGATTTTTTATAATTTTCTGTAATTTTCTAGGATTTTCAAGAATTTATTTTAGATTCAAATATAATTAAAAATATCCCAAATTTTTATTTTAGGTTCTAAATAATAAAATATATTTTCTAGAAGTTTTTGGATATTTTTTGAGTATTTTTAGTATTTATTGGGAGTTATTTAGGCTAATAACTAATTTTTAGGACTTGTAGAATTTATGGTGCAAGACCAGGAATATAGAATGGACCCATGTTATTTTCTAAGATTTATAATATTATTATATATTTTCTGAAATTATTTCAGAATTTTTGGAATAATGTTAGTATTTATTTTTAGTTTTATGGCAAAACTAATTTTAGAGCTTCTCCTAATTATAGTAAGAAATCTATGAATATAAAATTATCCCAAATATTTTTCTAGGGTTTTTCAGTTCAAAATATATTTTCTGTAATTTTTCCAGATTTTTATGAATATTTTTAATGTTTATTTTGAGTTATTTAGATTTAAAATGACTTAAATAATGTTTTGATAAATACAAATCAAAAATAAATAATATAACCAAAACCATCCAATCAAATCATGACACGTGTCACCCTATCAACTTTCATTCAGCCGCTCAAAATCCCTATATATATATAATATAATAACCATAATTATCTCATTATTTTAGAGAGAGAAAGAGATTTGGGAGAATTGTCATCTAGGGTTTCTTCATCTTCCAGAAGCCATTGCGCATAGCTACGGACTCCAAACGAGGCATAGTTTCTTGCATTAGAACGATATTGAGGTTAGCTTTCTGATTATACAATTTGTTTTAAAAAATTATGAGTATTAAATTCTGGAAAATTCGTAGAGCACATCATGTCCGAAAATAGACGTGTTTCAATATTTTCGCGATTTCGGGAGAATCAGGAATCAGAATCATGAACCGTTTAAAGTTTCGGAAATCTAATGTCGAGATCATTGACATATGTTTTTTCCAGAATTTAATTCGATGTATTTTTATACTGTTAATTCTATAGAACTTCTAGGTTAAAATTTAACCATCGGTGCACGATACAAAATTTGTATGTGCCATAATTCTCAAACGAATTTAAATTTGGATGAGCCGTAAATTCCAGTATGTTTTTGATGCTGAAATCTACAAAAAATCATGCATGAAAGTCGAGTTTGTGTCGGTTGACTTTTTGGTCAACAGATCGCCTCGATTTGCGTGCCATGAGTCTCGAGTTGATAAAATTCAGTTTCTTTGGACAAAATTTAGGAATTAACATAAAAATCAGAATAATAAGATTAAAATAGGATTTTAGAGTAATTATTCCAGAATTAAATAAATTAAAATAAATTATCTTTTGACGTGATAAATTTGTAATACATAGGCTATTTGGACTGTGACTTGGACTCTGATTCATACCAGCAACAGGACCCCAGGCAAGTGTACCTTGACAAACTCTGCAGTATTGTTATATATTTTTCTTGCTTCATTATATTGCTGTGCATGCTTAACCTAGGACCGTGTGACGTACTTAGCGTCCGATTACTAGTCGGGTGCCAACATTGTACGCGGTGTTGGGTACGGTCATCTAGAGATGGACATTCGTGACACTTTATATTCTCGTACTTGTCTTACCAAATACACTTTGACCCAGGACACTTGACACTATTCATGAGACATGATTTTTCTGAGATATTCGTGGTAATTCTGTATAGGATACAGGACTTGACATGGACATTATATTCTTAGATATGGTATGACTTATTGCATTAGCTATGATCTCGCTTGACATGGACATGAGACGTTATGGTCATGATATGCGTGGTTACATTGGGTGGGGAGAGACACACATGCTACAGGCTGTTATATATATATATCTTCTATTATTGAGAGGTCGTAGACTCTCGGAGCAGAGCTAGACCCACTACCGGTTATTACCGCTACCGGCTCCCCGACACAGAGCTTGTAGTGGCTCAGCCTGGGTACTCGTGTTGCTCTTATCTTGTATTTCACATAGATGGTTACATACTTACCCTATTTATCTCATTATTGCTGCACTGCTTATATTTTGGCTTGTATATTTTTTGTACCTTGCTATGTCCCCTGAGGACCTGGATATGGATTATGTCCCCAGGATTTGAGGACGAGATCTATCCCGAGGTATACGGGACTGGAGCAGAAGCTGATCCAGGAGCTGTACCGCCATCTGAGGACGAGGTGTTAGCCGAAGACTTCTCCTGAGCATCCATGTTTCATGCTCAGTACTTATTTATTTATTTCAGTCATTTATTTATGGTCTATTGAACCATGTATCAGATATTTATCGGGTTATTCCCCGAAGCACTTGTTGAGACTGATTGATGATTTACATTTCTTTATTTACCCTGTGGATCATATTTCGTATCTTGTGTGGATGAGATTAGTTGTACCATGTGGTCGTAGACTTGTTATATTACAGCTTAAGTATGCCCTGATGGATCCATTAAATTGGGTTGTCCATCGGTGCATACTGCTGGCCATTATCACGCGTCCGGTCCCTCGATATTTTGGGACTGGGACGTGACATAGTTTTTGTGGTGGCCCATGCAGGTCTACGACTAAATTATTCGGTTTCAACTTAGGGACCGAGCAAGCCTGCAACTAGGATTAGAGTATAGGATCTCATCCACACTGACTATGACTCATCCTCCTTCCAATCCATTCCGTTAAAAAAATTACATCCTGCTTGATTCATGTGCCTTCTCATTAGTTCCTTGAGTGTAGCTTTCTTCTATAATATAGAAGTCCCTATTGATAGAATGATAGGTAGGGTAACCTTCCTACTAAAAGTACAGCTAGGATATTGACACACCCCTAGTAGAACGCTTAATGAACCCTAGCGTCCCTCACCTATAGGATAATTTACCATTATTTATTACTATAGTCATGAATGACCTAAGGGTAGCATAGGCACTGCTAAGAGCTAGTTAGAGATTTGACCCTAATGTTGACCCCAGTCTTGAGGAACCAATAAGAATCCGAGATTGAATGTTAGAACAGAACCTAGTGTGCATAGTGAGATAGTGTTAGGATAGAGGTTCTTGTCGTGATATTAGCAGACAATTCCTCAGGGAGCCCAGAGCAACGAGTATGACATTCCCCATAAGATCATACCTCAAACACAGAGAATTGCTCGCCACCTTCACCTTAGGAAACTATGATATTATCTAGAGCCTCATATTTTAATTTCATGCTGTTCATCTGCGACCTTAACGTTCGCTAATGCGCAACGACTAAAATATGTTCATCTTTCCTCCGTCTTTTAATTTGTGCCACCTGACACTTCTGATAGTAGGCCAAGTAATTTTATTCCTTGTTAAGGACCCATAGTTTGCTAGGATTATAGTTGTAGTCTTGAATTTGAAAATTTTTTGCTTGGTAGTTAGAGATCGATAAGTTGAGTTAATCTTGTAAATTGTGATCCGATGATTATCCCTTAGTGTTAAATCATGTAATTTGTACCCCCACCTCGATACGAGTTATATTCTCTTTCCCTTGAGATTAGTAACCTTTCCATTCTCGCTATTGACACATGACCTATGAGCGCTATGACTAAGACTTAAGATGACCATTACTTGCATGATACCATAAGAGACCCTAAAGAGTACCAAGATCTTTCCTCATATACCCTAATAAGAGTTTCTGTTACATGTGCAAGGTTATCTTGCAGGATCCTCTTAAGACTGTCATGGTACTAGTCTAATTCTTATAAGTTGGGTAGTGTAATTGGATGACATTAATTGTATATTAGCAAAAGATGGCAGTGTTATTCAGACAATAGAATTTAGAAGTCCTTGCCCCTATTTGGTCGACTAGCGACGTAGAAAAGGAGGTTGTATGATAACTGTAGAGATTGTAGAGTCTTTTAGTACTGTGGCTTATTGTGAACTTGAATAATTTGTACCTCCTTTCATCATCATCTGGCGTACTTATATTTCAAATACTACCTTGACTTATGCTGCTATTTTATAGCCTAGTTTTGCAAGCTTATTTTTATCGAGCTTGTTCATGACATATGTATTATTGGGGAGGCCCACAATAATACATTTCAGAATCAGTGTATTACGGTCTGATCAACCATAGTGCGCTTGATTCGCCCATTGTATAACTACTTTACGTGGATTGAGATATGTAGTGATTAGTAGACGAATATACTAGCCCTAGACATGTCTGACATATCGTATCGGTTACATAACTGTACTAATACGAGCAGGCGAACAAAGGATTACCAAAATAGGATTTCAATCCACAACTGCTTTGATAATTCCCAATTGAATTCTTTAAACGCCTTGATCCCAATACTTCTATTCTATTACGCTGCCCTTGAACTCTTTATTATTGGTCTCCGTCTTCCCTTATTTCGGAAAGACGAAACCTCGTGCTTGGTATAAATTGATACACAGAGAATACTAGATATACCCCATAGGCCGATCACATACTTGAGGATTATTCTTCGTAATTAAGGACATATCATATGTGATATGATCGACATTGAAGTTCGAGGATTGAATGACATGAGTAAAAATATTAAGGAATATTCTCTTAAGGTATATAGCCTTATGTGATAGATGGATAAATTCTAAGTTGGGTAGCAGTGCCTTGTCAACTCGAGAGAAATTTCTTTTAGATTGTGACCGAGTAAGATTAGATTGGGAGAAGTTTAAGCTATTTTAATTTTGAGAAATTTTAGAAGAATGACTAAGATGATGAGGATTAATGAATTGATATTGAGGACCCGATATTTATACCTTAAGTACATAATTTAAACAATGAAGGTAAAATCATTAACTTGAAATTTAGAGGATAAAAAGATGGAATTTCAGACTTGAACAATGGTGGACTGCATTTAAATTATTTTTTTAATTTGATGATTTGAGTTAAAATAAAAACTTGATGGTTGGACTACCTATTTGAAATATTAAGGATGTGAATGGAATTTAAGAAGTTGAAGCATACAAAAATTTATAAGTGAAAATAGGAATAATAATGGACTCGAATTACTTCTAGAGGAGATTATGATAATTGGAGATCGTGAGGTAAAATTGATATGCGTATTTAAATCTTGAAGATGATATATGGATTTAATTTAAATTTGGATATGGATAATTTGAAAAAGCGAGAAGAGATAACCATAGGTTGAATTTGATTGGATCAGTGGTCATCTTAACCTAGAAGTGATTGCAATGGATATGATTAGGATTTTAATTGTCGTAAGGAGATTGCGATTGACTTGCCTTATGTACATGAAGGATTAACAAATTATGCCTTATTTTAATTTTGAGGATGACATTGTCTTAAGTTGGCTAGATTATGA
Source organism: Iris macrosiphon (assembly GCA_036927795.1). Classification (NCBI taxonomy): domain Eukaryota; kingdom Viridiplantae; phylum Streptophyta; class Magnoliopsida; order Asparagales; family Iridaceae; genus Iris; species Iris macrosiphon. Next base: position 162,619,281 of record JAYESA010000002.1, on the reverse strand, counting down.
AACCCCCTCACCTAAGAAGTAGACCTACTTGGCTTAGATAGTGAGACTGAGGCTAGCTCGAATCCACTTAGGAATAGAATATGACATTTTCTATTTAGTTTTAAAATATGGTAGGCAGCCTTATCATTGCTTCGATAATTGGAGCACTTCCCTAATCACTGCCTTCCTACAAATTCCACACCTTGTCCTAGACATGCCCATCCTCCAATTTCCATCTTTGTGCAACATTTTAATTATTGGGCACTTTTATGCAAAAGAGCATTTAGGTGTCCACACTATTGGACATGACACACGAAGAAACCTATTTTCACTCATGTGAATTTCTCCCATGATTTTTGGAATATGCAGCGTGCAACATCGTCCACTCCGTTAAACTTAGCCTTGTATTTTAACCAATGCAAATCTTAGACCATCCTTGACTACTACCATGGCTTAATTTTAATTTCGAGGACGAAATTTTTATAAGTTGGGTAGATTGTAACCCCCTGATTTTTCAGAAATTTTTAATTTGGATTTTTCATAATTTTCTGTAATTTTTTAGGATTTTCAAGAATTTATTTTAGATTCAAATATAATTAAAAATATCCCAAACTTTTATTTTAGGTTCTAAATAATAAAATATATTTTCTAGAAGTTTTTGGGTATTTTCTGAGTATTTTTAGTATTTATTGGGAGTTATTTAGGCTAATAACTAATTTTTAGGATTTGTAGAATTTATGGTGCAAACCCAGGAATATAGAATGGACCCATGTTATTTTCTAAGGTTTATAATATTATTATATATTTTCTGGAATTATTTCAGAATTTTTGGAATAATGTTAGTATTTATTTTTAGTTTTATGGCAAAACTAATTTTAGAGCTTCTCCTAATTATAGTAAGAAATCTATGAATATAAAATTATCCCAAATATTTTTCTAGGGTTTTTCGGTTCAAAATATATTTTTTGTAATTTTTCCAGATTTTTATGAATATTTTTAATGTTTATTTTGAGTTATTTAGATTTAAAATGACTTAAATAATATTTTGATAAAGGCAAATCAAAAATAAATAATATAACCAAAACCATCCAATCAAATCATGACACGTGTCACCCTATCAACTTTCATTCAGCCGCTCAACATCCCTATATATATATAATATAATAACCCTAATTATCTCATTATTTTAGAGAGAGAGAGAGATTTGGGAGAATTGTCATCTAGGGTTTCTTCATCTTCCAGAAGCCATTGCGCATAGCTACGGACTCCAAACGAGGCATAGTTTCTTGCGTTAGAACGATATTGAGGTTAGCTTTCTGATTATATAATTTGTTTTATAAAATTATGAGTATTAAATTCTGGAAAATTCGTAGAGCACATCATGTCCGAAAATAGACGTGTTTCAATGTTTTCGCGATTTCGGGAGAACCAGGAATCAGAATCATGAACCGTTTAAAGTTTCGGAAATCTAATATCGAGATCATTGACATATGTTTTTTCCAGAATTTAATTCGATGTATTTTCATACTGTTAATTCTGTAGAACTTCTAGGTTAGAATTTAACCATCGGTGTACGATACAAAATTTGTATGTGCCATAATTCCCAAACGAATTTAAATTTGGACGAGCCATAAATTCCAGTATGTTTTTGATGCTGAAATCTACAGAAAATCATGTATGAAAGTCGAGTTTGTGTCGGTTGACTTTTTGGTCAACAGATCGTCTCGATTTGTGTGCCATGAGTCTCGAGTTGATAAAATTCAGTTTCTTTGGACAAAATTTAGGAATTAACATAAAAATCAGAATAATAAGATTAAAATAGGATTTTAGAGTAATTATTCCAGAATTAAATAAATTAAAATAAATTATCTTTTGACGTGATAAATTTGTAATACATAGGCTATTTGGACTGTGACTTGGACTCTGATTCATACCAGCAACAGGACCCCAGGCAAGTGTACCTTGCCAAACTCTGCAGTATTGTTATATATTTTTTTTGCTTCATTATATTGCTGTGCATGCTTAACCTAGGACCGTGTGACGTACTTAGCGTCCGATTACTAGTCGGGTGCCAACACTGTACGCGGTGTTGGGTACGGTCATCTAGAGATGGACATTCATGACACTTTATATTCTCGTACTTGTCTTACCAAGTATACTTTGACCCAGGACACTTGACACTATTCATGAGACAGGATTTTCTCGAGATATTCGTGGTGATTCTGTATAGGATACAGGACTTGACATGGACATTATATTCTTAGATATGGTATGACTTGTTGCATTAGCTATGATCCCGCTTGACATGGACATGAGACGTTATGGTCATGATATGCGTGGTTACATTGGGTGGGGAGAGACACACATGCTACAGGCTGTTATATATATATCTTCTATTATTGAGAGGTCGTAGACTCTCGGAGCAGAGCTAGACCCACTACCGGTTATTACCGCTACCGGCTCCCCGACACAGAGCTTGTAGTGGCTCAGCCTGGGTACTCGTGTTGCTCTCATCTTGCATTTCACATAGATGGTTACATACTTACCCTATTTATCTTATTATTGCTGTACTGCTTATATTTTGGCTTGTATATTTTCTGTACCTTGCTATGTCCCCTGAGGACCTGGATATGGATTATGTCCCCAGGATTTGAGGACGAGATCTATCCCGAGGTATACGGGACTGGAGCAGAAGCTGATCCAGGAGCTGTACCTCCATCCGAGGACGAGGTGTTAGCCGAAGACTTCTCCTGAGCATCCATGTTTTATGCTCAGTACTTATTTATTTATTTCAGTTATTTATTTATGGTCTGTTGAACCATGTATCAGATATTTATCGGGTTGTTCCCCGAAGCACTTGTTGAGACTGATTGATGATTTACATTTCTTTATTTACCCTGTGGATCATATTTCGTATCTTGTGTGGATGAGATTAGTTGTACCATGTGGTCGTAGACTTGTTATATTACAGCTTAAGTATGCCCTGATGGATCCATTAAATTGGGTTGTCCATCGGTGCGTACTGCTGGCCATTATCACGCGTCCGTTCCCTCGATATTTTGGGACTGGGGCGTGACAGATGCGACCCAAGGATTTCAAGGGCATCGAGGGGATATTATACACGGACGATTGGATCGAGGACGTCGAGAGAGACCTGAAGCTAGCACAGATTTTAGAGGGCTTACAGGTGAAGGCAGCGGACAGCCAGATGTTTGACATAGCTTTGACATGGTTCTGTACGGACCCGAAGATCGTGACACCAGGACTGAATTGGAAAGCTTTCAAAGAGATTTTTAAGGAGAAGTTCTTCCCGAACGTGGCTTTGAGTGCTCTAGAAAGCCAGTTCCAGGCCCTTGTCCAGGAGAGCATGACGGTGGACGAATACGCTGCAGAGTTCTGCAGATTGGGCAGATTTGTAGAGGTATAAAACCCCCTTACGTGAGCAAGAAAGTTTTGAAAGGGATTGATTAGAGAGATCAAATCTCTTACTAGGGGTCATTGTACTACAACATTTGAGGATATAATGATGGATGCTCAGAGACATATTCGGAGGAGTTAGCAACAGTGTGGGTCCCGCTAAGCGATCCTATTTCCAGCAGTAGAGGACTTTCTAGCAGTTATAGGCTCCAGTTCAGGTACCAGTTTAACAGGTGCCACAACAGCAGTAGCATAGACGGGGACAATATACTTTTACCTGTCACTTCTTTTAGAAGACTGGCCATATCTGGAAGGTCTGTAGGATAAGGTTGGGAGTATCCTTGTATTGTGGCTCAGAGGGAAACCAGATAAGGGATTATCCTACATCTTCTCATCATGCAACTCCAATTCAGATAGCACCAGCGAGGCCACCTGCGAGTCAGCAGAGGGGACATCCATTGCAGACACAACATCAGAGGTTCGTGCAGCACCAGCACCAACAGAGAGGTGCATATCAGGGACGAGCATTCGCCATGACGGCCGAGAAGACCGAGCCAGTAGAAGATGTTATATCAGGTCTAATTCTTCTTGATTCTATTCCAGCTTATGCTTTATTTGATTTTGGTGCTTCTGATTCTTTTGTATCTGTATCTTTTGCTCTTAAGCATCGTATAAAGGCTGAACCTTTAGCTAGGACTTGCAAGATCATGACTGGGAAGGCATTATCTTGGTCAGTGATGTTTGCAAGGATCAGAGAGTTACACTGGAAGGCCAGGAGTTAAGTGCGTGCTTACTCGTAATGCCACTTCTGAACTACGATATTGTACTTGGGATGGATTGATTAAGTAGGCACCATGCTAGTATATATTATCGTGGAGACAGAGTTTTAATTAGACCGTCAGGAGAGCCAGAGTTTGAGATTGCCAGAGGAGCAGTAGAGCAGAGCGAGGATGCCATCTATGGAGCCATGGTGGAAGAGAAGGAGTTGCTACATCCATTGATAGCAGAGTTCATAGATGTTTTTTCAGAGGAGTTGCCGGATTTGCCGCATGACCAAGATGTGGAGATCTCTATAGATTTGGTGTCAGCCACAGAGCCGATATCTCAATACGTCTATAGAGTCAACAACAACGAACTGGTAGAATTGAAGAAGCAGGTGGATGAGTTATAGAAAAAAGGCTTCATTCAATCCAGTTTATCACCATGGGGTGATCCACTATTACCGAAGAAGAATAGGTCGGTACGCATGTGTATCGACTACAGGGCTATAAACAACCTCATTATCAAGAACAAATACCAGCTACCGAGAATAGATGATCTCTTCGACCAGTTGAGCAGAGCGAAGATATTTTCAAAGATAGACTTGAGGTTAGGCTACCACCAGGTAAAAGTGAAGAAGAAAGATATTCCGAAGACAGCTTTTTGTACTTGGTATGGCCAGTTTGAGTTCATGGTAATGTCATTTGGTTGAATAATGCCCCGACGGTATTAATGAATCTGATAAATAAGATGTTCTACCAATACCTTGATAAGTTTGTGGTGGTATTCATTGATGATATTCTGGTATATTCGAAGACCCCAGAAGAGCATAAAGAGCATCTGAGGATAGTTCTAGAGACTCTCATGAAGGAGAAGCTTTATGGTAAGCTTTCGAAGTGTGAGTTCTTCCTTGACAAGGTTAAATTCCTGGGATATGTGATTACCAGAGATGAGATCTCCGTAGACCCGAAGAAGATTTCAGAAGTGGAGTCATGGGCTACTCCGAGTTCAGTGGCAAAGATCAGGATCTTACTAGGGCTAGCAGGTTACAATAGGAGATTTGTACATAATTTCTCCAGGACTGCAGAACCAAGGACTAGGTTAACCAGGAAAGATATGAAGTTTGTCTGGACAGAAGATTAACAGGCCGCTTTTGATGAGTGAAGAGGAGATTGACGATAGCTCCAGTGTTGATATTGCCATCGGGGTCAGGTAGATTCACTATTTATAGTGATACTTCAGAAAAAGATTTGGGTTGCGTTCTACAGCAGAATGGGAAGGTGATTGCCTATGCTTCCTGGCAATTACGTTATCATGAGAAGAATTAACCTACCCATGATTTGAAGTTGGCAGCGGTCATCTTTGCTCTAAATCTATAGAAACACTACATGTACGGAGAGCGTGTGGAGATCTTTACAGACCATAATATCTTAAAGTACGTGTTTACACAAAAAGAGCTGAACATAAGACAATGGCGGTGGTTGGAGTCGATGAAAGATTTTGATATATCATTGCAGTACCATCCATATAAGGCCAACATAGTCGCTGATGCCTTGAGTAGGTATCCAGTGGCTATGTATTTGACTTCAAGCAAACATTTATTAGCCGATCTTAAGAGCTTAGGTATTGAGGTGCTAGTTCCTAGTGTTGAGGTGCAGATATGGGGATTGCAGATACAGTAAGAGTTGATGGACAGGATTCGAGGTATACAGTATGACAATGAGTCTCTAAGGAGCATCAGAGCACAGGTTCAGATGGATTATCCGAGGACTTTACTATTGCTGATGATGGATCATTGAGGTACGGTACTAGACTATGTGTGCCGAGTGGAGAGTTATGCGAAGAGGTTCTCCATGAGGTGCATCGGTCTCAGTACTCTATTCATTCAGGTGCCAACAAGATGTATAGAGATCTGAGAGAGCATGTATGGCACTATGGCATAAAGAGAGAGGTGGCGCACTTCGTATCCAGATATTTATTGTGCTAGAAGGTAAATGCGGATAGGCAGAGGCCAGGTGGTTTACTTCAGCCTTTACCCATTCCAGAGTAGAACTAGAAGAATGTTACCATAGATTTTGTTTCAGGACTACCATATTCTCCAGGAGAAAAGATGCAATTTGGGTCATCATAGACATGTTGACCAAATCAGCGCACTTCTTGCCATTTAAAGTGGGTACGTCTATGGAGAAGCTAGCAGAGATGTATGTGCGACAGATTGTCAGATTGCATGGAGTTACTTTTAGTATAGTCACGGATCGGGATAGTCGCTTTACATCCTATTTTTGGAAGAGTTTGCAGGCTAGCTTGGGCACCGCTCAAGTTTAGTATCGTATATCATCCCTAGACAGACGGACAGTCGGAGAGGACTATTCAGACTCTCGAGGATATGCTTCGCACTTATGTTTTGGATTTCAGAGGCTCTTGGAAGGATCATCTTCACCTGGTAGAGTTTGCTTACAATAACAGCTACAAGTCCAATATTGATATATCACCATTCGAGGATTTATACGGACGGAGATATCGTACTCCTTTATCTTGGGATGATATTGGTGAGAGAGCCTTGTTGGGACCGAAGATGATTGTGGATGCAACTGAGAAGGTGAAGTTCATCAGAGATAGACTTCGTTTGGCGCATGAAAGACATCGGCATTGGGCCGATAGCCACCGGAGACCATTGGAGTTTGAGGTATATGTTTTGTTTGTATTGATTGTGATTGCTTTATTTTTGGTTGAATGTTAAGGCTGTATTTTATTCTAGGTTGGCGATCTGGCATTGTTGTAGATTTCTCCAACATGGGACACAATTTGCTTTGGTGGAGGCGGAAAGCTTAGTCCATGGTACATCGGACCCTTCAGTATTCTTGCAAGGGTCGGTGCAGTGGCCTACAGGCTAGACTTGCCGCCTGTACTAGAGAGAGTGCATGATGTGTTCCATGTGTAGCAGCTGAGATAATACATGGCAGATCCTAGTCATATATTGGATCACTCGGAGATCGAGATGGGTCCGACTCTCAGCTACCCAGAGCATCCAGTGGAGAATCTGGATCACAGGAAGAAGGTGTTGCGGAACCAGATAATTTTTTTGGTACGCGTTACGTGGAGGCATCACTCTCCGGAAGAGCCTACCTGGGAGAGTGGAGCCGAGATACGCGAAAGATATCCTTATCTGTTTGAGCTGTGAGGCATCATTCTTCTCTCTTGTATGATTACTCGTTGTAGTGTTAGCTCTTCCTTAAATTTTGATAACAATTTTTTTCTAAGGAGGGTATACTTGTAACTACCACATTTTTAGATGAGAGTATTTTTGTCATTGGCATATTATTAGTTAGTAATCTATTATTATATGTTAAAGTAGTAATTAATTATATTATGATGTGCTATTATTTATTTGTTAGTGGGCTATCCTATTGTTATTTAGATATGTCATTAGTGGACCCATTAGTTTGTCATGACCAATTGAGCCCAACATTGGACTAGGTCCAATTAGACCTTTCCCTTAATTAATTAAGGAGATTAGATTAGTTCATGAAGAATTATTAGCTTTCTAATATAGCCCTCTTAACTAAACCTCATAACTAACTAGTGGGGGGGCATATTGGATATTGCATATTACTTGGAGGAGGGGTTAGAGGGGGCCGACCATATGAGGGGGGAACTCTCTCTCTTTCTCTCCTTTTATTAGTTCATTCCAAATTTAGATCCCCAATTTAGTTCTTTCCCAGATTACTTCATCCCTCACAAATTTACCCAATTTACTCTCGTTCCCTCTTAATTTTTATCAATTAAAAAGTATTAGAGCTTGGATTGCAAGGAGCACTTGGAGAAAGAGAAATTTGTAAGAAGCTTGTATCTGGATCGTGTCCAATTGAGTGATCTATTGAAAATCCATCTTCCAATTGGTAAATTCTAAATTTTCTCCATAATAAGACTCTAATTCATGCATTTAAATATTAGAAAACCTCTCTTGGCTTAGATTGATCGATAGGAATAAGAACTAGGTTCATATGACTTGTATTATGGTTTCTACATAGATTTTTGTATCCAATTAGGAGGAATTCCGATATTGACACATCAATTATGTGTCATGAGATCAATTAAATTTAATTAGACTTAGATCAGAGTTATGGGACTAGATGCTGTCCATAATTGGATACGAATAGAGCGTATCACAGTATTTTACGATACGGCATAATACGGGGTTCATTTTGGGTGATTTGTGCATGTGAGTATAATTTTTCTTCAATGTCCATGGTAGCTAACTATTTTAGTTGTATTATATATTATTGAAGGTTATTATGAGCATTAGAAGAAAATTAGGAGTTTTGACATCTCAATTGAGAACGTATCATGGGTATCCAAAGGGTGCACTTATGGTGTTTGGTGAAATGGTCATTAATGGAGTATTATGTATTCGATATCATTATGTATACATATATAAATATATGTATATATAAAAAAACTTATATATGATTTCTATTTATTGTTGTGTGTTAGAAAAGGGACTCAGGTACAGGTGTGTTTCATTTGAGGGTGTGCAATGGGATCAGTAAAAGATGCATTAGGATGCTCACACCAGAAGTGACCATTAGCAAGTAGCAGCAGTCTAGGTATCTGGTTCTATCAGGTAAGGGGTTTCATCCCAGGAATTAGTGTTTGAAGGCCTGTTGTGCACAAGCACAGCAATGCTTCTCTTGCATTATGTGAGAATATATATTTGTGCATATATAATAAGTGGGTTTGTGTATCTTTAAATGTGGTTGTATGTGGAGTATCAGTATAAGATGGGGGGGGCTCAGGTCCTGATACTTGGGATGTAGCAGTTCAAGTGTACCTATAACTAGTTAAGACTAGTGCAGTAGATGGGAGGTTAACTATAGACAATGAAGGAGAGAACTGGTACACTTGTATCAGTGATCAATAGGGTGCAAATAATTATGACTTGGATAGGTTGGTATCAATCAGACATGTGTGCAGTCAGTGAGGAAATAAAGTTGGGAATTCGAAGGGGATTGGTGTGTGCTCAAGTGCAGAAGATTAAGCATGCGTGTGGCAGTGGTAGAGTTACCTGGAAGCTGTGGGGCACTTGGAGCTCCAGTTAAGGTCGGTTAGTAGTATTAGTGTTTAGATTGTGGAAGGGGATACTAGTGATGCATCCCAGGTTTACACCAGATAGGTATTCAGGTAGCATCTGAATGTGCAAAGGGTAGTCGGGTAGAGTGTAGTGTGGGTTGGTACCAATGTGTACCAGTCCATGTGTGAGGGAGGGAACAATACTTGGTTGTGTAAGTGAGAAGTTTCGAGTCACTGTGTGTACCAGTGTGTGTGTGTGTGTGTGTGTGTGTGTGTGTGTGTGTGTGTGTGTAATTGCAGTATAGGTGTATAGGTATATGTTAAGTTAGTTAGCAATTTTAGGTGTTAACTGTTAGTAGGTTAGAGTGATATGAAGGGGTTAGTTCATATCAAGTATAATAGATAATATATGTTAGTTAGTTATGAGATGAGTTAGTATATTTTGTTAGTATGTTTATGCACTAGTTATTTTAGGTTAGTGTGAGTTAACGTTAGTTCTAATTACCTTGGGTTATACCAAGGTTATACTAAGGTATAGGATTTATCTATAGGTATTGGTATTGAGTATCTAGAGGGTAATTATAGTGTGATACCAAGTTGCCTTCAAAGCTAAGGTAATCATATAGAGTTAGTATTACCTATAGGATGACTAGTATATAGGGTATTATTGTATATCTTGTGATACTATATAGCTATGATACTCTAGTATCATAATATAGCTAGTATGACTTGTATCATATAGATATGAACCTAAGATCATAACTATGGACTCATACAACCTAGAAATAGCTAGTTTGACATAGTTTGACTATCTTGACTTAGAAATGGCCTAGAAAGCATATTTTGACTCATTTAGCATATTTATTATTCTTTACAGCCAATAACATGATATATATATATATATATATATATATATATATATATATATATATATATATGTCAGTGTGATACCAGTCTAGACACATATTGATAATGTCAACTCAGGACCTCAGGCGAGTACATTCTCCGACAGTTTCTCGTTTATGATATCTTCTATGTTTTTTGTATTTATTGTAGATATCCTTGACTTCTTGACACGTAGTTACAAGGATTGGTATTTCCCGTATCCCATCATGAGATGTTATTCTCGATATTTCTTGGCATATCATGTACATGTCCTGTTGCTCTTGTACTTGTATGGACACGAATTCTTGGGGAGACTTGCTACATCCTTGGAGAATTCCGTGTCGTAACGTGCCATGGTTGGATCCACTCTACCAGTCGGGGAATGGAGAGTGTTAGTTAGAGATATGATCAATACCCATTCTTGTACAAGTATTCTTGTATAAGTTCTCAGTTAGTGTTAATCATATACTTCACGTATGATTAACCAGGCCATGATTCCTGTACAAGTTTCCAAGTCGGTCACATGTCAAAGCTAGTACTCACTTAGTTATATTTCTGACTCTTGTATATGATGCTCGTTTCTTTTGTATTATTTATAACTTTTTATATTATGTATATTTTCTGTTCATGCTCTATTTATCTTGTATATTATCTCTATTTACTGTCACATAATCTTTATCATTTATTTGGAACTACTGTTAGATGTGTGTTTCGCTCCAATCCTGAATGAATATTTTTTTTGGATAATTTAGATGACTGGTATCATACACACTATGGACCTTAAGATGTAGTGGGTATAGAGTTAGAGACGGTGGCTCAGGAGGAGCCGGTACCGGGAGATGATCAGCTAGCTGCAGATGTTTAGAATCTTGTACTAGTTATGTCGTAGTTTAGACATTTTTGAAATGTATTATGTTTGAGACTATTGTGCCAGTCTATTAGACTTGATTATTAGTTGTATTGTGACTGTAATTCATTTTCTTCAGGTGGCCCATGCAGGTCTTGACTTGATGCACGAGTTGGCACAGTTTGTGTATACGCATTTAATTTTTGTACCAAGGTCTTGGCTTGGTGCACGAGTGGTGCATAGTTTTTCATCTACTGTACGTGTAATAAAGATGTTAGAAGAATGACTCTCTCTAACTAACACTTTATTTGTGCACTGGTTGGTTCAGACAGTAATGTTCATGCTTTGCTTGCCTCGTATATTTTGGCGAATATGCGAGCTTTGAGGAGCTTGAGTGTGGATTACCTTTTGCTCAAAATTATGCGAGTTGCATGATTGGCGTTTCTTGTTTAACGTAAGGGATTCAGAAGCTTGGGTGGGGATCACCCTTTGCTTGAAGTTGCGTGAGTTGTGCGATTTGTAACCATTATTTAACGCAAGGGATTTAGAAGTTTGCATGGGGATCACACTTTGCTTGAAGTTGTGCGAGTTATGTGATTTGTATCCTTTGTTCAACGCAAGGAAATTATCCACCATGTCATTGATCTGAACAGAATTGACAGAAAAACTCCTGTCGATCAGAATGCTCTTTCCCTTGTTGACAACAACTTTGGAATATGCATGATGAGGCTTGGACACCCACACTTTGCGAGTTTTTCTCGACTTGAGCAAGATGAGGGATGGGCACTACCCCCAGAATGGGGTATTTCTTCATATGCATGTTTGTCAAACTTTACGACCAAGGTCTTCTGCGTTGAGCCGACCGAAGCAGTATCGAGTTGAGCTATCACCTTCTCGTCAGAGGAGAAGGAAGTCCCCAGCAGAGTCACCATCCTTTTTTGGTTACAAAAAGTTTAAACAAGGAAACTTTCTTGTTTACAATTGTTAAAAGGTAAAGAAAGAAAATTACAAATGAAGATCCTAAACAGGGATCTAAGTACAACTGATTCTTTGATTATGGGAAAATATAGATATAGAGATCTGATCTGCTGACGATCACTTTACTCCTTGGACCACCCGACGATGAAGAAATGCACACGTTGACAAAGAACTGCACATGACAACGAAAAATTAAAAGGAATCCAAGGACTTGAGAATTCTAGATCCTTTTTCTCTCTCTCTATGTGTGCTCCTTTCTGTGTAAGTGTAGGTAGCTCCCTCTGTATGTTGTGTGTGGGTATGTCTCTCAGTATGTGGGTCTCTGTGTAGGTTATAAAGAAGCTATATTTATAGAGCTTAGAAGCGGTTATGAGAATATACGCGCACTTTGCACAGTCAATACATTTTTACCATTGTGCACACACTTTTGGGGAATTAACATCCCACGTTCTGCATGAGTGGGTGACAAGTTGTTGCCTTCTTGACACTAGCTTCCTATACGAGGAAAGTGTAGGTCATGGAAGACAGTTATTTGTACACCTTTCATGAGAAGTACGATATGTATAACACGTACTTATAACCGCTCACTATTGGTGGATAGTATGCGCACTTTAGAAGTCGTCTGGACAGTTTTGAAGGAGTGATACTGCATCGCATTTTTGAAGGAGTGGAACTACGACGCATTTTTGAAGGAGTGGAACTGCGATGCATTTTTGAAGGAGTGATACTGCGGTGCACTTTTGAAAGGAGTGGCAATGCGGTACTTTGAAGGAGTGGCACTGCAGCACACTTTTGAAGAAAATAGCATCGTGGCATACTTTTGAAGGAGTGGCACTACGACGCACTTTTTAAGAAAATGGATTAATGGCGCACTTTTGTTGCACTACGGCTGGGTCGCTAAACGATAACCTGGGTTTTTGTGTCGCCGCTCCGCTGTAATGATGACTTTTGACTCTTTGATTTCTGTATATGTCAGTTGTCAGTCTGCTGCATTAAATGCTTAAGAGAGAGACGATTGTTTATGCGCCAGCTTTCATGACATGAAGAAAGTGTTCCACTTTTCTGCCCTCTGAATAATGTGTCATCCTCTGAAAAATAATAGAAAGTGCGTCATAGTAAGAAAAATGCGCATCTTTCTTCTGGAACAAGTAGAAAGTGCTCCATTCTTCTGTTTGTTGGGTTATTTTGTAGGAAACTGCGCCATCTGTCTTAGGCGCACTTTTTATGCTTCTATAATTTTCTTGGTATTATTGGTGATGTGGTTAGTTATTGAGCTTGTATTTTCTCATTCTCATCAACATACATGAGAACTATCCTTCATACTAGCCTACTTTGCAAAAATCAAATAAAACAAGCTTGGGGGTCACCGAGATACTAGACCTAACCCTAGTTTTGTGTTAGTGTCATTGTCAGTGTTTGTGTGTCCGTGTCGTGTCTGTGTTTGTGTATCCTTCATACTAGCCCTAACCCTAGTTTTGTGTCAGAATTTGTGTGTCCATGTCGTATCTATGTTTGTGTGTCTGTGTCGTGTCAGTTTGCTAAGAGGGAGAGATAGGGTTAGGATTAGGGTTTACCTGACCCGGGAGGGGTTGACCGAGGAGGGGAATTTGTGGAGAGAAAAACTGGTCGAAGAGGGCAGCGTCGGAGCATGAGGGCTTGGGGGTCGTCGGAATCTCGGGGGGGAGGTTGGTCTGAGAGGGCTACTCTAACTAGTGGCTTGGCCCGTTCGGAGGGGGCGACGTCTGGGAGGGGGGCTTGGTGGATAGTCGGAGTTGTAGGGAGGAGAAGGGGAGAGGGTTCTGTGAATGGGGGTAGAGGGTTCGGGTTCTGTAAATATTTTAGAGAGGGTTTTGTGAGTGGAGGGAAAATAAAAAATCAAACCCTATATTAACATTATTAGCGACTTAACATCGCTAAAATTTTAATATACTGCGACGCAGAAGATACGACGTTGCTATATATCGCTATTTAAAAAAACTTAGCGATGTACATCGACCTTGATCTTTGTTTATTTCAATAATACTAATGGTAGTCGCTGAGTGTCGGGGAACGTTGTAAATCAACGACGTTTATGTTGACGTCACTAAATTATTAATATGTAGCGACGTCTAAGCTTGACATCGCTAAAAACCTTGCTAATATGAGTTATTTTGGTAGTGACGTAACACGTTATGTCGCACCTCAGTGCACATTTAGATTATGTACACTTAGCACGCAAATAATTGTATCAGCACAGATATATTATTCGAATCAAATTTCCAACTAAATAGTGGGTCACATAAATCTTGATCACTTGGAACACATAGCTCATGTCATGCACATAGTTGGTGAGTCACTTATCACGTAGTCTAGTTCAAGTAAAATCCTTGTTTAGCACATGTATATGCCATGCGCATAGGTAGTATAGCCATTTGACGCATGGTATAAGTTTTCACATGGTCGGGTCTAATACATGGTTAATATTTTTTAGCACATAGTTACACTTAACCCATATACACTTGCAATTTCTAAGATTAATACATGAGATCACAACGTCCAATAAAAATTCCAAATCAAGATTTAACACATTTTAGAAAACTACGAATAACTCTCTCATCCGAACTCCAAATAAGGTAATTCAAAAATATTGGAAAGGCAAGACAGATATCTACAACTTTAATATTTTGAGTTTTACGATATTCTAGCTCAAAATAGCTAAATTAGGCAAAAACAGCCATCATGGTTGACATGTGCGCGGCCAAATTTTTATGCAAGGTGCGCTACGCGCGGTCAGAACTTCCAAATTCAGAGAAACCCTGGAAAAAAGGGGATCCATGTGCGATGCATTGCTCGTGGACAGGATTCCATGCGCGACGCATTGCATGCGTACGGCCAGAAATTCATGCGCGACGTACTGCACGGGGGAAGAATTCTATGCGCGGCGCATTGTACGCGGCCAAAAATCCATGCCCAGCACACTTTGCACAGCCATATTTCTGTGCATAACGTACTGCGCACAACACTTCTCATTGTCCCTGTCAGGACAGGTCCAAGAATATAAGTCCATAACTTATTTTGGTCATAGAAACTTCAATTTAACTCCAAATTAAGTGGTTCAAATGGCAAATTGCATGAAATGAAAATCTCCTTCACATAGAACAACTAGTTTTTGGAAATAACAAGTTTTAATAGATCAACATCAAGAAAAACTCCAGGAACCCATGAAAACTCTAAGTTAGAAATGTAGTTATACTAAATTCTATCCATCAAAACCGAAAACTCCAAGTATTAAACATGTTTAGAATCACACAATAAACATAATAGACTAATAATATGGAAGGTTTTTTTTCATTTCTCATGCAAGATGTACTTGCCTATAGAGGGAGGAAGAAAACCAAAGAAAGAGAAAGGAAATAAAAGAATAAAGAGAGAGAGAGAGAGAGAGAGAGGTTTTGGTTTATATATATGTGTAGTGTTTGGTTAAACCATGGTTCAAATCATGACCAAGTCATATCCTCATAATAAACCCATGAACCAAAGAATGGGCTTAGTCTCATGCAACATAATTAACATATAAGCAAGAAATAAAATATCAAATAACTCACCAAGAATGTATGAAAAGATATATAGGCGTCTCTTGAGGGTAAGCTTGTAGACGCCCAATATACATATACCAAAACTAGGCGTGCACAGGACCTTTAATGTGCAACCGGAAGTACAGTTGATGTCATTGTGTGAGTGAAAAGAATTGCAACTATGGTACAAAATAAGGCTTAGTCAATTCTTTTATCATGCTATTATTTGACCAATGCATGAAGATTCAAGTTGAAATGACATCTATCCTAATACATGATACACAGTCATTGTGGGGAACGCTCAACCCATATATTGATATATGTGGGAGATTGTTGGTATTTTTGCCTTTGGACTAATAAAGATAGTCCCACATTGGCTACACCACCAAGTGGGTATCTCAATATAATGCGTTGCTTATGTTGAGATATGTCCATGGGATGTGGTGGGGCACATGGGTGTTATGTGGGGGTATTTTTCTAGAAGAAAAAATAATTAACTCATCAATGAAAGCATTTATGTTTTTTGTCATTCTCTTGAGAAAATTTTTATATGAGCTAAGTTCTAAAGGGGCTTAGCGAATCGGACTCGGACTTAATGGCGCAAAGTGATGCTTTGTTGGCACACTTTGTACTTAGCATGTCAGCATCGGCGCATGGGGCTTGTGAGCTGTGCTGCTGCGCTGCTGTGCGCGGACAACATTTTACGAGACAGTCTGTTATAGGAAGATTAAGCCTTTAATTCAGATCTATTTTTTGTGGGATTTGAATTAAATTCATTCATATCTTTCCAATAACAGTAGGCGGCCAAGTTCCTCTACAAATACTCTCTTCGTAGCCTCCTTTCAGAACTTACTTCGAAAAAGGAGAGAGACAAAGAGAGGTTCGCCTGCTGCGCCATTGGAGTTCAGGAGTTCGTGCGAGTCCAGGAAGGAGGTGACGCGAGCGTTCCAGAAGTTCTTCGAGAACTTGCTGGTTCCTGAGAGCAGATCGTGTGGGGTGAATCTTGCTTTGAGCAACGGTGATATTTATCACCCAAGCAAGCAGAGATCCATCTTCTCCTTTCTCTTCTATTTTCTTCTAATTGTAACTCGTTATATTCGTCTGCAACTGCGATTGCAAGGAAGAACATATATTGTTGTCTGATTATTATATTCTTTTGCAAGTTGTAATCAGATATATATTTGATTTAGCTGTTCGTTGGAATCGAGTTCATCATAGGATAAACTTGTTTGCTGAAGCCTCTGTGCCTCGAGTACAACTTCAAGATCAAATAGATGGCAGACTGTAAAGTTTGCCTGAAGCTATGTTGAGATCCGTTCCTTCATCTTTTAATTAAGTCCTGAGACTAACATTAACTAGTCCTTATAACTGCACGCCATAATGTAAGTAACCACTGATTGCTATTTCTGGTACGTGACGCACTTAGATAGGTTAATGCATAGGTCACTTGCGTGCACCAACCGAAGTAGACCCAAACATTGTTCAAGTCCGAAGTTAAAAAATAAAAAAATAATAATAATAATAAAAATACTATTAGAGGTTGTTTGGTTCTATGAACTGTAATTTTGAAGTACAAAAAAATCGAAAGTTGACGCTAAATTCTCTAGTTCTTGGTTAAGCTCAGAAGTGGGTTAATAGGACAAGAAATTTTTGTCTGCGGAATCTCTTTCCTCTTTTTCTCACTCTCACTTCTGCAAAAAAAAAAAAAAAAAAAAAAAAAAAAAAAAAAAAAATCAGAAATGGACTGAAATGGTTCTATGTTGGCATCGGCAGCTTAGGCAAGCGGGCGGCGAGCATCGAGCATTGCGAGGCGACGCTGATGTCGATCTCTTCCTCCTCCTCTTCTTCTTCTTTAGAATTTTGAGGAGAGAGAGAGTGTGTGTGTGTGAGAATACGAAATAGTTAATAATAATAATGAGAATCAATAAGTTTGTGAGAAATAATTGATAGTAATATTAATGAAAATTTATTTATGAGATATAATAATTAAAATAAATTCTTATGAAAATAAATTTATTCCAACTATTATGAAAATAAGTTTATAATTTATGTCCATTTGTCAACAATTATGGAAATATATTATTTTTTTCAAAAGAGAATAACTATATCACTTTTCAAGTATCATTTATTACAAACCAAACATAAGAACTATAGAAGTTACACTTTTCAATTCACTTCGACAATCATCAAACACCCACACTTTTTTCAAACCAACCAAAGAAAGTAACTCATAAAATATGCATACGCAATGCGTACGCAAACTTTTCACTTCTAAATTATTTTACTTTGCTACACTTCGTCGATCCAAACAGCCCCTTAGCTGAACTCGCTTGCCATATATTAATTAGTTTTGGATGCGACGACTTTCAAGAAAATAATATAAAATTCTTCTGTGTGACTTTTTTCATACATTGTATCTTGTATCAAGAGTCACAATTAATAATTACAATTGATTTGCAAAAAGTTTATTTTTGTTCACCCACAAAATTTAGGAGTGCATGTTCACCATTTCACTCAAGTGTTGTCTAGTGTTAAAATAGGAATCAAGACCACTTTGGATGTTCACAAAACCATTCCAAAGTAATTTTAGATTAATAAAAATAATATGTGATAATGCTTTAAATGAAAATGTAAACATATATCATAATTTTAATAGGTGAACGAAAATTGACTGAATTGCAAATACATATGAAATGAGTGGTCCAACCAAAGCAAGCTCTAGTTAATTAACTCAAAACCCTAATTAGTCCAAAGCCAACAACCACTAAGTTGAAAATTATTAGATTTGGAAAGAACCCCCGACCTCCGAACAAAAATTAATTAGTTCCATCAATAATCTGTCCTCTCCCCCCTTTAATAACCACCCTCCTTGAACACATGCCATGTGTGATCTATCCGTGTCCCATTGAAAGGGCATTGTTGTCATTCCACACAGAAAACATTAATGGCATTGTCGTAGTTAAGTTAAAACTCAAGGGCATAAGTTGGAATTTCCGTACGGACAAGAATTATTCTCGTCGGCGCTTCCTAACTCCGGCTTTCCCGAGGTCGATACTGCCCACAAATCTTGGACTGCCGAGAATTATGCCCCTGGACCAAATAGCCCCTCAAGGTTCGGGATAATTACGGAAGAGGGACTGCTGAGAGTGCCCTCGGTCTTATTTTTGTCGCGTAGTGGACATTCCGACTCCGCTGTTGATATTCTCCACTGTCAGATCACGTGACAACTACTTTAATGAGAGAGATAAAATTAAGTGCTATTTTTTTTATATTTATTTTGGTAGAGAAAACAAAAAGGAGAATGAGCTATATATTGCATGCAAATGTTTGTTTTTGGGAGGTCTTTTTGTAGGGAATGAACATAATTAACAAATAAATAAATCTATAAGACAAGCATACTTCTTTCCAGTTAATATATAATATGCAGAAACTTTTGTATTTATGATAAAAACATGTTTGTTGTCGTAAAGTAAGTCTCAATCATGTCAACTTTCTTTTACTTGTTACAAATGCAACACAATAAATTTGTACAAAATTTATTTAGTCTTTTCCATTGTTTTGTTGGAATAAATAATAAAAAATTTACAGAAAAATAAAGTATTAATAAATTATATACATATATGTACTTAATAAATGTGTATTACTTTTTGCGTATTTGAAAATAATAAAATAAATCAATACGTATTTGTTATGTGTATTTTTTTGCAAAAAAAAAAAGTAAAATAAAAACGCATATACTAACTGTGTTTCCAAATAATTTTTTTTACTTTTAAATCAAAAACGTATATATTATGTTCATTTTTATGTTTTTAAATTTTTCTTTACTTTTTCATTTTTTCAGGAGAAAAATATTAGTTTTGAACGCACATACTAAGTACATTAAAAAAATTGTTCAAAAAAAATTGAGCATCAAACCTTTCCAATATGGAATAATTATCCCACTTGCTTGTCCCTTCTTTCTATTGATATTCAATTTAACTAAAAAAAAAATTTCGAAAACTAAAATTTTTTTTTTTTGGAAAAAAAAAAGTAAAAATAAAATAATTTTTTTAAAAACATGAAAATGCAGTACTATATGCGTTTTCGATTTAAAAAGTAATTTTTTTTTTTTTGTTCAAGCATGAGATTTTTTTGCTATCAGAACCGAAAAACCTAACCTTCCGTCCTTTGGCCGCGACGGTGAAAGGAGATGGTGACCTTCCTCTGTGAGGACGGTCTGTCCGGAGCATATGAGTTAAAATGTTCGTCTATTCTTTTCTACAATTTTTTTCGCAAAAATAAAAATGAAAACGCGCGTTCTGAACCCAAAAAAAAAATCGAGAAAAAATAAAGGTAAATTCTTTTTAAAAAACATAAAAACGCACGTACTAGATGCGTTTTTTATTTTTAAAAAAATAAATTTTTTTATTTGGGAACGCACTTAGTATGTGTTTGTTTTCTTCGCAGAAAAATGCACATAACAAATGCATATTTGTTTCTTTTATTATTTTTAAATATGCGAGAAGCAATACACACTTATTAAGTGCGTATTTGTTCCTTCCTGCTATTTTTTCCAAAGTTTTTTCTATGTATATAATTTATTAATACTTTATTTCTCTGTAGAAAATTTATAAGCAATAATTAATGTGGCACTAAGGAACTGTTTGGTTCGGCGAAATAGAGTAAAGTAAAAAAATTAAAAATCGATATTTTGCATATGTATTGTAGTGAAATGGAACGAAGTGTAAAATAATTCATTTTGGTGATTTGAAGAAGTGAATGTTAGAAATGAAAAACTCTAAAGTTTGGTTAGTTGTTGAAGAAAGTAAAAAATATATAACTTTTGTTAAAGTGACATGAATATTAAATCTTCTTTTTGTTAAAGTAGACATCAAGTGGTCCTCCAACCAAACGAAGTAGAAATGCTATTTTTTGTTTACTTTCACGCTCTAGAAGGAAAAAAAACTTCGATGTCAAAATTTTATTTTTATAGCAGGCAAAATTTACTGTTCATGTCAAATTACAGTAAATCTTGTCTGTAAATCCTCCAACTAAATATCTGAAGTGGTCCGAAATTTAAATTTTGACCACTTTCGTTCTAAAATTCGTGAACCAAATAACCTCTAAATAATTGAGTATTTGATTCTCTAGAACCTCCTTAGGAAAAATAGAAATGTAATCGCATCAAATTATTAGTTGTAATTCATGGTGTATATTGGGCCGAGCGGCCTGAAAATAGGCCCGGGCCCGGCTCGGCCCACACATATAGCAAGTCCGGGCTAGGTCTGAGATCTCGACCCGCAAGCCCGATCCGGTAAACGCCGGGGGCGGGCTCGGGTTAGCCGTTGGAGCCCGATCAGATCGTCCCGGACAGGTCCAGCCGAATTTTTTTTTTTGGAATTAGTCGTTTGGGGGAGTATTTTTACCAAAATACCTCCGATTTTGTGGTAGTTTTTTTAACGTTAAGGGGTATTTTGGTCATTTTTGCTGAAAATGACCAAAATATTCATATAACAAATATATTTTGAGGGTATGAGGGGTCATTTTGGCTCAAAATTTTTCTATAAATAGTCCTAAAAATATGAAAAATAATCACAACAACATTTCTTCTTCCTTCTCTTCACTTACAAAATTTTCTAAGCAAGCAATTTCTGAAGTAGAACTCTTTGGAGGCCAAACACTGGTGTTCTTGAGTCAACTTGTGCAAAATTTCTTGGAGGTTTCAAGTAACAACATTTTTTTCTTAATAGTTATTTTTTTCTTGTAATATTCAATTTTTCTTTCCCCCTCTCTCTCTCTCTTTTGTTTAGTTAGTAGATAAATATATTTTTATACACTTATTTTTTATTTTTTTTTCAAATATGGATAATATTTTTAAAAATAGATGCTAGTGGTTCTAACCACCCTTATGGAGGTGATTCGGAACAAAAATTTTATTATTATAATCAAATATTTGAAAATAATTCTACTCCTGATTCTGCTCCACCGACACAAATTACCTACTGAAGTTAGGAGTGTCACGTCCCGATTTCCTGCGGTCCCGATCGTCCCCGATGGGCTTGAGATCACCACGCCAGCGCTCCCGCCAGACGGTCGTTCCCCTCGGAATGTGGTGTCGTGCGAGACTGGAGTTGTGCTCGCACAAGACAACAACGTTAGTCGTCTTGGTTATCATCGAACTGATCGAGTTTACAACGGAGGAGCAGTGTTACAAACAATATTTCAACTGAGTATACGAGGCGAAGCTCAATGCACGAAGTTCTCTGAATACAATGACATCATTCCATACATTATGTCCCTCTATACAAAGCATCTCAAAACATCTCGATACGGCTCAAGATATCGACTCTAGATTTTCGGGTCCTGGGGATGAGGTTCAGCTATCGCTTCTTCGGACGATCCAGTACCTGAGAACAAGCAAACTGATGCGGGGTCAGCACTTTGGGAAAAGTACTGGTGAGTATAAAATCAACAAACATAAGTAACATTACCTAAAATCGACATAAGTAAACATGTGATAAAATATTACATTACTAGTTATATTTCTAGTTTTACCTAGGTCTATTCCATGCAGTACAGGATAAGAGTCATGTTTCACTTCGTTGAAAATATATTTGAAAGCCACATTTCATATTCGAATACATGCAAGCAGGCAAGACAAGTAGTTCATGCATGATATTCAAGTTCAAATATCTAACTCTGGTGTACTACAGTTTATCCTTGGGTGTAAGTTCAAGATAAGCAGTTCATGCACGATATTCAAAAATTAGACTTGACTTTAATCATGTTTATCCTTAGAAACTGGCATACCGACGGTATATTACATTATACCGACGGTATACCAATTTTGACCGACTTAAATTTTTAGATATTTTCGTGAACCTTATCGGCATACCGACGGTATACTACAGTGTACCAATGGTATACCGATCCTGTCCGACATTGTTAACCGATTTCAGGATATTTGTCTTGACCGGCATCCCGACGGTATACCGATTTATGGAACTTTATTTCTATAACCTTTCTTGCCTACTTGATGTAACACCTCGTTCCTCTCAAGCGGATTGTCGATTCAAACGACAAAAGTGCAATGTCCTGACCCGCTTTGCTCAGGCGAGAATACTCGTTTTAGGCAAAGGATATTCAGACTTGTCCCTACAGGAATTTGGCTTAGGCTTTCAGAGGCTCGCTTCACGTATCGCTCAACCGAGGCGAATCATCGCTAAGGTGGGTGGCTACGGTGAACTTGTCTTTGCTTAGCCAGCACACTTAAAATGTGGAACGATACATGCTAGTCGCTAGGTGAATCATCCCCTGCATGCTAATAAGAATACAACGCACCTAGCTAAGGGAATAATCCCAAATTGTATTGCTTGTGCTAGAACATGGAAATAAAATATTGCTTATATACAGACTGTCATGCCCCAGTCCCAAAATATCGAGGGACTGGACACGTGGCAATGGCCAGCAGCACGCACCGATGGACAAACCCAATTTAATGGATCCATCGGGGCATACTTAAGCTGTAATATAAGGTCTACAATAGTCAGGGTTTACTACAACAAGTCAGAACTAATCTCATCCACAAAAAGATAATAAGATCAACAACAATAAGGAAAGTAATTCAAAACATTCAGTCACAGCAAAGTAATTCGGGAAACAACCCGATATAAAGTCTGTTACAATTATTTTAATTAAACAGGAAAGAGAGTCTATTTGCCATAATAACTGAGCATGAAGAAGCAGTTGTTCAGGAGAAGTCCTCAGCGATCACCTCGTCCTCAGGTACTGGTACTGTTCCGTGAAGTGCACCTGTTTCGTATATCTCTGGATAAACCTCGTCTGCAAATCCTGGGGACATAATCCGGATCCAGGTCCTCTGGGGACATAGCAAGGTACAAGAAAGCTCATGCCAAGATAAATGCAGTACAGCAATAAATGAAATAATAGGGTAAACTATATAACCAACTATGTGAAATGCAAGTTGAGAGCATCACTAGAACTTAGGCTGATACCACTACAAGCTCTGTGTCGGAGAGCCGGTAGCAGTTATACTATAAATTTTACTATGTGTTTACTATGGATTTTATATATATATAATCAGCCTGTAGCCTGTGTGTCTCTCCCCACCCAATGTAATCCTACGTCTCATGTCCACAATGCCTCATGTCCACGTCACGTAAGATCATATCTAATGCAGTGAGTCATACTATGTCTATGAATATGATGTCTAGGAATATCCTATCTATGTCATAAATTCTGAAACCTACACAGAATCACCTTGAATATTTCAGGAAGATTCTGTCTCATGATTTGTGTCAGGTGTCCTGGGTATAATGTACTTGATATGGGAAGTACGAGAATGTATATGTCACGATATCCATCTCTAGTTGACATTGCACAACCCCGCGTACGGTGTTGGCACCCGACTATAATCGAACGCTAAGCAAGTCACACGGCCCTAGGGTTGAGCATGTATAACAGTCACAGAAAATAAATCAAGAGAGCAAAATGAATCAATATACTGCAATTTATGGCAAGGTACACTTGCCTGGGTTTTCGACTCCAAGTGTAGCTCTGGCTTCAGCAGGAATTGCAGGCAGTACTCCGGTTGCTGAAACAAACATCACCATCAGATCCAAAAAATATCAATCAGCTAGAAACGCCTGTCCTTGAGTCCAATTTGGACACAGGGGCGAAAATGATATTTTCGGGTTAAAGCGGGGTCCACATGTGGGCCGCTTTGCACCGAAAAATGCGTCAGGGTCAAAGGTCTCCAAAACAGTTCAACTTAGTGTCAACAGGTCAGGAACGATGATACGAACCCAACGGAACTTCCAGAATTGGATTCCGATGAGCCGTTCTCAAAATCGCCCATCGAGTGGAGCCTGTGGGGCCCACGACACGCAATTTTGTCAACGTTCTCAGAATCGAACCAAACTTGGCTCACAGGACTAGCGTATTGCTACGAGTCCGATGGCTCAAGTTTCGTCTCGATCCGACGTGTGTACACTAAGTTACAACGAGAACCAGAAAGGTCGGATACGGGGCGATGTCCGCGGATACGCACTGATTTCGGTGTGCACGCACATCCGAATCAGCTTCTGCGAAATCCCGCACGTCCGTATCAACGACGCGCACGTATCTGCGAAGACCGCACGCGACCAAGTCGTCCCGTTTGGCGGAGCGTACTCAATTCCGGGGTGAAACAGGGCGTTGGTTTTCCTGTTTTTGGATCGTGGTTCGCGATCACCACAGGACGCGATGCACCGAGCGGGTTGCACGGGCACCGAGAGGGTCACGCAGGGGTCGTGATACAATAGACGAAATAGAAATCAGAGCTACGAGGAGTGAGATACGAGTACCTGAACTGGGCTCCATGGAACCGAATTTTCGTGTCCGACACGTGTCCTGTGTCCAGCCGTGTCCACTGTTGCTCGCCCTAGGGTTTCTGTTCAGAAGCTTTGGTGGCCGGATGTCGATGCAGGAGGGCGACGCTGGTGGGAGACGGCTCGGCCGGAGATAACTGGTGGAGGCGGCGGCAACTCAGGGCGGCGCCGGACAGGGGAAAGCTCGGCTGGGCTCGGGGAAAGCTCGGGTCTGCGATGGAGCGGCTGAGTCTAGGGCGGAGGGAGGAGGCGGGTGATGATGGTGACGGAGCCGGGCTGGGCGAGGCAGGGAGCTAGGGTTCCGGCGGAGAGTCTAGGAGGAGGAGGAGAGGGGAGAGGGTTAGGCTGGGGAGAGAAGAAGGGTGGAGGTGGCTCGCGGCGGAGGGCAGCGGGGAGTGGTGGTTTGAGCTCGTCGGGGCCGGAGGTGACTGAGGAGAGGAGAAGAAGAGGGGGCTGGGCGAGGCAGTCACGGCGGAGGAGCAGGAGGTTGGGGATGCCGGAGGAGACAGGGAGGTGGCCGGAGGGCTGGGGTTTTCCGGTCGGGGCTGCGGTTTTATAGAGATCGAGGAAGATGGAGAGGCGGTGTCCGGTGAGGGGAAGGGAAGTGACGGAGTCAGCCGTTACCAGAGGCGGATCGACGGGCGGTGCAGGGATCCAGAGCGGCGCGGGGATGCCGGAGCGGCGCGGCCGGCGGCGGGGCTGAAACGGCTGGGGGAAGGGGAAGGGATTGGTCTAGCGGGTCGGGCGGGTCCAGCGGGTCGGGTCTGACCCGGATCCGACCCGCTAAGGCTTAGGCCCGGTTCAACTAGACCGGGTCCGGTTCAGCAGTGGGTTGGGTTCGGGTTGGTTCAGGCCAAATAAACCAGGTTTATTAGGGTTCAATTTGGTTTAATTAATAAAATAGTTTTTAGGGTTTTAAAAATACTTCCGGGGTCCAATAAATTCCCGAAAAATTATCCTATGTCTCGTTTTTCATTTTACACCATAAAATATTATTTTAATAATATTTTAATATTATTTATTATTAATTAAAAATCATTTAATAATTAAAACACCTGTATTTAATTTCAGAAAAAACTCAGAAAATTCCAGAAAATTGGAAAAAATTCTAAATTATAAATTTTTGAAAATCAGGAAGATTACAATCTACCCCCCTTAAGAGGATTGCGTACTCGCAATCAAAGAATAACCGATCAACAGAGATGACACGGTTACAAACATTGTTCGAAGCACATAAAAATCAAGGAGAATTAAGGTTGAGAGTAACACCTAGAAAATTTTTTTTCCTAAGCATTAAAAGTTATGAAATTTTCCGAATGAAGGAAATCTAGAAAATTACAGGGTTTTTTTTTTTAGAAAACCGGTTTTATTCTTTTAAAACATATCAGGTTAACAATTATTAAACATTCTAGATTATTTAGCAAGTTCAAAAAATACTTAGGTGATTACTAGGTTATCTATTATTAGCAAGTTAAATTTGTTAAGTTAAGTCTAGGGTCAAGAACCAGCAGGCACGAAGTAAAGCAATAATAGAAACAGAAAACTATAGAAACTTATGCGCATTAGCTACTCCTTGGTTCTGCGCGTCTTCCAAAGTCATCGCGAAGGCTTGTCCGCGTCCCTGTGGTGGATTCCTCTGCTGCTGCTGGGCTTGTTGGAAGAGTGCTGCCTGTGGTGCCAAGGGCGGTCTTGGTTGATACCCTCCTGGTGCTGGTAGAGCTTGTTGGTTTGCCCTTGGTGCTCCTCCTCGATGATAAGGACAATCCTTGGCTAAGTGTTGATTGGTTCCGCAAATCAAGCATAATCCTAACTTGCGTCTGCAGTCCTTCTCAGTATGGCCTACCTTGCCACAGTATTGACATGTAGGTAATGTCTGCGGAGAGGCTTTGGGTGGCTGGTGTATATGAGGCCTCTTTGCAGCTTCCTCTTGTGGTGCTTTGGCTGATGTGGAAGACCGTTTCAGACTGGTCTCTCTCCTGGTGACGCGTTCCATGCGTCAGGCTGCAGCGAGAACGTCCGAGTAAGAGGTAGGTGCGACAGATCCGACGAGTCTCTGCAGCTCGAAGTTTAGTCTGTCAAAGAATTTCTCAGCCTTCTCTTCTTCCGTTGGGATCAAAGTAGGGGCGAAGCGACTTAGACGAATGAACTCTGCGTTGTACTCCTCCACTGTCATGCTGCTCTGAGTGAGACGATTGAACTTGTCCCGAAGTTCTAATCGAGCGATAGCCGGAATGTATATCTCCTGAAAGAGTCTGGAGAACTCTTCCCAAGTGACTCGGTCTGGTCCGAGCCTGGTCTCTTCTGATAGCCACCAGTGATGAGCATTGTCCGTCAACTGCATTCTAACGGCGGTCATCCAACGTTCTCTTGGAAGCTCAGCTGCTTCCAACTGGTGTTGTATGTTGGTGAGCCACTCATGCACTTCAGTTGGTTCTTCTTTGCCCGAAAAGGTACGGGGCTTGAGTTGACGGAAATCAGTGATAGACCCCGTTGCTGGTCGCCTAGCTTATGGGTTCACTTGCTCCAATGCGGTTACTAGGCTGGTCCTTAAGTACTCTGCCTCATGACGCTGCATCTCCTGATGAATTTGTTGTTGGACTTGCATCATTGCGTAGATCATTTGAAATATCTGCTGCTCGTCTATAGGTTGCCCTTGTGGGAATACGGGCATCGGTGGAACGAACTGCGGAGGCGGCGGGATGTCATCACGCCGGAACCTTAAATTATACTGGCCTGCTTGATTGTTTTAAGAAGTTTGTCCTCGGTCTTCGGGTGTCACTCCTTCATCATAAGTAACCACAGCATTGTGTGGTGTACTCAAGGGATTCTCGTCTCCGCTTCTTGGATCCATTATTCTGCATCAAAAATAAAATATAAGAAGCGCACAGGATTCAAGGCAAGATGTAAGTCAAAAATTAATTCGAATACGATGCAGATATCAAGAACGTTTTCAAGCAAGTGGATGAGATCCTAAAAATTTATCCTATCTTATTGCAGGCCTGTTCGGTCCCTAAGTTAAAATCGAACAATTTTGTCGTTGACCTGCATGGGCCACCACAAAAATCATGTCACGCCCCAGTCCCAAAATATCGAGGGTCTGGACACGTGGCAATGGCCAGCAGCACACACCGATGGACAAACCCAATTTAATGGATCCATCGGGGCATACTTAAGCTGTAATATAAGGTCTACAATAGTCAGGGTTTACTATAATAAGTCGGAACTAATCTCATCCACAAAAAGATAATAAGATCAACAACAATAAGGAAAGTAATTCAAAACATCCAGTCACAGCAAAGTAATTCGGGGAACAACCCGATATAAAGTCTGTTACAATTGTTTTAATTAAACAGGAAAGAGAGTCTATTTGCCATAATAACTGAGCATGAAGAAGCAGTTGTTCAGGAGAAGTCCTCAGCGATCACCTCGTCCTCAGGTACTGGTACTGTTCCGTGAAGTGCACCTGTTCCGTATATCTCTGGATAAACCTCGTCTGCAAATCCTGGGGACATAATCCGGATCCAGGTCCTCTGGGGACATAGCAAGGTACAAGAAAGCTCATGCCAAGATAAATGCAGTACAACAATAAATGAAACAATAGGGTAAACTATATAACCGACTATGTGAAATGCAAGTTGAGAGCATCACTAGAACTTAGGCTGATACCACTACAAGCTCTGTGTCGGGGAGCCGGTAGCAGTTATAGTATGAATTTTACTATGTGTTTACTATGGATTTTATATATATATAATCAGCCTGTAGCCTGTGTGTCTCTCTCCACCCAATGTAATCCTACGTCTCATGTCCACAATGCCTCATGTCCACGTCACGTAAGATCATATCTAATGCAGTGAGTCATACTATGTCTATGAATATGATGTCTAGGAATATCCTATCTATGTCATAAATTCTGAAACCTACACAGAATCACCTTGAATATTTTAGGAAGATTCTGTCTCATGATTTGTGTCAGGTGTCCTGGATATAATGTACTTGATATGGCAAGTACGAGAATGTATATGTCACGATATCCATCTCTAGTTGATATTGCACAACCCCGCGTACGGTGTTGGCACCCGACTATAATCGAACGCTAAGCAAGTCACACGGCCCTAGGGTTGAGCATGTATAACAGTCACAGAAAATAAATCAAGAGAGCAAAATGAATCAATATACTGCAATTTATGGCAAGGTACACTTGCCTGGATTTTCGGCTCCAAGTGTAGCTCTGGCTTCAGCAGGAATTGCAGACAGTACTCCGGTTGCTGATTCAAACATCACCATCAGATTCAGAAAATATCAATCAGCTAAAAATGCCTGTCCTTGAGTCCAATTTGGACACAGGGGCGAAAATGACATTTTCGGGTTAAAGCGGGGTCCACATGTGGGCCGCTTTGCACCAAAAAACGTGTCAGGGTCAAAGGTCTCCAAAACAGTCTAACTTAGTGTCAACAGGTCAGGAACGATGATACGAACCCAACAAAACTTCCAGAATTGGATTCCGACGAGCCGTTCTCAAAATCGCCCATCGAGTGGAGCCTGTGGGGCCCACGACACGTGATTTTGTCAACGTTCTCAGAATTGAACCAAACTTGGCTCACAGGACCAGCGTATTGCTACGAGTCCGATGGCTCAAGTTTCGTCTAGATCCGACGTGTGTACACTAAGTTACAACGAGAACCAGAAAGGTCGGATACGGGGTGATGTTCGCGGATACGCACTGATTTCGGTGTGCACGCACATCCGAATCAGCTTCTGCGAAATCTCGTACGTCCGTATCAACGACGCGCACGTATCTGCAAAGACCGCACGCGACCAAGTCGTCCCATTTGGCGGGGCATACTCAGTTCCGGGGTGAAACAGGGCGTTGGTTTTCCTATTTTTGGATCGTGGTTCGCGATCACCACAGGACGCGATGCACCGAGCGGGTTGTACGGGCACCAAGAGGGTCACGCAGGGGTCGCGATGCAACAGACGTAATAGAAATCAGAGCTACGAGGAGTGAGATACGAGTACCTGAACTGGGCTCCGCGGAACTGGATTTTCGTGTCCGACACGTGTCCTGTGTCCAGTCGTGTCCACTGTTGCTCGCCCTAGGGTTTCTGTTCAGAAGCTTGGGTGGCCGGATGTCGATGCAGGAGGGCGGCGCTGGTGGGAGGTGGCTCGGCCGGAGATAACTGGTGGAGGCGGTGGCAGCTCAGGGCGGCACCGGACAGGGGAAAGCTCGGCTGGGCTCGGGGAAAGATCGGGTCTGCGGTGGAGCGGCTGAGTCTAGGGCGGAGGGAGGAGGCGGGTGATGCTAGTGACGGAGCCGGGCTGGGCGAGGCAGGGAGCTAGGGTTCCGACGGAGAGTCTAGGAGGAGGAGGAGAGGGGAGAGGGTTCGGCTGGGGAGAGAAGAAGGGTGGAGGTGGCTCGCGGCGGAGGGCAGCGGGGAGTGGTGGTTTGAGCTCGTCGGGGCCGAAGGTGACTGAGGAGAGGAGGAGAAGAGGGGGCCGGGCGAGGCAGTCACGACGGAGGAACATGAGGTTGGGGATGCCGGAGGAGACAGGGAGGTGGCCGGAGGGCTGGGGTTTTCTGGTCGGGGCTGCGGTTTTATAGAGATCGAGGAAGATGGAGAGGCGGTGTCCGGTGAGGGGAAGGGAAGTGACGGAGTCGGCCGTTACCGGAGGCGGATCGACGGGCGGTGCAGGGATCCAGAGCGGCGCGGGGATGCCGGAACGGCGCGGCCGGCGGCGGGGCTGAAACGACTGGGGGAAGGGGAAGGGATTGGTCTAGCGGGTCGGGCGGGTCCAGCGGGTCGGGTCTGACCCGGATCCGACCCGCTAAGGCTTGGGCCCGGTTCAACTAGACCGGGTCCGGTTCAGCAGTGGGTTGGGTTCGGGTTGGTTCAGGCCAAATAAACCGGGTTTATTAGGGTTCAATTTGGTTTAATTAATAAAATAGTTTTTAGGATTTTAAAAATACTTCCGGGGTCCAATAAATTCCCGGAAAATTATCCTATGTCTCATTTTTCATTTTACACCATAAAATATTATTTTAATAATATTTTAATATTATTTATTATCAATTAAAAATCATTTAATAATTAAAACACATGTATTTAATTTCAGAAAAAACTCAGAAAAGTCCAGAAAATTGGGGAAAATTCTAAATTATAAATTTTTGAAAATCAGGGGGATTACACAGACCCTCGTATGCTACCTAGATCATGTCGCTCGGGAAGTCCCTTACGGTTTCACTCCTCGACTTACCTCCGGGCTAGCTAAACGTGAATGATTATGTATATATTGCCTCGTTCGATGCTTCTCGCATAAACTATGCCTCAATTGTGTAACACCGTGCATGTCATGCATTCATCTAGTTTTCCTCGAAAGACTATCTAATAGTCGTTCCGTGCAAGAATGAACCTGCAAGTATCCGGGAGCGTTAGGTCACTAAAGCAATTCCCGCCCCAGGGGAAATGCATCAAGGCAAGTTATTCACTAAACAAGAATCATAATTTAAGCATCTCGTGCACTCGTGTTCTCGTGTATCTCGTAAAATTGGAATAGACCAATAATTGCATATCGCGGACAACTCAAAAATGTGGTATAGTTCCACGGACGATCACTGGGGCACTGGGGCCGATCCGATCCGGATGGAACTTCACGTGTGGTCCATCGTGTGCGGGCGAGATGGTTTGTAGCGCCTCTTGTGCTTTCATTGCATTCCATTCTCGTCTAGGATAACTTCATGTGCGATCCATCGTGTGCGGGCGAGATGGTTCGTAGCGCCTCTTGTGCTTTCGTTGCGTTCCATTCTCATCTGGAATTGGTCATTTATGGCTATGCCAGTGACACATGTCATATAGATAAGTCATCCTCGCTTAGCGGCTATCCGCGTGCGATTCATTGCATCACATCGAAAGAACAACTGAATACCTGAACGATCATGATATAACAACACTCGTGTTTGCATATGCTATTGCCTTGGTTTTCATTATGAATGCTCGTGCTTGAATTAAAATTAGTTTTCCTTGGACGGGGAAGGACAAATGGTAAGTTGATAAGTCTCGCCGTGTTTCCTCTTATATCGCACGGCGCACTGCCACACGAATTAGGCTATTCAATCTTTGCCATGAAACTGATCCTAAGGCAACTAGAAAGATAACATAAATAGTTGGTGCACGGAACTTGTATTACGTGTTTGGTTTTGTCGAGCGGGCGAGTAGCCTCCCCACTAGTGCATTCAATGTAATGATAATTGTAAACCCCCTGATTTTTGAAAAAAAAAAATTTAATGGATTTTTATAATTTTTCTGGAATTTTTTGGATTTTTTTTGTAATTAAAAATAAGGTATTTGTAATTAAATAATTTTTAATTGTTGTTAATTAATATTAAAATATTTTGAAAATAATATTTTTTGGTGTGAAAAGAAAAACCAGACATAGGATAATTTTTCGAAAATTTATTGGACCCCGGAAGCATTTTTAAAGCCCTAAAAACTAATTTTAAATAAACCGAATTAAACCCTAAAAATAAACCCGGTTCAACTGAACCAAACCCAACCCTGCGGGTCGGATCCGGGTCTAACCCGTCGACCCGAAACCCGCCTACCCGAACCCATACTTAAACATTAGCGGATCGGGCCGAATTCAGATTGAACCCGACCCGGACCCGAACCCAGACCCGTTACCCAATCGGAATCGAAACCCTAATCCTAAACGAATTCGCTGTTCCGGCGTATTTAACCCCTGCCTGAACCCTAAACTGCCCCGACCGCCTTCCCTCTCTACCATCGTCCTCGACGGCACCTCCGCCTTCCTCCGCCTCTCTCTCCGACCCGCTCTCCCCTCTCTCCCACGAACCCTAGCCGCCCTGACCCTCCACCGTCAACCCCTGCCTGCCCTAGCCTACTCCCCTAGCCGCCTACCCTCAGTCGTCGTCTCCCCGAGCACAGCCCCGTCGATACCCCGCTGCTGTGTCGATCTTCCAGCCCACTCGAGCCCGCTCCGACCATCCTTCCAGTTCCAGAACTTCCTCCTCCCCGCAGAACAACCTCGAGCCCCCTAGCTCGCCGCCCTCGCCTTACCATCTCCATCTCGCCTCACTGTCTCCGCCTCGCCGTGCCCTGCCCTGCCCAGCCCAGCACCACCACCATCACCCTCGTCCCTCGATAACCCCCACCCGTTCGAGACCAGCCGACCTCGCCATCTCCAGCGCCGCCCTCCGCCACCCAGGACCTCGCCGTCGACGACCCGATCAGAACCCTAACCCTAATCGGACACAGCAACCGGACACAGTGAACACTGTGTCGTGTCGAGCCGAGTCGCTTCGCGGACACGAAAAACCTCGTTCTACGGAGCCCTTTTCAGGTAACCCGTTCTCTCTCTTTGTTGCTCCATTTTTCGTTTCGTCAATTGTGACGCGTAGACTGCGTGACCCTCTCGATGCCCGTGCAACCCGCTCGGTGCGTCGCGTCCTATGGTGATCGCGAACCGCGATCCAAAAACAGAAAAAACTAATACCCCGTTTTCCCTCGGAACTGAGTGCGCCCCGCCAAACGGGACGACTTGGTTGTGTGCGGTCTTCACCAAAATATGCTCGCCGTTGATACGAACGTGCAGGATTTCGCAGAAGTTGATTTTGATGTGCGTGTACACCAAAATCAACACGTATCCGCCGACAACGTCCCGTATCCACCTGTTCTGGAACACGTTGTAACATTGTGTACACACATTGGATCGAAACGAAACTTGCGCCATCGGACTCGTAGCAATACGCTGATCCTGTGATCCAAGTTTGGTTCGATTCTGAGAACGTTGACAAAATCGCCTATCGTGGGCCCCACGGCTCTACTTGACGGGCAATTTTGTGATCGGCTCATCGAAATCTAGTTCTGGAAGTTTCGTTGAGTTCGTATCATCATTCTGGACTTGTTGACACTAAGTTTGACGAATTTGGAGACCATTGGTTCTGACACATTTTTTGGTATGAAGCGGGCCACATGTGGACCCCGCTTTGACCAGAAACTGTCATTTTTACCCCTGTGTCCAAATTGGACTCAAGGACAGACGTTTTTAGCTATTTGATATTTTCTGAATCTGATGGTGATATTTATTTCAGCAACCGGAGTAGTACCTGCAATTTTCGTTGAGTCAGAGCTACAATTGGAGCCAGAACCCTAGGCAAGTGTACCTTGCCAAAACTTACAGTTCTTGTTACATATTTTCTTGCCTTATTTATATTATTGTACATGATTGACCTAGGATCGTGTGACTTACTTAGCATCTGATTAATAGTCGGGTGCCAACACCGTACGCGGAGTTGTGTAACGTCATCTAGACATGGATACCGAGACCCTATACTTCTCGTACTTGTCTTATCAAGTACATCATAACCCAGGACACTTGACACTATTCATGAGACAGAATCTTTCTGAGATATTCATGGTGATTCTGTATAGGATACAGGTTTTATGACATAGACATTATATTCATAGATATTATATGACTTGTTGCATTAGCTATGATCTTGCGTGACATGTACATGAGACGTTATGGACATGAGACATGTGGTTACATTGGGTGGAGAGAGACACACAGGCTACAGGTTGATTATATTATGCCGGCGTCTTAGTCTCTCTCCGAGCTAGACAATCACATGATATCCCTGCTACCGGCTCCCCGACACAGAGCTTGTAGTGGTTTCAGCCTGAGTTATAGTGCTGCTCTCATCTTGCATTTCACTTAACTTGTTATATAGTTTACCCTATTGTTTCATTTATTGCTGGAGAGACACCCAGACTACAGGTTGACTATATTATGCCGGCGTCTCAGTCTCTCTCCGAGCTAGACATCCATATGATATCACTGTTACCGGCTCCCCGACACAGAGCTTATAGTGGCCTCAGCCTGAGTTCTAGTGCTGCTCTCATCTTGCATATCACTTAGCTGGTTATATAGTGTTACCCTATTGATTCATTTATTTTCTGCACTACATTATTTATGGCTTGAGTTATTTTGTACCTTGCTATGTCCCCTGAGGACCTGGATCCGGATTATGTCCCCAGGATTAGCAGATGAGATCTACCCTGAGGTATATGGGACATGAGTATTAACAGAAGCAAGAGCAGGTGCAGACACTGGAGCAGTACCAGATCCAGTAGATGAGTGATCCCTGAGGGTATCTTCTGAGTATATATTGTTCCATACTCAGTATTTGATGTGGTTATCTTTACTCTTGTATCTTGACAGATGTATCAGTCTCATTATCGGGTTATTTTCCGAGTTTATGTTTCATTGAGATTGATCTTGCTTTATGATTCTGATATTGTTGTATTCATATCTGTGGATGAGATTAGTATATTTAGACCATTATTGTTGTATTACAGATTAAGTACGCCCCGATAGATCCATTAAATTGGGTTTGTCCATCGGTGTGTGCTGCTGGCCATTGCCACGTGTCTAGTCCCTCGATATTTTGGGACTGGGGCGTGACATGGTTTTTGTGGTGGCCCATGCAGGTCAACGACTAAATTGCTTCGGTTTTAACTTAGGGACCGAGCAAGCCTGCAATAAGAATAGGATAAGTTTTAGGATCTAATCCACTTGCTTGAAACGTTCTTGATATCTATATTGGATTCGGATAAATTTCTTGACTTGCATCCTGCCTTGATTCCTGTGCGCCTCTTATTGTTTATTTTGGTTGCAGAGTTATGGATTCACGAGCAAACAATGAGACTCCTGCAAGATCACCACGGGATGTTTTGGTAACCAATGAAGAGGAAGTAACACCAGTAGAAGAAGGTCAATCAGCTCAACAATGTAGTCAAGCAAGTCAGCATGCCTCGAGAATCCACCAAGATGACGTTCCACCATCAACGCAGTTTGCTCTACCGATGCCTACCGTTCCACAAGGGCAGGCTATGGACGAACAACAAATGTTTTGAATGTTCTACGTGATGATGCAAGCCCATCAGAAGGTTCATGAAAAAGCTCAACAAAACCAAACGAAGAAGTTCATCGACAGATTTAGCTCTGAGCTACGAAAGTTAATCAGCTCCGTTGCAACGGACGTTCTTACTATAACACATGCCATGGAGTACATCACCAGGATAGAGTCCAGCCAGAAGCGGCCGCATGCACCAGACCAAGCACAACAGGAAAGAGCTGCAAAGCGACCACAGATGAATCCACCACCGAGGGCAGCACCAAGAGCCTTAGTTCTTCCTACTTGTCACTACTGTGGCAAGATAGGCCATATTAATAAGGAGTGCAGACGCAAGTTAGAATTATGCTTGATTTGCGGATCCAGCAAACATTTAGCCAGAAGTTGCATGATGCATCGAGGAGAAGCACCAACAGTTAACCAACAAGCTTTACCAGCACCATGGCCAGTCTATCCAGCATTGGGAGTACCACAGACGGGAGTTGGAGAAGTCAGACCACCAGCCCAAGGAGGGAATCAGCCGAGGCCACCCTTGGCACCACAAGCAGCACTCTTCCAGCAGGCTCAACAGCAGCAGAGGAATCGACTACAAGGACGTGGACAAGCCCTGGCAATAACCTTGGAGAACGCGCAGACTCATGGAGTAGCTAATGCACGTAAGTGATTCGTAGTTATCTCGTCTAGTATTGCTTTAGTTCGTGTCCGTTGGTTCGTGACCTTAGCCTTAACCTAGTAATTTTGAACTTGCTAATAATTGATAACCTAGAATGTTTTATAATTGATAACCTAGTATATTTTTATAAGTGATAAACTATAGTTTCTAGATTTCCTTCAT
Organism: Iris macrosiphon; assembly: GCA_036927795.1. Classification (NCBI taxonomy): domain Eukaryota; kingdom Viridiplantae; phylum Streptophyta; class Magnoliopsida; order Asparagales; family Iridaceae; genus Iris; species Iris macrosiphon. The sequence continues at coordinate 162,582,659 of JAYESA010000002.1, read as the reverse complement.
CCGGAAAATTGCATAACTTTTAATGCTTAGGGAACTGATTTTTCCTATGTGTTATTCTTACACCCTCAACCTTGATTCTCCTTGATCGTGATGTGCTTCGAACAATGTTTACAACCGTGTCATCTTTGTTGACCGGTTATTCTTTGATTGCGAGGACGCAATCCTCTTAAGGGGGTAGATTATAAACCCCCTAATTTTTCAGAATTTTTTTTAAATGTATTTTTATAATTTTTCTGGAATTTTCTGGAATTTTTCTGTAATTAAAACTAAGGTATTTGTAATTAAATAATTTTTAATTGTTTTTAACTAATATTAAAATATTATGAAAATAATATTTTTTTTGGTGTGAAATGAAAAACTAGACATAGGATAATTTTTCGAAAATTTATTGGACCCCGGAAGCATTTTTAAAGCCCTAAAAACTAAGTTTAAATAAACTGAATTAAACCCTAGAAATAAATCCGGTTCAATTGAACCAAACCAACCCAAACCGGACCCGGTTCAACTGAACCAAACCCAACCCTGCGGGTCGGATCCGGGTCTAACCCGTCGACCCGAAACCCGCCTACCCGAACCCACACTTAAACATTAGCGGATCAGGCTGGATTCAGATTGAACCCAACCCGGACCCGGACCTGTTACCCAATCGGAACCGAAACCCTAATCCTAAACGAATTCACTGTTCCGGCGTATTTAACCCCCGCCTGAACCCTAAACAGCCTCGACCGCCTTCCCTCTCCACCATCGTCCCCGACGGCACCTCCGCCTTCCTCCGCCTCTCTCTCCGACCCGCTCTCCCCTCTCTCCCACCAACCCTAGTCGCCCCGACCCTCCACCGTCAGCCCCTGTGTCACGACCCGCACCCGAAAATCGGGCATGAGTCGTGGGTACGTCCAGCCTACGCCGCAGCATCGGCGGTAGAACGCTGTCTAGGTCAACTATCTAGATAATAATCTCACACAAAAATCGGGCATGACCTCTCCAAAAGGAGGGCAACCACGCAAACAATATATATAAATCTGCCAAGATCTCAACTCCAAACGGAGGAGCAAATATCAAATGATAATCACAATATACTCAATCACGAATCTAAGCACGATAAGATAACACAGAGATCTAACAACTATAAAGTCTAACCAACAACAACTACTACAACAACCTCAACATCAATAATAATAATAATACAACAATACATCATCCAAAATAATATACAAACAAGGTCTCAATCCAAAACCGGAGACAAATCCGGTGCTAAAAGCTAATAAAAACAACAACAAGGTCTCAGTGATCCCGGCTACCAACCCGGAAATCACCCCTAAGCTAGAGGGTCCCTGTCTGCACCATCGACGGGCTCAGGTCCATAAAACGTCGGACACCAATCCTCCGGATACTCTGAAAAATATGTCCAGTCAGGACTGGAGCAAGTACATCTCTAACAGCAGTTCCATTTAAATGATAAAAACTATAAAACAGTTATAGCAAGTAGCAAGAAGAGTGAAACAAGTATGAAACAAGGAAATATGTAAATCACTGGTGCATAAAGGTAAAGATGCAGGAATATCAGAAACAAGATAGTAATAACTACAAGATACAGAAAATCTAAGCTAAGATCAAGTCCGTGCACATGAACGTGTAGTGAGTCCAGCATGAAAAACATGTAGTGAGTCAAGTCCAGAAACATGTAAGTGAGACCAACAAGAATGCATGAGAGTCCAGACTATAAAGAATGAACTCGGTGTCTTTGAAATACTTGTTTCGACATGTAAACGGCTAGGGGTAAGTACGGCTCACCGCGCACTGGGTGCGCGGCTGCTATCATTCCAGATTAGACCAGAGGGAGTGATTCCTGATGATGCCAGATAGGAATGTTTACATGTCTACTCGAGTATTTCCCCCGCCCCGACTAATACAAGTGGATCCAAGACCCGACACGCAAATCAAGATGAGTCCAGCCTGTACATGAATGATGCCTGTAGGTGATGCCTGTAGGTGATGCCAGTAGTGATTCCAGAATAGAGGCCAGAAACATGAAATGTACGTGTCGCAAGTAAATGAATCCAGAAATATCAGTCAGTGTTCCGTGTGGTGCCAGAATAATCAGATGATACTATACTAGAAGATGAATCATAATAATCATCAAATAATGAAAACTATCAGAGAATGTACTCGCCTGACGTCCTGAGCAACTAGCGATCCGAACCGGTGTCGCAAGGACCTAATGCGAAAAGCAAGGTTAAACAGGGTTCTAATGAGTTAAACAGATATAAAATAACTAAAAATAGGCTCCTAGGGTCGTTCTAGGTCAAACGGGTCAAACCGGTAAAATCTGGGTCAAAAAGTCAACTCTGGGTCCAAAAAGTCAACTCTGGGTCAAAACTAGGTCAAAAGTTGACTTTGGCGGTCAACCGAGTCAACTACGGTCAAGTCTGGGTCAAACTAGGGTGCTCCTGAAATTCTAGGTCAAACCGAGGTCATTAAGCTAGAAAACTCACAAACTCGCCTCCTTGAGATACCGGGATACCCTCGGTATCCGATACCTCAACCTAGGCTACGCACCCCGCCTAAACCCGCTAAAACCTATGCTAGCACGCGTAATTATATACATATAAACATATAAAAATCACTCCCAAGCATTTCCTAGGCTATTGCTCAAAAACCCCGCTCGAAACCCAATACCTTGGTTATCTTGAGGTATTGAAATACCTCGGTATCTCAAGGTATTGAGGTTTCGCTCTAAAACCCTCTAACTAGCTATCTAGCTATTGATTATGCACCTAGTTATTAATCTAGGCTAGGTAATATATATATCTATCATATTTATATATATCTAAGTAGGTATCTACCTATATATATAGATATCCACACAAATATACATATATACCCTTTACCTTACCTACACACATATATATACATCTAACTATAATATATATATCTAGCTCTAGGTATATATATATATATATATATATATATATAGGTATCTACCAAATACCTACCTATCTATCAATCCATAGATAGATTTATCTATCTATGTATCTACTAACTACCTATCTATCTTATTTACCTAACTATCAAACCCAATATCTAACTAATAACTTAACTATCTATCTATGTAATTATCTATATGTCTATCTATTTAACTAACTATCTAATCTACCTAGTACTCTATCTATCTATTAATCTAGCATATATATCTATCAATCTATCCATCTATCTAACATACTATCTATTTATCTAACTATCTAATCTACCTATCTATCTATCCATAGATATAGGTATCTATCTCTTTACCTAGCTATCTATTCATCTATCAATCCATAAATATATCTATCTAATAGATAAACATAAATCTATCTAAATGTCTAACTATCTACCTATCTCTCTAACTATCTATGCATCTATCTATCCATCTACCTATTGATCTAATATCTATCTTGCTACCTATTTATCTATTAAATCATAGATACCTATCTATCTATAACTCTCACACTAAGCTACCCCGCTCCCCGCCGCGAATGCCAAGCTGCTGCTGCTGCTCAAACCTGCTGCTGCTGCTGCTCTGCCTGCCCTAGCCTACTCCCCTCGCCACCTACCCTCAGCCGTTGTCTCCCCGAGCACAGCCCCGTCGATACCCCGCTGCTGTGTCGATCTCCCAGCCCCTCTCAGCCCACTCGAGCCCGCTCCGACCACCCTTCCACCTCCAGAACTTCCTCCTCCCTGCAGAACCACCTCGAGCCCCCTAGCTCGCCGCCCTCGCCTCACCATCTTCGCCTTGCCTCACCGTCTCCGCCTCGTCGTGCCCTGCCCAGTCCAGTACCACCACCATCACCCTCGTCCCTCGACGACCCCCACCCGCTCGAGACCAGCCGACCTCGCCATCTCCAGCGCCATCCTCCGCCACCCAGGACCTCGCCGTCGATGACCCGATCAGAACCCTAACCCTAACCGGACACAGCAATCGGACATAGTGAACACTGTGTCGTGTCGAGCCGAGTCGCTTCGCGGACATGAAAAACCTCGTTCTACTGAGCCCTGTTCAGGTAACTCGTTCTCTCTCCTCGTTGCTCCATTTTTTGTTTTGTCAGTTGTGATGTATAGACTGCGTGACCCTCTCGATGTCCGTGCAACCCGCTCGGTGCGTCGCGTCCTGTGGTGATCGCGAACCGCGATCCAAAAACCGGAAAAACCAATACCCCATTTTCCCTCGAAACTGAGTGCGCCCCGCCAAACGGGATGACTTGGTCGCGTGCGGTCTTCACCGAAAGGTGCGCGCCGTTGATAAGGACGTGCAGGATTTCGCAGAAGTTGATTTGGATGTGCGTGCACACCGGAATCAACGCGTATCCGCCGACAACGTCCCGTATCCGCCTGTTCTGGAATACGTTGTAACTTTGTGTACACACGTCGGATCAAAACAAAATTTGCGCATCGGACTCATAGCAATACGCTGGTCCTGTGACCCAAGTTTGGTTCGATTATGAGAACGTTGACAAAATCGCGTATCGTGGGCCCCACGGCTCAACTTGACGGGCTATTTTGTGATCGGCTCATCGGAATCCAGTTCTGGAAGTTCCGTTGAGTTCGTATCATCGTTCTGGACTTGTTGACACTAAGTTTGACGAATTTGGAGACCATTGGTTCTGACACATTTTCGGTACGAAACGGGCCACATGTGGACCCCGCTTTGACCAGAAACTGTTATTTTTACCCCTGTATCCAAATTGGACTCAAGGACAGGCGTTTCTAGCTATTTGATATTTTCTGAATCTGATGGTGATGTTTATTTTAGCAACCGGAGCAGTACCTGCAATTTCCGCTGAAGTCAGAGCTACAGTTGGAGCCAGAACCCCAGGCAAGTGTACCTTGTCAAAACTTGCAGTTCTTGTTACATATTTTCTTAGCTTATTTATATTGTTGTACATGCTTGACCTAGGACCGTGTGACTTACTTAGCGTCCGATTAATAGTCGGGTGCCAACACCGTACGCGAAGTTGTGTAACATCATCTAGACATGGATACCGAGACCCTATACTTCTCGTACTTGTCTTATCAAGTACATCATAACCTAGGACACTTGACACTATTTATGAGACAGAATCTTTCTGAGATATTTATGGTGATTCTGTATAGGATACCGGTTTTATGACATAGACATTATATTCATAGATATTATATGACTTGTTGCATTAGTTATGATCTTACGTGACATGTACATGAGACATTGTGGACATGAGACATGTGGTTACATTGGGTGGGAAGAGACACACAGGCTACAGGTTGATTATATTATGCCGGCATCTTAGTCTCTCTCCGAGCTAGACAACCACATGATATCACTGCTACCGGCTCCCCGACACAGAGCATGTAGTGATTTCAGCCTGAGTTATAGTGCTGCTCTCATCTTGCATTTCACTTAGCTTGTTATATAGTTTACCCTATTGTTTCATTTATTGCTGGAGAGACACCCAGGCTACAGGTTGACTATATTATGCCGGCGTCTCAGTCTCTCTCCGAGCTAGACATCCACATGATATCACTGCTACCGGCTCCCCGACACAGAGCTTGTAGTGGCCTCCGCCTGAGTTCTAGTGCTGCTTTCATCTTGCATATCACTTAGCTGGTTATATAGTGTTACCCTATTGATTCATTTATTTTCTGTACTGCATTATTTATGACTTGAGTTATTTTGTACCTTGCTATGTCCCCCGGGGACCTGGATCCGGATTATGTCCCCAGGATTAGCAGATGAGATCTACCCCGAGGTATACGGGACATGAGCATTAGCAGGAGCAGGTGCAGACACTGGAGCAGTACCAGATCCAGTAGACGAGTGATTCCTGAAGGTATCTTCTGAGTATATACTGTTCCATACTCAGTATTTGTTGTGGTTATCTGTACTCTTGTATCTTGACAGATGTATCAGACTCATTATCGGGTTATTTCTCGAGTTTATGTTTCATTGAGATTGATCTTGCTTTATGATTCTGATATTGTTGTATTCATATCTGTGGATGAGATTAGTATATTTAGACCATTATTGTTGTATTGCAGCTTAAGTACGCCCCGATGGATCCATTAAATTAGGTTTATCCATCGGTTTGTGCTGCTGGCCATTGCCACGTGTCTAGTCCCTCGATATTTTGGGACTTGGGCGTGACAATAATCCACCAGGTCATTTGCAGGGTGCGGGAAAACCTCGTTCGGTGTGGATGCCTCCTTCGTGCGTGCTAAGGCGTGGAGTTCACTCTGGAGCCTTGGAGCGTTGCGTCCGAAACTGAAGTACATATACAAGACATAATGTTGGAACATTGTCTGAATATCGCCTGTACAATTATTCCAAAATTGTAGCCACTTGGCACATTTTTACTGTTTCAGAGAGAGATATGAGCGAATTATAATCTCGGCCAAGCGCCGCCTGTAACACTTGCTTATATCAATAAAGGGCTTATTTTACTTTAACTTGTGTTATTCAATGCTTTCGCTATTGTTGAATCAGTGAACTTGTTATCGATCGCCTATGCGTTCATAAATTCTGTCACGCCCCGGTTCCATGGATAAGGAACCGAGATACGTGGCAATGGCCAGCAGTGTACTTCGGCGGGCTATCCAATCTAATGGGCCCGTCGGAGTACACTTAAGCTGTAAGATACAACAAATAACCCATCACATAACACAAGTAAACTCAATCTAAATCTCATCCACATGCAGCAATATAAGAGCACAATAGAAGTAAATACAACGACTAATGTTGTAAAACCCCCTTCCTAGAAAATCGTAAATATCCTTTTATTTATTTATTATTAATTAAATTGTAGTAATTAGGTCTAAATAGGAGAAATAGATTTTTAATAATTTTTATGTTAGGTGTTCGGGCACCTAGAGGACTTGTGGGACCATCAGAAATTTTTCAGAATTTATTCCATGTAGGAGACCCCTTAAGCAGTTGCTAGCCTAACGATGTGCAATACCCTATTATATAAATTTTCTTATGAGTATATATATATATATATATATATGTATATACAAAAATATATATATGTATATATATTTTATAAAGAAAGAAGGAAAAAGAAAGAATTAAATAAAGTATAATAATAATACTAACTAATAAAATAATAATAATAGAATAATAATAGTAAGCATACTATTAAGTCCTTAGGAACCCACTCCAGCCGATTCCTTACTGACTAAGGCCTTTAGCAAAACTAACTGTGGCCGCTTGCAAACCTTTAAGACCCGCTAGCACTTAACTATTCCAGCGGCTTAACCCCGCGAATCCAATCTATCCCTCTCTCTCTCCTAAATATATATATATATATATATATATATATATATATATATATATATATATATATATATATATATATATATATATATAGTTAGCTCATAAAACCCTAACCTAATATTTCCAGACTTACTCTTCCCATCTAGAGCCGTCACCACAGCCAGAGAAGCCTCCCCAAGCCATCCAATCATCCCGTCGACGCCGACATCGCGAACTGCAGTCTCCCACTCGAGGCACCTTCGCTCCGGCGTGAATTTCCGTTGACTCGCTCGACCAAACGTTGTTCCGTTTTCATAGGTATGATGTTCCCTCAACCCTCTCCAATATTTGTTTTATAGTCAACCTCGGAAAACGTGTGCCCCTAGGTGAAAAATAGCGCCCAAGTCAGCGCGAGCAGACAGAATTCTGCAATCGCAGAATTCTAGATTGACCACCTTTATTGCCGAGTTCGTATCTCTCACCACAGAGATCCGAATTCGGTGATTCTTTTTGATACCTGTAGATTAGATGACCTAGTTTATTTTCTGCATATTAACTTTGTGCTATTAGTCGCTGTGGGCAGAAATATATTCGTCACAAAACTGCGCGCACCCACTTTTTCCGGTTTTCCAAAAGTTGGAGATCGGAGCGCGCCCCGCCAAACGGGACCGCCCCGCCGTGTGCCAAGTGTACCGAATGGTGCACACAGCATAATCGGACACGTGAAAATTCGTGGGGACTGATTCGGACGCCTGTGCGTGCCGGAATCAGACCGTATCCGCGGACACATTTCGTATCGCAACTTTTGTGGAACTCGTGCGTATTTTGTGCACGCTTGTCAGATTTCGACGAAACTTATGCCACTGGACTCGTGGTAACGCGCTGGTCCTGTGACCCAATTTTCACGCATTTCTGAGATGGTTGACCAGATCGTCAATTGGCGGGCCCCACAATTGACTTTTTGGACCAAATTGTGTTCGGCCCATCGGAATCCACATTTGGACATACCGTTGGGTTCGTATTGACATTTAGAGTTGTTTGACCTATAGTTTGTCCCATTTAGAGACTGTTACCCTTGGCACGCTTTTCGGTGCAAAGTGGGCCACATGTGGACCCCACTTTTATTCGAAATTACCGTTTTGCCCCTGTGTCCAAATTGGACGAAAGGGATGTGCTTTTTAGCTATTTTGCTCATTCTAGAAACGTTGGTGATATTTATTTCAGCATCTGGAGACATTTGTTCTGTGGCCATAGCTTTTGATCCTGTGCGTTTGACTTTTGGACAGTACACCTTGCAGCTTTCTTACCAGGCAAGATACCTTGCCAAATTATTTACAGTGCTTTGCATGCTATTTATATTTATATTTATTTATTTCATTTCTGTATAGTTCTTGCATGTGTAGTTTTCTTTCAGTCGTTACTATGTATTAGATATGTTGACACACACATGGCACTTAGTATCATAGAGGACAATTATTAGGCGTATGGGCTTTTAACCACTCTGGTAAACCGTAGTATATAGCTCGCACTACGGGCGTGTGTCGCGCTGGTCGCTACCCCAGAGGTATATCGATTTCTGTAGAGTCGCGCTGGTCGCTACCCCAGAGGTATGTCGATTTCTGATGTTCTAGACGGGTGTGTGAGTTGTGAGGCTTAGATCGAGTAGACTACCCTTGCCCATACGTCGAAAAGTTGTCCTCACTTGCATTCATATAGATTGTCTTGTACAGCGTACTTATTTATTTCCAAATTATATGCATGTTTACTGTATTCAAGATGGCTCGTATTTTCTGTATCTTGTTACGTCCCTCTGAGGACCTGGTCCGCTGCCAGGTGTACCTGTTCTTGAGTATTTGCAGGACCACAGATTTGGAAGGATGTAGATGCTCCATGGATGTCTTCTCTTCGAGCCGTGATTGGTAGCTAGTACTTATTGTTTGAGTGAGTTGTACTTATATTGTATATACTTTTCCCATTTGAGTTGGTAGTGGATTTGTTTCCATCCAACTATCATCTTTAGATACTTCTTGTTGAGATCTAGTTTCATAGATACTGGTTATTTATTTCTATATGATTTTAGTGGATGAGATTTAGATTTTACCCTGTGACTTGTATTACACTTTATACCACTTGTGGATTTTATATTCATATTACAGCGTACGTATGGATTTGGTTTCCATATATTGGAGTTGCCATATCCATGCGGCTGGCATGCTTACGTGTCCTAGTCCTACGTATTATTGGGACTGGGGCGTGACATGTTTTTGTGGTGTCCCGTGCAGGTCGAGAGCATATTGTCTCGGTTACGTTACTGTACCGAACAAGCCTGCACCTAGGACTAGAGTATAGGATCTCATCCACAATTGACTATGATTCATCTTCCTCCTCTCTGTTCTATTTGAACAAATTATATCCTGCTTGATTCATGTACTTCCCTAATAAGTTCCTTGAGTATATATAGCCTTCTCCTAGAATATAGAAGTTCCTGTTGTTAGATGATAATTATGGTAGCACACCTATTTAGAATACAACGAGATTGTAGATACACCACTAAGTTTAGAATATCTAGCGAACCCTAGAATCCCTTATCCCTATAATTGGTTTACCATTACCCGGATGTATTATGAAGACTTGAGAGTAGTATAGATACTACTAGAGTTAGTTAGAAGCTTACCATAATGTTTGACCCTAGTATGGAGGAACCAATAGAAAACCAAAACTTAATGTTTTGACTGAACCTAACCTTCATAGTTAGATGATATTGGAACTATAAACTTATATCATTGTCTTGTTATTAGTAGACAGCACCCTAGGAAGCCTAGAGGAATGTAATCAACACTTCTCCCTTGATCATACCCCGAACATAGCAACCAACACCCCACTCCCCTTAGAGAACCATGATGCTATCTAGAGCCCTCTATCTTTATTTTATATATTGTTTCCCTGCGACCATAGCGCTCGCTATTTTGCGACGGCTAATTATGTTTCTTCTCTTCATCTTTCAACTCGTGCCATCTGACACTTCGGATAGTAGGCCAAGTAATTTTATTCTTTGTTAAGGGCTCATAGGTTGCTAGGATTATAGTTGTAGCCTTGAGTGTGAATTTTTTTTTTTTATGCTTGGTAGTTAGAACTTGATAAGTTTAAGTTGCTTTGTAGATTATGACCGATGATTAACCCTTAGTTTTAAATCGTGTAATTTTTACCCTCACCTCGATACAAGTTAGACCCTTCCTCCTTAAACGGCCAGTAACTCTTCTATCTTTACCATTGACCCTTGCTTATAAGTGCTATGACTAAGATTTAGGATGACCATTACCTACATAAAAAGGATACCCTAATCAATACCAAGATTTTTCCTCATATACCCTAATAAAGAGTTTCTGTTTTATTTACATGTGCAAGATTATTGTGTAGGACCCTCTTAAGACTGTCACCATATTAGTTTAATTCTTATAAGTTGGGTAGTATACCTCACCACCTAGTATCATATAGCCCTTGTGATCCATTGATGAAGTGTAACTGAATGGCATTAATTGTATGCTAACATAAGATGATAGTGTTTATTCAGACTATAGAACTTAGAGGCTCACACCCCTACTTTGTCGACTATCGACTTAGACAAGGAATTAATATGACAACTGTAGAGATTGTGTAGTCTTTCATTATTATTGCTTATTTTGCTTTTGTTTTTGTGAACTTGAATTGTTATGAACCTTCTTTCATCATAATCTAGCGTATTCATATTTGCTGTACTACCTTGATTTATGCTGCTATTATAGCCTAGTTTTTGCAAGCTTATTCTTTATCAAGCTTGTTCACTACATATGTATTAGTGGGCGCCCACAATAATACATTTCAGAATCAGTGTATGAAGGTCTAGCTAACCTTAGTGCGCTCGATTCACCCTTCGTAACGCTACTTTACGTGGATTAAGATATGTAGTGATTAGTAGACGAATATACTTGCCCTAGACATGTCTGACATATCGTATCAGTTACATAACTGTACTAATACGAGCAGGCAAACAAAGAATTACCAAAATATGATTTCAATCCACAACTGCTTTGACAATTCCCAATTGAATTCTTTAAACGCCTTGATCCCAATACTTCTATTCTATTACGCTGCCCTTGAACTCTTTATTATTGATCTTCGTCTTCCCTTATTTCGGAAAGACGAAACCTCGTGCTGGGTATAAAGTTTGATACACTGATAGTACTAGCTATACCCCATAAGGCTAAACACATGACTTAGTGACTCTCTTTTATAATTGGTTAAGGGCATATCGTAGGTGATATATTTGGTGTTAAACCTTTGAGGATTAAAAATCATGATTAAATAATTTGAGCAATAGTTTTTTTCTAGATGTATAGCCTTAGATGGTAGATGAAAAATTTTAAGTTCGGCAGATTGTGAACCCTTCACCCAAAATTTGACCTACTTGGCTGAGTTAGTGAGACTAAGGTTAGCCGAGTCCAGTTAGAGATAAAACACGATATTTTATTTAATTTTACAATAGTTATATCACTTAGCGCCCTTACCGTGCTCCGATAATTGGAGCACTACACTAGCCACTGCCTTCCTACAAATTCTACACCCTTATCCTAGACATGCCCATCATCCAATTCTCATCTTTGTGCAATTTTTCAATTGTTGGACGCTTTTATGCAAAGGAGCATTTATGTGTCCACACCATTGGACATGACACATGAAGAAACCTATCTTTCGCTCATATGGATTTTTTCCATGATTTTTTTTTTCGGGATGTGCAACGTGCAATATCGCCCACCCCTTTAAACCTAACCTTGCATTTTAAACAATGCAAATCTTATACCATCATTGCATTCTATCGTGGCTTAATTTTAATTTCGAGGACGAAATTTTTATAAGTTGGGTAGAATGTAAAACTCCCTTCCTAGAAAATCGTAAATACCCTTTTATTTATTTATTATTAATTAAATTATAGTAATTAGGTCTAAATAGGAGAAATAGATTTTTAATAATTTTTATGTTAGGTGTTCGGGCACCTAGAGGACTTGTGGGACCATCAGGAATTTTTCGGAATTTATTTCATGTAGGAGACCCCTTGAGCAGTTGCTAGCCTAACGATGTGCAATACCCTATTATATAAATTTTCTTATGAGTATATATATATATATATATATATATATATATATATATATATATGTATATACAAAAATATATATATGTATATATATTTTATAAAGAAAGAAGGAAAAAGAAAGAATTAAATAAAGTATAATAATAATACTAACTAATAAAATAATAATAATAGAATAATAATAGTAAGCATACTATTAAGTCCTTAGGAACCCACTCCAGCCGATTCCTTACTGACTAAGGCCTTTAGCAAAACTAACTGTGGCCGCTTGCAAACCTTTAAGACCCGCTAGCACTTAACTATTCCAGCGGCTTCACCCCGCGAATCCAATCTATCCCTCTCTCTCTCCTATATATATATATATATATATATATATATATATATATATATATATATATATATATATATATATATATATATATATATATAGTTAGCTCATAAAACCCTAACCTAATATTTTCAGACTTACTCTTCCCATCTAGAGCCGTCACCACAGCCAGAGAAGCCTCCCCAAGCCATCCAATCATCCCGTCGACGCCGACATCGCGAACTGCAGTCTCCCACTCGAGGCACCTTCGCTCTGGCGTGAATTCCCGTTGACTCGCTCGACCAAACGTTGTTCTGTTTTCATAGGTATGATCTTCCCTCAACCCTCTCCAATATTTGTTTTATAGTCAACATCGGAAAACGTGTGCCCCTAGGTGAAAAATAGCGCCCAAGTCAGCGCGAGCAGACAGAATTCTGCAATCGCAGAATTCCAGATTGACCACCTATATTGCCGAGTTCGTATCTCTCACCACAGAGATCCGAATTCGGTGATTCTTTTTGATACCTGTAGATTAGATGACCTAGTTTATTTTCTGCATATTAACTTTGTGCTATTAGTCGCTGTGGGCAGAAATATATTCGTCACAAAACTGCGCGCACCCACTTTTTCCGGTTTTCCAAAAGTTGGAGATCGGAGCGCGCCCCGCCAAACGGGACCGCCCCGCCGTGTGCCAAGTGTACCGAATGGTGCACACAGCATAATCGGACACGTGAAAATTCGTGGGGACTGATTCGGACGCGTGTGCGCGCCGGAATCAGACCGTATCCGCGGACACATTTCGTATCGTAACTTTTGTGGAACTCGCGCGTATTTTTGTGCACGCTTGTCAGATTTCGACGAAACTTGCGCCACTGGACTCGTGGTAACGCGCTGGTCCTGTGACCCAATTTTCACGCATTTCTGAGACGGTTGACCAGATCGCCAATTGGCGGGCCCCACAATTGACTTTTTGGACCAAATTGTGTTCGGCCCATCGGAATCCACATTTGGATATACCGTTGGGTTCGTATTGACATTTAGAGTTGTTTGACCTATAGTTTGTCCCATTTAGAGACTGTTATCCTTGGCACACTTTTCGGTGCAAAGTGGGCCACATGTGGACCCCACTTTTATCCGAAATTACCGTTTTGCCCCTGTGTCCAAATTGGACGAAAGGGATATGCTTTTTAGCTATTTTGCTCATTCTAGAAACGTTGGTGATATTTATTTCAGCATCTGGAGACATTTGTTCTGTGGCCATAGCTTTTGATCCTGTGCGTTTGACTTCTGGACAGTACACCTTGCAGCTTTCTTACCAGGCAAGATACCTTGCCAAATTGTTTACAGTGCTTTGCATGCTATTTATATTTATATTTATTTATTTCATTTCTGTATAGTTCTTGCATGTGTAGTTTTCTTTCAGTCGTTACTATGTATTAGATATGTTGACACACACATGGCACTTAGTATCATAGAGGACAATTATTAGGCGTATGGGCTTTTAACCACTCTGGTAAACCGTAGTATATAGCTCGCACTACGGGCGTGTGTCGCGCTGGTCGCTACCCCAGAGGTATGTCGATTTCTGTAGAGTCGCGCTGGTCGCTACCCCAGAGGTATGTCGATTTCTGATGTTCTAGACGGGTGTGTGAGTTGTGAGGCTTAGATCGAGTAGACTACCCTTGCCCATACGTCGAAAAGTTGTCCTCACTTGCATTCATATAGATTGTCTTGTACAGCGTACTTATTTATTTCCAAATTATATGCATGTTTACTGTATTCAAGATGGCTCGTATTTTCTGTATCTTGTTACGTCCCTCTGAGGACCTGGTCCGCTGCCAGGTGTACCTGTTCTTGAGTATTTGCAGGACCACAGATTTGGAAGGATGTAGATGCTCCATGGATGTCTTCTCTTCGAGCCATGATTGGTAGCTAGTACTTATTGTTTGAGTGAGTTGTACTTATATTGTATATACTTTTCCCATTTGAGTTGGTAGTGGATTTGTTTCCATCCAACTATCATCTTTAGATACTTCTTGTTGAGATCTAGTTTCATAGATACTGGTTATTTATTTCTATATGATTTTAGTGGATGAGATTTAGATTTTACCCTGTGACTTGTATTACACTTTATACCACTTGTGGATTTTATATTCATATTACAGCGTACGTTTGGATTTGGTTTCCATATATTGGAGTTGCCATATCCATGCGGCTGGCATGCTTACGTGTCCTAGTCCTACGTATTATTGGGACTGGGGCGTGACAAATGTGCAGGAAGGAAAATATCCAAATAAGTATCAAGTACAAATAGTAGAGTAGTCATACGGGGACAAACCCGCTAGCACAAATAGACTAGAATGAAAGTAAGCAAAAAGATAACTTGGGACGGCAGCAGGTAACTAGGTAATGATACCGTCCCAAGGAAAGAGTCACTACCAGCGATCAGGCGAAGTCCTCAGGAATGACCTCATCCTCGGCAGTGAGTACAGCTGCTGGATAGATGCCCGGTCCGTACTCCTCCGGGTAATCCTCGTGGCCTACACCTGGAAGGGAACCAGGTCCTCAGAGGGACGTAACAAGGTACAGAAATATAACAATGCCAAGTAAACAGAAAGTACAAGTGCACGACAGGGTACTCTAACATAACCAAACAAGTGTGACACAGTTTAAAGACAATGTTCGACGCGTGGGCTTTCTAATATAAAATTGTAGATCCGGACACGAAAACACACGGCACGTACCGCAGCTCCGGGCAAAGAGTCACACGGGTGAAATAGCTACACTAGATACAGGTATCACTACAAAATACTACATATATATAAGCGCATGCAGAGTAGCCCAAACGTCTAGTAACTGTCTTCCCCTTCCCAAGCGGTCAACGATTGTGCGTTGAACCTGAACCTCTAACTACAGTCTCGACACAAGAAATTAACTCTATAGACGCGACCCTAAAGTCGTCCAAGTCTCTGGTCATGATGTCAGTATCAGGATACAGGAATCTGGCATGATCATAGTGTATGAGTGTGTCCTGGGGTATCGATGTACTCAGGTATGTGCATCGAGGTGCTATGAAGCATCTAGTAATTATTCTAAGACGTTAAGTCAAATCTCAACACCCGGTTGTGAACCGGATACGGAATATCGAACATCAACATAAATACGCGCACGAGTACATAAAGAACAACAATATCTGTAAACTGAAATACATGATGGCAAGGTACACTTGCCTGCGTGCGGCTGCTGATGACGGGGATCTGGTACCGCATCCAAGTCCTCAGGTCCCGCAGTACCTAGTGAAGAGATATAAATCAGAATCAATAATCTACCTAAGACAGACAGGTGTGCTACACACATCTACATCTAAACTCAAGTCTCAATAATTAACTAATAATTTATCGTCCTCAATCTTTGACTCATGATCCGATATAATACCTATCCCAAAATAAATCACCTGCTCCCCATGTCCATCACCCTTTTAATTATCAATTTATTTTCAGTCATAGTTTTAAAACAACTAAACCACAATAACAAATGCGCGTTTAATAATTTGGATCTCCGTCTCATATGGCATTAACATCCACCCTTATTTGCATGTATTTCATAACCTCAATCAATTCCTATTTAACCGTAAATATTTGATTAGCATTTATTTTTCAACCATGCATAATTTCATAACCTCTAATTGAAATCAAACCCTAACCTCACCATTGATCCTAATCTCTTCCTATCATCATGTGCTCACCTATATTACAATACAACAACACAACCCTCATGTAAACTCAAACCCTAAACCTACATTAAACCCATAAATAAATGCCTCCACCACATACTACAAGTCATATTTTCCAAGTCCTTTATCAATCTTAATCCATCATCAACATGCCCTATTAACGAAACTTTTATACTATACTCACATGAAAACCCATAGGTGAAACCCTAGCTATTACTAACCCATGAATATATAAATCATCAACATGTATAAATGTAAAGAGAGGGGGAGGAGTATACCCAACGGCCGGAGCGAGGAGGGGCTGGCCGAAAAATGGGGAATGTCCGGTGGTGGTGGAGTTGAAGGTGGTGGTGATAATGGTGATAGTGTAGGCTGGTAGTGATGGTGATGGTAGTGTTCGGATAGGGAGGAGGCCGGAGCAGGGGACGGCCCGGTCCAGCACGGGGGTGGCTGTGCACCGGAGCGGGGTCGCACGGGCGGAGAAGTGAAGGACGGCGCCGGCGGGGGGACGCACGCGAGCTGGGGGAACGCTGCTGCGGGGAACGCTGCGGTGGGGAGGCGTTCTGCAGCCGGCGGGATGCTTCAGCAGGGGAGGGTCGACGTCCAGTGGCGGGGACGCACGCAGCAAGGGAGAATCTACGTCCGGTCAAGGGGGTCTCAGGCCGGCGGCGGGGACTGTGCACGGCCGGTCGGAGTAGGGCCGCGGGGGTCGACGGCCGGAGTCGAGCCGGTCGGGTGGTCTCAGGAGAAAGAAGAAGTGAAGGAGGAAGAAGAAGAAATGAAGGAGGATGAAGAAGAAAGTTGGTTGTGCATGAAGGAATAAATGGGGGAAGAGAGAGAGAGATTTTTATGGGGATTAGGGCCGGTAGGTTGAGGGTGGGGTGTGATATGACTTTATAGGGGAGTGTGTGGAGGAGATGGAGGGTGGGGATTAATTCATTCAAAATGGATGGTTGGGATTTAATATGAAGAGGAGAGGGTTTCTTCATGAGGGTGAATGAGTAGGTGAGAATGGGACTCTATTTTGGGACCCTCTCATTAGTTCTTGGCCAATAGGATGGTGCCACACAATTCAATAATTGCAACTTAGCCCCGTAAATTCGAGAAATTGCATGGACACATAAAATGACACAAAAATTACGGAGAAAAATATATTTGGAAATTTCCATGGTGAGGGAGGATTGTGCGTTAAGTACGGGTTTAATTAGGAAGACATTTAGATTAATTTAAGGATTGAAATGGGATTTACAAAGTCAGTATCCCTGATTTAAATAGAAATAAAGCGTCCCGCGAATTTAATTTAATTGGGGCACTTGGGGTCAAAATCCGTAAATGACTCAAAGGCCAAAAATGGTGGGGGCTTGGAGTCAGTCTTGGACCCTTTAGTTGGTCCGGCTCAACGGGTTAAGTTGGTATCCCAAAATTTAGGGTAACGACACAGGTGTCCGACACAGAATTAAATATGTGTTACGATTTCGGAATGTTGCGCAATTAATTTAGAGCACACACAGATTAATATTAAAAGACGGAAAAGTCCAATGCCTAATTTGGCGGGTCAGGTCAGAAGTACAAAAATTGAACGAAATTTATGGGCTGATATTGGGCTCCGAAAAATCAGAAAAATGATGGGGCACGCCAAGGGTTTAAATAAATTGAATTAAATTCCAGATAAATTATCTCTACGCTAAACCTCAACATCTGCTATCAAAATTTTCCAAAACCACTCTATCTACAGAATAAATCGAGGGGGTTTACAAATTCTGCTGCACTCGGACAATCTGTGCGACTCTGTGGCTAAGACTTCTTACCGTCAGCCAATGAACCATGGCCTTGCACGGACGCAGCTCACGCTCGTGCGGCATCACGCCCGGATGGGTCAAAGCGATCGTTCTATGGGAGCGTTGCAGCGGTAATTTTCGCCTAGCGGGGATGGCCGATTAGCCTACGAGAGATCGGGATGTGACAGATTGGTATCAGAGCCTAGCTTATACGCCTTTGGACTTTATTTTGATTATCTCAGTTTCAAAAGCTCGTTCGTGGGCTATGTGCACGCTCTCTCTCTCAATGTCCTAAACGGAATATTCCAACAATGAGTCTAAATACTTTCAAAAAGCGCATTAGAATGATATGATTGCTTGTATGAAATTGTGATGCAAAGGGCCTTTGTGATGACCTGTGCAAACCCTTAAGATTTTTGCAAGTAGCTTGTTCGATTTCACTATCTCTAAGTTTGGTTGAATGTATATGTTTGAGGGACGCCTTGAACGTGTGCATGATCCAAGACTTAAGAAAATATGAAACTCGAGTGCTAAGACTTCGCTATCGCTAAGTTGGTTGGCGTGCTCATGCTAGAAGTGCACTTCGAATATGCGCACGATCCAGACTAGCGATATGCCGATCTCGATACTAATGCAAGTGAATATCCACCTGAATAAGTATAACTACTTGTGTAAGTTTGACTCAGCCTTAGATCGTTAATCAAGATTGATTGAGCGTACTCTGGGTTAAGCAATATATCCTGCGCTAAGGCACAAATGAGACTGACTCGACATGCACGCGACACAACGTAAGAACTAAGTAGGAGATATGTTCAATTGAATTTAGTGGTACCAATTGCTACGCTTGGGATAGATTCCATAATGCGATAGTATGGCTTGCCCTCAGTATGTCTCGAGGATGAGACTTTTTCTGAGTTGGGTATGATGTAACACCCCGTTCCGCTAAAGCGGACTGCCAATTCAAATGGTAAAAGTGCAATATCCCGACCCGCTTTGCTCAGGCAAGAATACTTGTTTGATTCAAAGGATATCCAGACTTGTCCCTACAGGAATTCGGTTTAGGCTTTCAGAGGCTCGCTTGACGTATTGCTCAACCAAGGTGAATCATCGCTAAGGTGGGTGGCTACGGTGAACTTGTCTTTGCTTAGCCAGCACACTTAAAATATGGAATGATACATGCTAGTCGCTAGGTGAATCACCCCCTGCATGCTAATAAGAATATAACGCACCTAGCTAAGGGAATAATCCTAACTTGTATTGCTTGCGCTAGAACATGAAAATAAAATATTGCTTATATACGGACCCTCGTATGCTATCCTAGATCATGTCGCTCGGGAAGTCCCTTACGGTTTCACTCCTCGGCTTACCTTCGGGCCCGAGCTAAATGTGAATGATTATGTATATATTGCCTCATTCGATGCTTGTCGCATAAACTATGCCTCAATTGTGTAACACCGTGCATGTCATGCATTCATCTAGTTTTCCTCGAAAGACTATCTAATAGTCGTTTCATGCAAGAATGAACCTGCAAGTATCCGGGATCGTTAGGTCACCAAGGCAATCCCCGCCCCAGGGGAATGCATAAGGCAAGTTATTCACTAAACAATAATCAGGATTCAAGCATCTCGTACACTCGTGTATCTCGTAAAATTGGAATAGACCAATAATTGCATGTCGTAGATAACTCAGAAATGAGGTATAGTTCCACGGACGGTCACCGGGGCATTGGGGTCGATCCGATCCGGATAGAAATTTACGTACGGTCCATCGTGTGCGGGCGAGATGGTTCGTAGCGCCTCTTGTGCTTTCGTTGCATTCCATTCTCGTATGGGACAACTTCATGTGCGATCTATTGTGTGCGGGCGAGATGGTTCGTAGTGCCTCTTGTGCTTTCGTTGCGTTCCATTCTCGTCTGGGATTGGTCCTTTATGGCTATGCCAGCGACTCGTGTCATATAGATAAGTCATCATCGCTTAACGGCTATCCGCGTGCGAGTCATTGCATCGCATCGAAAGAACAACTGAATACTTGAACGATCATGATATAACAATACTCGTGTTTGCATAAGTTATTTGCCTTGGTTTTCATTATGAATGCTCGTGCTTGAATTAACATTGGTTTGCCTTGGACAGGGAAGGGCAAATGGTAAGTTGGTAAGTCTTGTCGTATTTCCTCTTATATCGCACGGCGCACTGCCACACAAATTAGGCTATTCAATCTTTGCCATGAAACTAATCCTAAGGCAACTAGAAAGACAACATAAATAGTTGGTGCACGAAACCTGTATTACGTGTTTGGTTTTGTCGAGCGGGCGAGTAGCCTCCCCACCAGTGCATTCAATGTACTGATAATCCACCAGGTCATTTGCAGGGTGCGGGAGAACCTCGTTCGGTGCGGATGCCTCCTTCATGCGTGCTAAGGCATGGAGTTCACTCTGGAGCCTTGGAGCGTTGCGTTCAGAACTGAAGCACATATACAAGACATAATGTTGGAATATTACCTGAACATCGCCTGTACAATCATTCCAAAATTGTAGCCACTTTGTGGTGCCCCATTCCCCCTATTCGGGGAGCGCAACTAAGAAATATAAGACGGTATCGTTCGATCGGGATAGATTAAAACAAGAACCCATCCTCTTTATGGATTTACTTCTTCGGAATTGATTTCCATATTCAGTGGACCGTGTCCCGAAGATGGGCTTAGCGGCAGAGTCAGGAGGGACCTCTCCGCTGTATCTTTTGTTGCCTCAGTTTTCGCTGTCGCTTGTTACTTTCGTGCCTTGAGTTAGTTTTCGGATTTGCTTGAATTTTCTAGAACGGTTTCAATGGATTTTATTATTTTCGTCCATTGAACTATACTTCAATTCCGAGATTGGAAAGGGTAAAAGAGGTATTGATCAGCTGTTCGTGGCAATGCAGGTGAACGAGCAGTAGACGACGCGCGAGCGGAGTCCTGAAGTACCGCTTTCCTTCTCCCTTCCAATAAACTAAGTGAGTGGCTTATATTCAATTCAGTTGGCCCTTCTTCTAGTCTTCACACCTAAAAATATTATATTCTTGTTGCCCCGATCAGACGATACCTAGTAATAACTAAAAGATGTCAAGATAAAATGGGAATAGACTTGGACTATTATGCTTGTCAACGAAACCTATGAACTATCTATTTCTTGCTAGTTCATTAAAATTGTCATCATATGCTTCAATTTTAGTTAGAATGTATACTTCTTCTATAAATTGTGCTATGTATAGAACATGCCATGCTACAAATTATTCAGGAAGACTATACAAAATAAATCATGCAATACCGCTTGTCTTGTACTCATATTGTCTCAATGCATCAAATGATAACTTAACATGAACGTCGTTTGATCACGGACAACTTGTGCACAAGGTCAAGGGTTCCTGCGGACGATCGCTGGGACAGTGGCACCGATCCAATCCGGACAAAACTTCACGATAGTCTCACGCATCTGGACAGGATAGACTGTAGCCAATCTTTGCTACATGCCATCCTTGTTCAAGACTAGATCATCCATTATGGCATACGCCAGTGATCCCCATGTATATTTAAACTTGTGCTTGCTAACTTGTGTCTTCGTGGCAGGGAAGGCATGGTAAGTATTGTGTAGGTGGTTCAGACGGACAGGTAAAAGCCACCGGACGGTGGCAAGTTCATTTCAGTAGTTTATATATATACTGCTGCTTGTAAAATGAACTAAGACAAGATAGAAAGACCACAAATAATATGCATGCTTCATTAAAACAACGTGTTGATTGGTATAGTTGGGTTAGCTCGCATTCACAGGTATATTTTGATGTACTGACCCTCGTTGAAACATGTTCACCGCACTAAGGAGTTTCGAGCGAGGAGCTGAAATCGTATTCCCAATCCAGTCCAACTGTAGGCGCACCCTGATCGTGCCACATTTTGAAGCAAGGAGCTAGCAACCCAAAAAGAAAATGCAGCTCCGTGGGAAGGCCATCATCCCGCCTGAAGGTCTTATATTTTAAAGTTTAGTAAAGGGATATAATGTACAGGACTGCCATCTCATTTTGTGTCAACACTTTTGTAAGCCCGTACGGCAATTAGCTGACTCGTTCAAGAGTTTGTAATAGATGTTCATTATCAATAAAGAAAACTTTTCCATGTTTCAAGTTGTGTTTTAATTTATCTGTGTACTCTGAATATGTGCTCACTATGCAAAATAACTTAGCCATGTGTGGTGCGCAACCTAGGCCCGTACGGTGTCACGCCCGGGGGACGACTATCGATTTCACAGAATCGGGACGTGACATGTTGGTATCAGAGCACAGCTTCAAGTTCCTTTGACCATTGTAAGGAAAAATTTTCTTTAACGATAAATCCCTGTGCGAACTCTTGAACTCATTAGGCCAAAATAAGATACGTTCATACAAAGTGTCCATAATACATTATGATCCTGATATAATTTACCTTTTTTTTGAAGGAATGGCTCAAGCGCAATCCTCAGCACAAGCACCGGGTGAGACGCAAGCCCAAGAGAGCAGTTCTGGAACTTCAGGAAGCTCTCGGAGCCAGCGAGCCATGTCTCAAGCCGATCCGCTTCAGCAAATAATACGGATGTTGGAGGCAAACCAACAGAGGGAGGAGGCGTGCTACGAACGGACCGAGAAGCGAGAGGAGGAAAGGCAACTCAAGTTTCAAGACAATGTAGAAGCTCGATTCTCAGTCCAACAGAAGCATATAGATACCCTGCAACAGATCGTTCAGACTTTGGCCTCCAACCATTCCGCGGCAACAGCGGCGACTCCGGTGGAGCAGCCCGTGCTTGAAGTCGAGACCCCTCAAACTCCAAGGAAGAGGGATATGACTGTCTTCGACTTTGGCGACTTCAAAAAAGTCTACAATGCTCTATTCAAAGGGACTGAGGACTCAATCGTGGCTCTAGATTGGTTGGCCGAACTTGAAGACCATTTCTCCCTGATAGAGGTCCCCGAAGAGAAGCGCATCGCATGTGCTCAACTACAACTTCGTCTTAATGCGCACGACTGGTGGGACGTGCATCGACGATCTCTACAAGTTGACCATAGAGAGGAGACGATCACGTGGGCTACTTTTCGTGCCGCATTTGAAGAGGAGTTCATACCCCCTCCCGTACGTCATCAGAAGGAGAACGAGTTTGTACAATTACGCCAAGAAAGCATGACAGTTAAGCAATATTCAGTCGAATTCAACCGACTCTCTAAATTCGCTAGTGCCTATTTACCTTATGCAGCGAGTCAAGCTAGAATGTTTGAAGGAGGTCTGCGCCCTGCCATCCATGCGCACGTAGTCGTTCATCAGTACGAGACTATACGAGGAGTCCTGAATCATGGCCTCTCTCTTGAACCGCGGTATCCTCACATTGCTACCGGCGTTGTGCATACCTCCAATCACAAACGCCATAACAACGACAAAGGAAACAATGCTACAAAGTGCCCTAATAATGGTGGTCCCCAAAGAGGAAACCCAGGGCAACCGTGTTCCTACTGCAAGAAGCCGGGGCACACGGCTAAGAAGTGTCCCAAAAAACTCGGATAATATCTCATTTGCGGTGATTCAACCCACAGGATTCGAGATTGTCCAAGCTACTCAGTTAATCATCCTTAACAAAATATTTCCTAGCGGTAGGTTCTATTCCTAAGTTTCGGGATGAAACTTCCAATTAGTTGGGTAGGATATGGTGCAATATTTCTCATATTCGGGGAGCGCGGCTAAGAAATACAAGACGGTATCGTTCGATCGGGATAGATTGAAACAAGAACCCATCCTCTTTATGGATTTTCTTCTTCGGAATCGATTTCCATATTCAGTGGACCATGTCCCGAGGATGGGTTTAGCGGCAGAGTCAGAGGGACCTCTCCGCTGCATCTTTTGTAGCCTCAATTTTCGCTGTCGCTTGTTGCTTTCGTGCCTTGAGTTAATTTTTAGATTTGCTTGAGTTTTCTAGAACGGTTTTGATGGATTTTATTATTTTCGTCCATTGAACTATACTTCAATTTCGAGATTGGAAAGGGTGAAAGAGGTATTGATCAGCTGTTCGTGGCAATGCAGGTGAACGAGCAGTAAACGACGCGCGAGCGGAGTCCTGAAACACCACTTTCCTTCTCCCTTCCAACAAAATAAGTGAGTGGCTTATATTCGGTTCAGTTGGCCCTTCTTTCAGTCTTCACACCTAAAAATCTTGCATTCTTGTTGCCCCGATCAGACGATACCTAGTAATAACTCAAAGATGTCAAGATAAAATGGGAATAGACTTGGACTATTATGCTTGTCAATGAAACTTATGAACGGTTATCTATTGCATGCTAGTTCATTCAAATGTTCATCATATACTTCAATTTTAGTTAGAATGCATACTTCTTCTATAAATTGTGCTATGTATAGAACATGCCATGCTACAAATTATTCAGGAAGACTATGCAAAATGAATCATGCAATACTACTTGTCTTGTACTCATATTGCCTCAATGCATCAATTGACAACTTAACACGAACGCCGTTTGATCACGGAAAACTAGTGCACAAGGTCAAGGGTTCCTGCGGACGGTCGCTGGGGCACTGGCACCGATCCGATCCGGGCGGAACTTCACGATAGTCTCACGCATCTGGACAGGATGGACTATAGCTACTCACGAATCTTTGCTACATGCCATCCTTGTTCAAGACTAGATGTCCATTATGGCATACGCCAATAATCTCCACGTATATTTAAGCCCGTGCTTGCTAACTTGTGTCTTTGTGGCAGGGAAGGCATGGTAAGTATTGTGCAGGTAGTTCAGACGGACAGGTAAAAGCCACCGGACGGTGGCAAGTTTATTTCAGTAGTTTATATATATACTGCTACTTGTAAAATAAACTAAGACAAGATAGAAAGACCACAAATAATATGCATGCTTCATTAAAACAACGTGTTGATTGGTATAGTTAGGTTAGCTCACCTTCACCAGTATATTTCGATGTACTGACCCTCGTTGAAACAGGTTCACCGCACTAAGGAGTTCCGAGCGAGGAGATAAAGTCGTATTCCCAATCCAGTCCAACTATAGGCACGCCCTGATTGTGCCCCATTTTGAAGCAAGGAGCTAGTAACCCAAAAAAAAAATGCAGCTCCGTGAAAGGCCATCATCCCGCCTGGAGGTCTTATATTTTGAAGTTTAGTAAAAGGATATAATGTACAGGACTGCCATCTCATTTTGTGTCAACACTTTTGTAAGCTCGTGCGGCAATTAGCTGACTCGTTCAAGAGTTTGTAATAGATGTTCATTATCAATAAAGAGAAATTTTCCATGTTTCAAGTTGTGTTTCAATTTATCTGCGTACTCTGAATATGTGCTCGCTATACGAAATAACTTAGCCTTGTGCGGTGCGCAACCTAGGCCCGCACGACGTCACGCCCGGGGGACGATTATCGATTCCACGGAATCGGGGCGTGACACACTTGGCACGCTTTTACTGTTTCAGAGAGAGATATGAGCAAATTATAATCTCGGCCAAGCGCCGCCTGTAACACTTGTTTATATCAATAAAGGGCTTGTTTTACTTCAACTTGTGTTATTCAATGCTTCCGCTATTGTCGACTCAGTGAACTTGTTATCGATCGCCTATGCATTCATAAATTCTGCTGCACTCGGACAATCTGTACGACTTTGTGGCTAAGACTTCTTACCGCCAGCCAATGAACCACGGCCTTGCACGGGCGCGGCTCACGCTCGTGTGGCATCACGCCCGGATGGGTCAAAGTGATCGTTCTGCGGGATCACTGGCGTGGTGATTCTCGCCTAGCGGGGACGGCCGATTAGCCTGCGGGAGATTGGGGCGTGACACTTGGAACCATAAACCGACAGTATACCTATTTGTTGGAATTCAGACTTGTTGTGTTTTTCCTCTTGTTGTGTTTTTCCTATCTCTGGATCGGTATATCGACGGTTTACTGGATTGTACTGATGGTATACCGATCGTGCTCTTTCTTTAGGAATTCTTGATTTTTCGTGATTTTATTTTAATTCTTCTGGCTTTTGCTTGGACACGCGATGACATGACTAGACATGAACTTACATGGCTTCAGATGACTTGACTTGACTTGGCTGTAGTCAGTTTTACCCGGTTTTACCCGGCTTTGCCCAGCTACCAAGATAACATTGTCACTACCGCTTTTTCGAAGGAGAATATTTTTGTCTTTTCCTATTATTAGTAATATTATAATATTGATATTTTAAAAATTTATTATATTAAATAGTATTTCATAATTGTTTAGTTATGGTGCATGTTATATATTATTTATTGTAGTATTTAAAATATTGTTAGAATGTTATATTTTATTTTGGACTTGTTTTAGTGGACCTAACTAAACTAGACTTGACTCTTGAACCAACAATTTATTAGTTTAGACTTGAGCCAAACATCTTAGCCTATTTCATTAAGTTGGTAATTTAATTAGTCAAACCATTAGGAGTAGAACCTTCCTCCTTAATCGTTTTCTTCATGACAAGCCCTAAGGGCTTTTTTGGACATTGAACATTTTTTGAATCCCAAGGAAGGGGGGGGGGTGTCACATAAAGAGGGGGAGACTCTTTCTTCTCTTCTCATTTTATTCTAATTTAGATCTAGAATTATTATTTTTCCAAATTTCCTTCATCCCTACACCAAATCCCTATCAAATTACTTCATTATTCATCCGTACTTCACCATTGGAGACTCTAGAAGCAAGATTTAGTTTTTCCAATTAGTACAAGTTGAGGCTTCTTTGTGTTCATTAGAGACTTTCATTGGAAATTTATCTCCCAATTAGTAGAATTCGGTTTTCCCTTTCTAATTAGACTTAAATATATTTGAATTAAAATTTATTATACATAAAATTTACTGTAGCGAAATAAAATTATATTAAATTAATACAAACGAAATAAGTTTGAATTTTTTTGAAATAGAGACAGAATCAGCCAACAGTGTTGGCGAAAAACACAACAGACGAACACGTAGGCAGAAAAAAAAAGAAAAAAAATTAAAATGGGCCCCACAAGCAAATTTTCGCCAACACAGTTGGCTGAAATGGGGGGGGGACAATTGGCGAAAATTTGGTGTGGGAGCAAATGGGTTCGGTTGGATGGTTTTGGTTTGGTTTGTTTGGTTGGTTTGGTTTGTTTTAATTAGTTATGTTTTGGTTTTATTTATTTAGTTTAGTTTTGGAATTAGATTTAAGAAAATTTATTTTAACGAAATAAAATTAAAATAAATTAATTGTAAAGAAAAATTTGGAACAAATAAAATAATGATTTGGTTTATTTAGAAAATTGTAAAAAAAAATGTTACTTAAAGAAAAAAAACGGTTATTGCAATGTTTGATAAGAAAAAAAAAGTAAATAAAAATAAAATAAAATAAAAAGTAGTATTTATTTGTGTCCTCTAATTTTATGTTTATTTTAATGGTTTAGTTTTTTTTTATATGAAAAAAAAGACTATACTAATTAGGTTTTTTGTGTTAATTTTTTTAAATTTTTGACAATACTAATTTATTTATTTTTTAATTTTCGACCTCCAAAAATTAGTATAGATAACTAAAACAAATAACAAACTAATTATCATTCATATTAGTATATTAGTATAGATAATAACAAATTAGTATAGATGATAAAAATATTCGAAAATAAAATTACCGAAAGTAAAATTTGGCGGTCGAAACATCATTTTTTTTGCGATTCTAAAAATTTTAGAAGTCCGTCAAACGGTGAAAGTGGACCTTGTTCGATCTCTCAGTCAAAAATTATGATACTTTAAAGTTTTAAATTTATATTTTTGTCTGTAACATGTGCGTCTTGCTTCGGATAAAAAAAATTTCTACATGATTTGTGTTACTCTCGTCGAAAACATATAAATCGACATATTGTTTAATGAAAATGATTTCAAAACAAATAGTTATGGCCTCTCGAAGTCTGCTCGAAAACAGACGTAATATTCTTACGGCAGATGATTATTATTATTAGTAGTAGTAGTAGTAGTATTATTATTATTATTATTAACGTCTGTTAACGACGAGAAAATTACCGATAGAAATATAATATTAAGAAATATAAAACGTCATTCCAAAGGACGTTGTCACGTCCCAGTCCCAAAATATCGAGGGACTGGACACGTGGAAATGGCCAGCAGCACGCACCGATGGACAACCCAATTTAATGGATCCATCAGGGCATGCTTAAGCTGTAGTCTATACAAGTCCAGGTTATTCTAATCTCATCCACAACAGATAATCACAGATTAAATGCCAGAAATATATGCAAATGGAAATAAATAAGCAATATCAAATAAGTGTCTCGGGAAATAATCCGAGAATTAGTCTGTTACATTAAGAAAATAGACAGGAAATAAAATACTGAAAATAGAAATACTGAGTAGATGAAGCCGGTGCTCAGGAGAAGTCTTCTGCCACTATCTCGTCCTCGGTTCCTGGTTCTGCTCCAAGGAGTGCTCCTGTACCGTACACCTCGGGGTAGTTCTCTGCGGCTATACCTGGGAACATAGTCCATTCCAGGTCCTCAGGGGACATAACAAGGTACAGAAAATACAAGCCAAAATAAATGCAGTGCAGCAATAATGAAACAGCAGGGTAAATAAATAAACCAGCTAAGTGATATGCAAGTAAGAGCAGCACTAGAACTCAGGCTGAAACCACTACAAGCTCTGTGTCGGGGAGCCGGTAGCGGCAATAACTATGAATTATACTCTGAAATATACTATGTTTTATATATATAATATCAGCCTGTAGTCTGTGTGTCTCTCCCCACCCAATGTAATCCCACGTCTCATGTCCACGATGCCTCATGTCCATGTCACGCACGATTATAACTAATGCAGCAAGTCTGATAGCTATGAATCAAATGTCTATGAATGTAATGTCTATGTCATAAAATATGTATCCTATACAGAATCACCTTGAATGTCTTAGGAAGACTCTGTCTCATGAATAGTGTCAAGTGTCCTGGGTTCTGGTGTACTTGATAAGACAAGCACGAGAATTATCGGGTCTCGATATCCATCTCTATGTGACGTACCCAACACCGCGTACGGGGTTGGCACCCGACTGGTAATCGGACGCTAAGTAAAGTCACTCGGTCCTGGGTTGAACAATTAAACGAGATTATATGTATTTAAACGAGAATTCAGGCAAAGTTCTATAACAGAAATTACTGCGAATTGGCAAGCTTTACTTGCCCACTGATGTATAAATAAGTCAAAGAAAATAAGGAGCAAGCTGCAGGGTTTGGCAAGGTACACTTGCCTGTGGTTCCGGTTCCAGTTGCGGCTCTGACTTCAGCTGGATTAGCAGGAGGTACTCCGGTTGCTGAAACAAATATCACCATCAGATCCAGAAAATATCAATCAGCTAAAAACGTCTGTCCTTGAGTCCAATTTGGAGACAAGGGCAAAAATGACAATTTCGGGTCAAAACGGGGTCCACATATGGGCCCGCTTTGCACCGAAAAACGTGTCAGGGTCAAAGGTCTCCAAATTCGTCAAACTTAGTGTCAACAGGTCAGGAACGATGATACAAACCCAACGGAACTTCCAGAATTGGATTCCGATGAGCCGATCACAAAATCGCCTATCGAGCGGGGCCTGTGGGGCCCACGACACGCGATTTCGTCAACGTTCTCAGAATCGAACCAAACTTGGGTCACAGGACCAGCGTATCACTACGAGTCCGATGGCACAAGTTTCGTTTTGATCCGACGTGTGTACACGAAGTTAGGACGTGATTCAGAAGGGTCGGATACGGGGCGATGTCCGCGGATACGCGTTGATCCCGGTGTGCACGCACACCCGAATCGACTTCTGCGAAATCCCGCACGTCCGTATCGACGACGCGCACGTATCTGTGAAGACCGCGCGCAACCAAGTCGTCCCGTTTGGCGGGACGTACCCAGTTCCGGGGTGAATCGGGGCGGCTCTCGGCGGCTTGGAGACTCTCGGGGAGGCGGAGATAGGGGGAAGGGATCCGGCGCTGGGGAAGGGGACGGCCGGAGTAGGGTTCCGGCGCGGCGGAGCTAGGGCACGGTGTGGGGGAGATGAGGGAAGAGGGAAGAGGAGTAGGGAGTTTTATAGGGAGGCTCGGGGGAGGGTCGTGGCGGAGAAGGCGGTGCTGAGGGGGTCGTGGGGACGTGCCGGCGGAGGGGGCGGAGAATCCGGGCGGCGGAGCGGGGGACGCGGGCTCGCGCAGGGGATGGGGGATCCGGATCGGGTCGGGCGGCGGGTTCCGGGTTGGGCGGACCCGCCCGACCCGTTAAGCTGGGGCTGGGCTGGGCTGGGCTTCGGCCCACTGGGCCGGGCCGGAAACAATAAATAACAATAATAATAACAATAATAATAATAATTATTATTAATTTAAATAGTTTTTAGGTAAATTAAATTAGGTCTGAGGCCCAATAAATTCCAGAAAAATTATCCTAAGTCCAGTTTTTCATTTTACACCCAAAAATATTATTTTCATAATATTTTAATATCATTTATTATCTATTAAAAATCATTTAATAAATAAAAGCCTGATTTTAATTTCAGAAAAATCCCAGAAAATTCCAGAAAATTGTGGAAAATCCAAATTTAAAAATTATGAAAAAATCAGGGGGTTTACAGACGTTCTGATATTTTTTTCGTAATTTTTTAAACTTTGATGCTTTAGATAGAATTTATACAAAATTTGATGCTCTGGATGAAAATTTTCGAAAAAAAAATATTATTTTACAATTAATTTATTTTAATTTTATTTCGTTAAAATATATTTTCTTAAATCAAATTTCAAAACTAAACTAAATAAAAAAAATCAAAACATAACTAATTAAAATAAACTAATAAAACAAACCAAACCAAACAAACCAAACCAAGCAAACCAAACCAAACCAAACCAAATCAAACCAAACCACCCAAACCAACCCGTGGGCCCCACAAGACCAAATTTCGCCAACTATATTGGCTGAAATTGTCCCCCCCCCCCAATTTCAGCCAACAGTGTTGGCGGAAATAGGCTTGTGGGGTCCACTTTAATTTTTTTTTCCTGCCTACGTGTTCGTCTGTTGTGTTTTCCGCCAACACTGTTGGCTGATTCTGTCTCTATTTTAAAAAAATTCAGACTTGTTTCGTTTGCATTAATTTAATATAAATTTATTTTGCTACAGTAAACTTTCTGTTTATTATATGTATAATTATATTTTAATTAGAATTTGTTATATATTTAATTATATTTTAATTATAATTTATTATGGATATATTTTTACTTTTCATAAAGAATTTTCAAAACTGTTAGCAGTCTAAACATATATCATTACGTAATTAAAAATTAAATAAATAAATAAATTTAAGCAATTGTTTAACTATGTAATATTTTTTAATTATAACAAACATCTCTTCTAACTCATGTGGTTAAGTAGGAGGTATTTTTTCTGGTTGACTGGTTCGAATTTCTGAAATGTTATTTATAACAAATTTAATTTTTTTAACAACTTTTTTTACGTAGTATTAATTTTTAAAATTATAATTAATTGATGATATACATACGACTTAGATGGTTCAAATTTGAGTCGATCAAAATATATATATATATATATATATATATATATATATATATATATATATATATATATGATTACTCATACAATATAATATAATACTTATTCAGCAAAGTTGGTTTATACCTCTTAAAAAGGGCATGAATTCAAGGTTTAGAGGTCCTTTTTTTTAACGAACTTTTCCAATTTTTTTATATATTTTTTAGGAGGGACATAATTTTAAATTTTGTTCAGGACATACAAAAATTCTAGATCGGTCTTGTGCAGAGGTATGTAATTTGAGGCTCAAACCACGAGAACCGACCGAATGAAATCGAAGCAAATTAGCATATTCGACTCAGTTATTTAAAAGGCTTCCAATTTTGAATTTTTTTTTTTTAATTTTGCGGTCCAATTTATTGGTTTTTTTTTTTATTTTTATTTTTTATATATGCTCTTTTCGTCGGATCAGAAATTTTCTGAAAGAGGATTCGAATCGTGTCCCTCCCTGCGAATCCGGTTTATAGTTTTAATACATCAAAGTCGAACCCCACCGAATAATTCTCATAAACGTTGCCACTTTCAATTCACACTTCCCAATTTCATTTCTTTTGTAGTATATTCCTTAATTTGTAGTTATAGATTCTAAGGATTGAAATATACAGGGATTGTCCATCCATACGTGGTTAATTTATTTGATCACAACTATAGTTAGATTGAAATTATTTAATTATAAAATAATGATAGTCGAATCAAACTAACCAATTAGTCAGATTAATTTTGAAACCAATCGACTTGGTTCGATTTGGCTCAATTCGGTTCATCGATTTTATATGAACACAACATATTTAAAATCAACTAAAATTTAAATATTTTGAACAATCATTTGTCATATATTTGCTAATAACTTATTTTCATTATTCCATCTCCAACAAACAAAATAGTTCATTTCCATCATTCTATCTCGAAAAAAAGAAAAAAAAAAAGGTCTAGAAATAACAAACAACAAAGTAAAATTATAAAAATACCTAAGATCCATCGGCTGATCAGTTTGGTTCGATTTTATCGATTTTTGATATTATCAATTCATTGACCGAATCAAACCGTTCGGTTATTAAGAACACCCAATAGATTCGACCCGAGCAGCCTATTAGTTTGATGTGAACCGAATCGATTTGGTCGATCCGACCCAAATGTGTACAACCCTAATTAGTAAATATCATTATTATTCATCCAGGTCCAACATGGACGCATACCCCCATTAAAAAACTATTTTTTTTTTTTAGTAAACAAGTTGGACATAAAATATTACTTGGCCCTACTTGGAAAACCTCAATCCTACCAAAGCCAAATTGACCAAATTAAATTAGTTTGAACATACTAATTATGCCTAAATTTTATACAATATATAACATATATTCTGGATCTCTTTACAATTGATTAAGTTGTCACAAAGTATACTTTGTTCATCATTCGTGATGAATGATCTGTACTTGCTTTTTCCCTTGTTCTTACTTTCAACTCTTTTCCTATGGATCTGCAAGAAATATTAAACATATACTTCCACTTGTGTATTAATATATTAAATGGGTTTATTAATTAATTTGTATTAAATGACACTAAATAAGGGTTAGGACCACAAATTAGACTCTCAGTCTTGGGTTGGATTAACAACCGAATTAAAGATAGTACGACAATAAATTTGATCAGAATTGTTAGAAAAATATATCCTAAAGAAAACCATTCCATTACCTCACAAATCTTTTAACTCTTTATATGAATATGATGAGATATTTATGAGTCCACTGCTACTGCTTGCTAGGGATGTTTGTTGGGGTTGTTGCTTCCCTTGATAGCAACATTTACTTTTCTTTTCTTCTCAAGCATCCACGGGGAGGTAGATTTCAATACTATATTGTTTACTTTAGTCAAATTTTACAACATGATTTCAATACTATATTGTTTACTTTAGTCAAATTTTATAACATTAAAAAATTGTAACGAATAATAGTACATATTTAAAAATTATTAGAAAGTTATGAGACATTTCAAATTTAAAGCGTCTTCTATCTCCTCTAGATTAATTGATGGGCCCAACAAAAATAAACAAACAAAAAAGAACATTATATATATATATATATATATATATATATATATATATATATATATATATATAATCTTACCAAAATAAAGAGAAAAAAAGGAAGAAATTTTTTTTTTTAATTTGGAGTGTTTATTTGAGTGTATTATTGTGTGCCAATATAATAGGGACACTCAAAAAGTAATAATTTACACAATTTTTTAATAATTTGGAGTATATGTTTGGAGTGTCCCCACTGTGGATGCTCTAAATACTCATCCAAAGTATTGTTAAGATAATATGTGTGTGTGTGTGTGTGTGTGTGTGTGTATATATATATATATATATGTTTGGAGTGTCCCCAATGTGGATGCTCTAAATACTCATCCAAAGGAGATTAATTTGGGTAGGTTAGAGTAGAATAACCTGCATGGACCACCACTAAAAATATGTCACGAACCACACCCGGAATAAGGGCACAAGTGATGAACAACGTCCAGCCTACGCCGCAGCATAGACGGTAGAACGTTGTTTGGGTCAACATAAGTATCTACACATCTCACACAATATATATAAGATATTTGTCATGTCATCTCAACTCCAATTGAAGGAACAATATAATATATGATAATGAACTCAATAATCAATCACAATATCAAACTAGAGGAAGAAATGCACGATATGGAATAAAATGAAAGAAGTACAAGAGTCAAATACAACACAAGTCCAAAGTCTAAATTTTCACAAAGCTCAAAATATATAATACATGCCATAAAGTCTACTAAAATCAAATATAACTCATAATGAAAAAGTCTAAGTCTCTCCAGCTGGTGGTACTATCTCAAGAGGCTCTACGGGTGCTGGCTCAACCGTCTCGCCATCCTGTGGCCCGTAGTGCGTGGGACATCAATTCTCTAATGAATCATCTGAAAAATATATCCAATCAGGATATGAGCGAAGTACAACCCTAATAGCAGTTCCAGAAATTGACAAAAACTATGAAACAACAATAGCAAAGAAAATAAATGATGGAAGTAACCAGAAAAGTAACTAGTATGGCAAAGAGAACATCATGGCAAGAAAATAGAAATAAACTGAGAGAAATATAGTAAAGAGCATCAATGTAATGAACTGGAAATAAGGAAGCAAGATAATAACTTATGCCTTGAAATATTAGCAAGATACGTGATCGGCTTGGGACTAACACGAGCTATATAAATAAATGGCAGCTAATGTGACCACACGTGAGTTGCATGATCTGCTAGCTATCACGGGCTACATTATATCACGGGCTATAAGGTATGATCATATATTCACTAATATTTCTCCACCCCCCGACTAGTATACGGATTCAAATTACGACACGTTATACACGTATATCATAATGCGGTCTAATATCATGCACTATGATCACTGTCTATATAATCACGAAGATATCACGGTAATCACTGAGTAATCACGAAACACGACACGGCGATCACTGAGTAATCATGACAATAACATCTCATGACAAGAATCCACGTATACCAATTCGTGTAACCATCGTGTCAGGAATCAAATATCTCAATACTAAATACATGTAACATAGAGACTATCAAATAAGAAAACTAGCAGAGAATGTACTCGTCTCTGGTCCTGAGCAAAAGATGTCACTCGGTGTCCGAACTGGTATCACACAATCTATATATGAATGACGTGTCAATATGGTGTATTAAAGTGGTATATGAGCTAAAATGTATTAAACATGCTCTTCTAGGCCATTTCTAGCTAAACTAGATCTATACTAAGTTAATAGTCTATATTGGTCACTAATTGACTTATACTAGTTTATATTAGGTGTACCAGGTCATTAGCTAAGTGTATAATTGATATCTTAACTATACTTACACTATCAAATATATCTAACTTACACTAACTTACCTACTCTAGTATAACTAACTGATAATTACTAATTAGTAACTAACATCACTATACTTACAATCCCATCTGATATCAGTCAATAGCTAACTTACTAACTAGTACTAACTTAAAAGTGAGACTAACATATTATTAATTCTTAATACACTAACAAACTCACCCCTCTAACTGACACAACTTTATATATATATATATATATATATATATATATATATATATATATTCTACTATATAATGCCAAAACTAGGCTTCACCGTGAAAAAATTTCGTTCCAAAAATATCCTTCAACATATTTAGCTGACAACCATTTAAGAGATGCAATAATGACAACCATTTACGGAAATCAAAGGGTTCATGCTACTTGCTAAGTCTTTTAAATTGTTACCAAAGAATTCGAAGGGTTGAACCATTAACCTATATAATTAAAAGCAGTAGAAATAAACTAACTCATCAACATCATTCACTCCAATATACGTGCAAAGCACGTGCATATATATATATATATATATATATATATATATATATATATATATATATATATATATATATAAACTTTTATTTGAAATATTAACTATTAACTGAATCTTATACTCATATATATATATATATATATATATATATATATATATATATATATATATATATATATATATATATATATAGGGTAATGCTATAGAACCATCCGGGTGATTTTATATTATAGAACCACCCTATGTTACATGGGTTGGATTGCAATTGAGTGGTTAAGATTAAAAGATGTAGACCCCACCACCTTTTAATCTCAACCACCCAATCCAAATCCAATACATGTAACATAGTGTGGTTTCATATATATATATATATATATATATATATATATATATATATATATATATATATGGTAAATGGGATATGAACCATAATACTTATATTCCTACATTAGTCATACATATGTGGACCAATAAGAATAAACTTAGGAATATAAGAACTATGGCTCATATCCCGTTTACCCATATATATATATATATATATATATATATATATATATATATATATATGAAAAAAGGGATATGAGCATAGGCTCATATTCCTACATGAGTCAATGCACATATGGACTAATAGGAATGGAGTGTACTAGTACACATGGGTGCACATGAGATGTAGAAATCTATTCATATTGGTCCACATGTGCATGGCTCATATAGGAATATGAGCCCATAGCTCATATCCCGTTTACTCATATATATATATATATATATATATATATATATATATATATATATATATATATATATATATATATATATATATATGAGGGATCCGTATTCCTTTTTTTTGTATCCATGTTATGAGTCATAGTGCTCATATTACTAAATGAGTCGTGCACATGTGGACCAATAGGAATAGAATGTACTAGTGCACATGGGTGCACATGTGATGTGAAAGTCTATTCCTATTGGTCCACATGTATATGACTCATGTAGAAATATGAACATTATGACTCATATCCCGTTTACCATATATATATATATATATATATATATAGAGAGAGAGAGAGAGAGAGAGAATAAGGGAGGTGAGATGGCACCTCACTCTCAAAACAAGGGTGGCGGTGATGTGGCACAATCCCAGCCACACATTTCATAATTGACAAATTGCACTTAACCCCCTCCCATCGTTTGTGTGGTTGGGATTGTGCCACATCATCGCCACCCTTGTTTTGAGAGTGAGGTGCCACCTCACCTCCCTTATTCTCTCTCTCTCTCTCTCTCTCTATATATATATATATATATATATATATAGTATTCTCCAAGCATTTTCTTTCACAACTGTTGGATCTTGTTTTAGTCATCTAATATTAACCGTTCATTTTTCAATGGTTAAGATTAAACGACTTAAACAATATACAATGGTTGTTATCATGAAAATGTTTGGAGGATGCAAAAATGGAAGGATGTGGATCCCTCATATATATATATATATATATATATATATATATATATATATATATATATATATATATATATATATTGTGTGTGTGTTACATCGCGGATTCTTTGTTGATAGTTAAAGATGATACCAAAAATTTTAGTGTTCGAATTTATGTCTAAAAGAGTCTACCTGGTAAAAAAAAAAAATTATGAAATTTTTATTTTTTTAGTATGTAGGACATGATTTTACATTAACTAGATACAGTATGGTATGGACACGATAAAATATAGACATGACAATAGTGATAGAATATTTATTTTGTTAAAAAAAAATTTAAACGCTTCAAGCTTAATTTACGATAAACTAAAATTCTGATTCCACTCTTGAAGACGATGATGACCACCATAGACCGATAACAATGGCGGTGTTGGGAATGATGATGACAACATTAGTAGAAATTATATAAATAACCACAGCGAGAATAAGTAAAGACTAATTAACAAGTGAAGAAGCAACGAACAACATTTAATACATAAAAGAAATATTTTGTATTTAAGGGAAAAACAATTATTATTTTGCTAGACATGGACATGATCACGTAATTAGTTGTCATTTGTATATTGTACAAATAAAAATGCAAATACAACAAAAATACGGACACCCATCATTTTGGTATGTCAGAATTTTGTGTATATTGTGTTGCATGTTATTTGGTTTCATTGTCTCTAATTTTCATACATGTTCACTTATATCTTTTTGTAATTCGATTTCGAGATCATCTGTCTAGTCAAATTTTTTTTTCTTTTGCTGACCACAAAAGTTAGCTGAATTAGATTATATTGATGAATAGATGTGCTAAAATAGCTATTAGTGAACGTTAGATTGAAAAAAGAGAGGATATTTGTGTGAAGGATCACATGTTGGTATAGCAAAAAGAGAGGATATTTGTATGAAGTATATCACATGTTGATGTAATCCTTCAGTAAAGATTTATTTAAAGACGCAGATCTTGCTAACCAAAAGGAGCATATTTGCCAAAGGAGGTTTACTCATATTCTTCTCAGTCATCACAGGTAAAGTAAAAAAAAAATTCTTTGTTAGATTTGTCGTGGAAGCAAAATAAAACATATTAGACACTTCTGTAAGTAAATTCTTTCATAATAAAATTTTCGATCAAAACATTTTTCAACTAAACGTTAGAATTTAACGTTAAAAAATAAAATAAAAAATCCTAAACTACCATTTCTCCTCCCCCCTCCAGTCCCCTCTCCTCCTCCTCCCACCGTGCCTCCTCCTCCTTCCTCCTCCTCCTCCCATCGTGCCTCCTCTTCCTCCCCTCCTCCTTCTCTCCCCCCTCATCTCCGCGTCGCCGGCCTCCTCCTCCCGCAGTCCTCTCCCTCTCCTCTCTCTGACGTCCCCCCTCCTGCTTCGATGGAAGTGACACAACAACAGTAGTGGCTGGAGACAGCAGCAACAGCGACGGCGGGGTGCGCGGGAAAACGCGGAGTGGCGCGGGAGGAGGCGGGGGGAGGAGGGGGGGAGCTCGGGGGAGGCGCGGGTGGAATGAGGGGGGGGGGGGGGGGGTAGCTCGGGGAGGCACGGGGTGGTGCGGAGGATGAGGGGGAAGTGCGCGGGGGGGGGGGGGGTGGGGCGAAGGAGGAGGAGAGGGTGATGGCTGGAGGAGGGGGGGGGGGGGGTAAGGGCTGGAGGGGGTGAGGGGGAAGTAGGAGGAGGAGGAGGAGGGGAGAGCTCGTCGGAGGGGAGGAGGGCCCGGGGAGGGTGGTGAGGGCTCAAATGGGGAGGGGAGGCGAGGGGAGGGTTTGAATTAGTTAAGAGTTTATGATTAGGATTATCATTACATTTAATGTTATGATTAGGATTAGGGAGGAGTAGATTAGTCATTTTAAATCTAAATTAATGACAGAATTCAAAATGGGTGTAAACCGAATAAAAAAAAACAAAAGTTTTTTAAAATCAGGGGACTTTGAAAGCAAAAATGCAAATCTAAGAAGGTTTTTTTTCACTTTATCCAAGTCATCACTGGCATCCATGATCCTTAGAGCATCATTAGTAGTTCGGACTCTCCAATGCAATTTGTGGTCCAAAATTTTAAAAAAAGAGGTAAATGTATAATGGATTCAAAAATTGATGTGAAAAAAAATAATGTAAAATCTAGAATCTAGAAAATTTGACTCCAAATTGGGACTTACTATTCTACAAAATGGGTTTCTACAATCTACAATCTAAAATTTTGGAGGTCCAACCTATAGCTCCTATGGGTGTGATAGATCCCAAAATCTAGAAATTTGAACTATGAATGAGACTTACTATTCTACAAAATGAGGTTCTACATTTTAAATCCAGAATCTAGAATGTGGGATGGGCCTTACTCATGGTGTGTATTGGGACGGTCCGGGCCGGCCCGCGGCCCGAGTCAACCGGGTTTGACCGGGTTCTGTCCGGGCCAGACCAAACCCGAGGGGAGAGACGGGTCGGGTCGGGCCTGCCCGGCCCGGTCATAAATTATTCCAACTCAGTTCGGACCCATGATCCGGTCAGGGGAGGACCAGACCGAACCGGTCTAGGTCCGAGCCGGTTCACGGTCGTGCCGGACCGGCCCGGTTTAATTTTTTTTTTTTACGTTTATTTATATATATTTTATATATAATCTATATGATATAAATTATATGTTAATAAATTCAAGTTAAAATTTATAGGTTTTTTTTTTTACTAAGTTAATTTTGTATAATTTGAAATTTATACGTTATTTGTTATAAAAATTTTTGGTATAATTTATGTAAAAATTTATATAAAGATTAAGTAAGAAATTATATTTGATTTCTTAAAAATTATATGCGAAGCTTTCTTGTAAAGATTTATAAGTTAATTTCTTTATTTGAATTCAACATGTATAATTTATATAAACATTAAGTAAGAAAATTTTATTTGATTTCTTTATGTCAATATTTATATAAATTTAAGTATAGATTAAAATACAGAAAATTTACTGTAGCGAAATAAATTTACATTAAATTCATGTAAACGAAATAAGTTTCAAAATTTTTTAAAAAAAGTCACGGTCCGCCAACAGTGTTGGCGCACGCAACTTTTGTACACATACGCAAACAAATAAATAAAAAAAAAAACGTGGGCCCCACGGCCAATTTCCGCCAACAGAGTTGGCTGAAATTGGGGGGGGCCAATTTCAGCCAACTCAGTTGGCGGAATTTGGCCCCATGGGGCCCACGTTTTTTTTTTTGGTTTTGTTTTGTTTGGTTTGGTTTGGTTTGGTTTGTTTACTTAGTTTGGTTTGGTTTTTTTCGTTGGTTTATTTTAATTAGTTATATTTTTGTTTTATTTATTTAGTTTAGTTTAGTTTTGTAATTAGATTTAAGTAAATTTATTTTAACGAAATAAAATTAAAATAAATTAATTGAAAAGAAATATTTAGAAATATTTTTTTCAAAACAAAACTAAATAAAAAATAAAACTAAATAAAAAAAATTCCTGAACCAACATCAATCCATAAATAAAAAAACAAAACTAAATATTTAGAAATTTATTTTTTTCAAACTGGGGTGCATCAAACCGAGAAGCATTATTCCCTTCCATGTGAACCAATTCCTGAACCAACATCAATCCATAAATAAAAAAACCAAAGCAAACCATAATTCAAAACAAAATTAAATTAAAAAAATTAAAATCTAAAACAAAACTAAATAAAAAAAACTAAATAAAAAAATGTTTGCTGAAATTGTTGGCTAAAAAAACTAAATAAAAAAAACTAAACCAAATAATAAAACAAAACCAATTAAAACAAACCAACTAAATAAAACCAACCAAAACAATCCAAAACAAACCAACCCAAACCACCCCAAAAGAACCGTGGGCCCCACACCCAAAATCCGCCAACTATGTTGGCTGAATTTTGGTGTGGGGCCCACGGATTTTTTTGGATGGTTTGGGTTGGTTTGTTTTGGTTGATTTAGTTGGTTTGGTTTGATTATTTTTTTTGTTTTATTAGTTCTTTTTTCATAATAGACATAAAATAATTAATTTAAATATTTCTAAATTTTTTTTTGTAGATCGAAACATCGTTTTAAATCCGTGGGCCCCCACATCCAATATAAATTTATTTTCCTACAGTAAATTTTAAATATTCAAAAATAATATTACCGAAAGTAAAATTTGGAGGTCAAAACATCGTTTTTTGACGATTCTAAAATTTTCCGAAGTCCGTAAAACGGTAAAACGGTTTATCCCGAAGTACTTTTCCATACGGTCATTTTGGCTCAAAGTGGAGCTTGTTTCGATCTCCCAGTCAAAAGTTATGATAGTTTGAAGTTTTATATTTTATATTTTTGCCTGTAACATATGCGTCTTGTTTCGGATAAATTTTTTTTCTACATGATTTGTGTTACTCTCGTCGAAAACATACAAATCGACTTATTATTTAACGAAAAACGATCTCAAAATAAGTAGTTATGGCCGCTTGAAGTCTGCTCGAAGTCTGCTCGACGGCAGACGTAATAGTCTTACGACAGATTTTTAACATTATTATTTTTTAACGTCTGTTAACGACGAAAAAATTTACGATAAAAATATAATATTTATAAATATAAATGTCCAATTCATTTTGATATTTTTTCGTCATATTTTAAACTTTTATGCTTTAGATGGAATTTATACAAATTTTGATACTTTGGAAACAAATTTCCGAAAAAAATATTTATAAATATTTCTTTCCAATTAATTTATTTTAATTTTATTTCGTTAAAATAAATTTACTTAAATCTAATTACAAAACTAAACTAAACTAAATAAATAAAACAAAAATATAACTAATTAAAATAAACCAACGAAAAAAACCAAACCAAACTAAGTAAACAAACCAAACCAAACCAAACCAAACAAAACCAAAAAAAAAAACGTGGGCCCCACATGGGGCCAAATTCCGCCAACTGAGTTGGCTGAAATTGGCCCCCCCCCAATTTCAGCCAACTCTGTTGGCGGAAATTGGCCGTGGGGCCCACGTTTTTTTTTTTTTAATTTGTTTGTCTGCGTACGTGTACAAAAGTTGCGTTTTCCGCCAACACTGTTGGCGGACCGTGACTTTTTTTAAAAAATTTTGAAACTTATTTCGTTTACATGAATTTAATGTAAATTTATTTCGCTACAGTAAATTTTCTGATTAAAATATAAATATTTATAAGTTGATTTTTAAAAAAAAATTTATATCTTTTTTTATAAGTATAAATATTTATATAAATTTTTTATATAACTTTTTCAGTTTAAATAAATATAAGTATAAATCTTTATAAATTTTTATAAATCTTTATAAATATAAATCTTTATAATCTTTATAAATAAATATTTATAAGTATAAATATTTGTGTCTTAGCTTCTCAGGCTCTCTCTAAAATTTATTTGTAATACTGCAAATAAAGTTCAAATTATACCGCAAATAAAGTTTAAATATACCTATGACTTATGTAAAAATAATAAAATATATTAAAATTGATACATTTTTATAAAAAATATAATATTACTAGATATTCATACACATTTTCAAATGTATGCATAGCTTACTTGTACCACAGTTATGGTTCTATTTGAGTCGTTTTCTACAATGTAAGCATTCAATAAGAACTATATTCGAAGATCTTCTTTTCGTATCGTGCTTATTATAAACTCCGCTAAAATGATGCCAAATTTTTTATCCAAATTCTAGTTGCAGTGCCAGTTGAGGTTGCGGTGTGGGTTGAAGTAGTTGATCTTGTAGTTGATGTTGTGGTTGCTCATTTTTCATGATATTATATAGTCTATTTATACTAGATTCCTTTTAAATTTTGTAAGAGAGAGAGAGAGAGAGAGAGGAAAAAAAAAATTATAAGAGAAAAAAATTGTGTTGTGTTTATTTTTCATGAATTATGGACTATTTATAGGATTGTTTTTGGACCAAATGA
Organism: Iris macrosiphon; assembly: GCA_036927795.1. Taxonomy (NCBI): domain Eukaryota; kingdom Viridiplantae; phylum Streptophyta; class Magnoliopsida; order Asparagales; family Iridaceae; genus Iris; species Iris macrosiphon. Next base: position 162,539,028 of record JAYESA010000002.1, on the reverse strand, counting down.
CCCTAAATATCCTAAAAAGAGAGTTGTTATAATTAGTATTTACCTCCAACGGTTATATTCTAAAAAAATAATTAAATTTCAGCCTAACCGGACCTGAATCGAGCCGACCGAATTAAACTCGACCCGAACGTGGACGACAGCAGGCCAGGCCGGGCCGGACTTGCGGGTCAGATCCTCCGATCCAGTCCGGACCCGTGAGAGAAAGTAGGCCGGAGCAGGCCGGTCCGTTGACCGGGTCCGGACTGCCCGTACATTTACACACATTGAGGCCTTACTAATGATTCTCCAAGCCACTCCATCACAAAGGTTCGACATATCCATTCCTTCACTCTTGCTCTGCTCCTTTTTTTATATCAATAATGTTTCGACTGCAAAATACCTACTACATAGTTATATTGTTGACCAATTTTAATTTGTATATATAAATATTATTTTGTACTTTCTCCTATCAAAATTTGTCTGTAACACAACTATTTACTTGACGAATTTCGAACCTCTAATGTTAATATCTCGTGCCATCGCAAATTAGGAACATGGTCGGTTCTGAGTTCATGAGATCTTATACAAACTTTAGGAGCCATATATAATATATATTTTTTTAAATTGAACAAAAAGTAAATTATAAAAAAATGTTCTTGAGATATTGGCCTAAAAAATAGTCAATATCTTATATAGTCCCTCTTATTTGCTTTGTCATTGCATTGCATGGGGATTATTATCCATAATGACACTAAGTTGGCAATTTGGATGATGGCTAGTATTTCTATGAATCCACTTCGACTGTTTTCTCATGTACAAGAAATTAACATTTTCATATTCATGTTTGATTAGGTTGTCAATATTTAGTTAGAAAATTTTAATTTTATCATTTTCATGTTTGGTTTAGATATAAATGTGAGTTTTAATTTGTTTAATTTTTCACAAATATTTTTTTATTAATTTCATGATGTAACTGTTGTTTAAATTCAACGGGTGTTACTAGGGAGGCGGTTTGTAAGAAACGAAGGATATTACCGTAATTTATTTTTTTTAATTAGTGTACCTAATCAACTTTTTCAGGAAAAAAAAATATATTTTCAAGTGGAACCTTATATTTTTACTTTTTGTCAGAGCTGTAGAAAACTGAAATCTCCTATATTCTCTCCCAATTTCTAATTTCATGCTTACCAACATGAATAAGGAATACCCAAAACTTATTTTCAAGCTTCCAAAATTTGAACCAAACAGTTCATGTTGGACTTCGTATATGGTAAAATTATTCAGTGAGCCTTGAGTCTACTCCAATAGTGTATTGTCACACAACTAAAACTAAACTGGAGGGAGGAGAAAAAATAAAAAAATAGTGTGATAGTACACTATTGAAGAAAATTCAAAGCTCACTGATCACCGACACGTGATGAGTCCGGCACACTCAATAATTTATTCGGTACATGACCGCGTTAGATATTCGGAATATATGGGTCTTAATGTGTCATATTTGGTGACCATGGCAAACACGGACCGAACCTTCCTTTCCTTTCCTTTCCTCGGCATGGCCTAAATTCCCTTTTTGTAAGCAAACACTTTCGGAACTAGTCTAAGCCCATCACACACACTTTCATTGCACTTGGGGGCCATGCAAGCAAAATCTCACTCATTACTCGTGTTTTTTTTGGGCTTCCTGTTGTTTCATACAAAAATATTCAAGATCTTTGTGGACTTTTGAGTTGGTTGGCTTTCCCTGCCCCCTTCCAATGCACAACTGAGCCTAAATCAGTCCTTTCTCGCCGTTAACTTTTGGGTATGCTATGACTACAACCAAATGTGGCAGCCGACCATTCAAAGAGAGGAGAGAGTGAGATCCGGTGACTGTCCGAATGGCCGTCACGTGGTAGAAACGTCACGTACAATCGTTCATTAAAAGAAGAGGTGGGACCGGATGTGGCCCACATAGCAGAAGTGAGCGGGTTGTAAGAATGTTGTAACCATTTGGTAGTATATTTAGCATTATTGTTAACTTTGTAAGAAGATACAAATATATATCAACTTACGTGGCATGTTTGGTTATGGATGCCGACTATATTATCACTGTGTTACCATATCATAATGATTAATTTTATGGGAACACACTCTTCTTGACCAGACCTCAATTGGGACGGTCTGGTCCTGTCCGACACGATTTCGATAAAAAAAAATGGTCCATATGTCGATCCGTTCCGAATAATTTTGGACCCGAACTGGTCTGACCCAATATTTCGGGACATGCTGGATCTCATATTTCGGTCTACAAGAGAGATCCGATCCGGCCCAATCCGGAGCCCAAGTCCAGCCCGGTCCGACCCAAGGTCCAGCACAGTTCGAAAATCATTTTTTTCTGCCAATAGTAGTATAATAGTATCTATTTAAAATTATACTAGCTAAGTTTACTGAGCTAAAATTATACTAGCCAAGTCTGTGCAAAACATTCTGGTGAATATACTAGCCAAGCCTTGCTTAAGAGTATGTAGAAATGATGACCGACCGACCAAGCATATATATATATATATATATATATATATATATATATATATATATATATATATATTTTGTTAGAAATATTTTTGTTTTCTTATTGAAAATTTTCTGAGTACAAAAATAAAATTAGATTGATGTTACCGGCCTCTGGGGAAGTCGTGCACGAAGCACTGCCCTAAGAGTTGATTCGGGATCTGTGTGCAGACGTTCCCGAAGCTCCTAGTGGTAAACCCCCCGCACTACCGGTATCTCGTTGCCGCACACGACTTGGAGAGAACGACCAGAACTTAGCTCTGCCCAGAGCTTGGAGACGATGAAGAATGAACAGAATGTTGACAGAGGTTTGGAGTAAAGAAATTTTTCTGATCGTTTACAAAGAAACACAGACGAATATATAATACTGTTGTGTAACGGTCTGAATTAATTTTCTATTAATTCAGATGTTACACAGGAGAAAAATAAATAATGAACCAGGACACAAAACCGGTTCAGAAACAATTCGTAACGGACGAAATAAATTCCAACGTTCAGAAAAATAAAAGAAGAAAAAGAGGAGCAAAAAGAATTTTAGGGTCCCAGCCCGAAGAGGAAATCGGATCAACATTCGGCGCCCGCAGATGTGGGCGCATACCCGCACCCGTTACGCGCGCCAAACCGAGCCGGGCCGGGCGGCGGCGGCGGCGCGCGCGTGTGGCCCAAGGGGTTCCCCACACAACAACTTAATAGAGCAAAGAAGAGAAACTAATATATGTACACAAGAGAGCTTTGTCCCATCCGATGTGGGACTAAAGAAAGGAAGAGGAACTTGAGCTTTTGTAAGAAAAACAAAACCAACATATATATATATATATATATATATATATATATATATATATATGTATATGTATATATATGATTATGATTGTATAATCGTTAACAAAGTACACTTTTTTGTATTTAATTTTGAAGCTTTTAGGTAGATCACAAGTCTGCATCCCTCAGTGAAGCGAGTTTCGGACACGGGAGGCGTAGGTGTTGAACCAAAGTTTGACAAGCAATAGAAACTGGAACAAAGTAACAGGTCTATAGACACAAGATCTACAAGATGTTTCATATCAAAGGAAACAAAATATAGAGCATAACTTTTAGACCCAAGGTCCGGCCCGGTCTGACCCGGTCCGAAATCTACCGTGCCGTGGGTTATATGTCGTACTGGACTCAGATTTTTATCCTTAGGTCCGGTCCAGTCCGGCCCGCTATACTGCATGGGTCTGAGAAGTCTGGTCCGGCCCACCCAAATTCGAGTCGGGCCGGCCCGACCCAACCCAACCCACTTGACAGCTCTATCCTTGACACACTCCATAGCCACACTGATGTGACAGTGCATTATTGGATGTCAATAAAAGTCTTAAAAAGGAGGAAATAATTAAGCCTAAAATATTTTACTTAGCAAGGTGGCATTGGGATGATGGAGTAACAATATTACTTATACCTGCCGATGAGCCTAAAATATTTACAGAAAATTGCATACATAGTAAAAATATTTGCTTATTTTTTATACACAACACAAAGTTTAGGGTATTTACATCTAGAGAAACAATAAGTCGTTCTGATGGACGTAAAAACTGATGATCATCTAATGAAAAAAGATTGTGATCATTAAAAATGCCCTACGGAAGGGCATATATTGCACAAAAAATGTCCTTCCATTCGGCATTTTTTTTTGCATATTAAATTTTTTTTTTTTCGTTCGAAGGTTTGCATATGACCGATATAATATAGTTGTTGTAAAAACATATATTCGTTGGATAGTTGTTGGATCATCGAGCATAACAAGAAAAAATTGTCAGAAAAATGCTCTTCAAAATGACGTTTTTCTAACAATTTTGAATAGAAAAATGTCCTAGCGCATTTTCATTAAATTAATAATTACAGACGAAAAAGTTTACGTTAACGCTAATAGATAGTTAAAAATAATTAACAGTTTCTTTGCAAAGAAAATGTCTTTTTATCCTCTTATCTTAATTTTGAAAACTTTGTGTTGTGGAAGCAATATCAGCCAATTTTTATGCTCGGATCTGAATGCAATTTTTTGAAATATTTATCCTCAATAAAAGGGCTATTTGATATTATCCCCTTCTTAGATTAGGTATATTGATATTACCCCATGTTAGATTAAAAGATTAAAAGTTGAGAATATTTTCTGAAAGTATCGTTAAAAATTCTTTAACGACACTTTCAAAACTCATAAACGACACTTTCAGATTTTTAACGACACTTTCAAGAAATATTCTTAACTTTTAATCTAATATGAGGTAATATCAATACATATAGTCTAAGAGAGTAATAATATTAAATAGTCCTAAATAAATTTCAGGATAGCACACGTATGAAATGACAATATGTTTCTGCCCTGTTATTATAGTATAGACTTGATTTATAACTTACACATTTTCCTAAAAAGTTCAAATTGTAACCACTTCTATTTTATTAGGATCGACTTGGATTGCATAACCAAACGTTTTTCGTTTCGGATATACATTCTTTTCCAAATATTTGTATTGTTCATTTCAGAACTCAAATTTGTATCTCCAAGACAATAGGTCAATAAACCTTTCGGAAATAGTTGTTTGAGTAAAGGAAAAAAAATTTGACGTTATTGACACTCCTAAAATATTATTCTGTATTTCTCTTTAATTTTATCATTATTGGTACTTATAAAATGTCATCTTGTACTCCTCTTTTTATTTTTTATAAATGCACAAATTAATGTCAGATTTAATTTTTATTTTTCAAAACTCTCTTACCAAGGGAGTTTTTTTATTTTTAATTTTTTTTTCTTTTTTTGGCGAAATCGTGGTGTCCGATTTAAATGTTGTGGTTGGTTCAGTTGAAAATTGGTTTGTTAATTAATTTATTATTATCTATACCTTTTAAATATTTATTAGAAAAAACTTAAATATTTATATTAAATAATTATTCTCATCTAATCCAAAATATTTAATATAGATAACAAATTATTCTCATCTAATTTTCAAAATATTTAATATAGATAACAAATTATAAATATTTAAATATTTTGGATAACAAATTTGTTAGAAATTATCTAATCCAAAATACTTAATTTGTTATCTAATCCAAATTATTGAATTATTAAATTATTTACATGAGATTTATGACAAATCCAAATTTATTCTCATAAATCTCATTTAAATAATTTACAATCTTGAATTTTACTCAAATAGCAAGTAGAGATCATATTTACCGATTGATCCTTCTCTACTTAAAAGGAAGGAGAGAGTGTCACAACTAAAAACTTAAGAAATCAAAGAAGCTAACATGTATGTATATGAGTGCATTTCTTTCTCTCAGGGACACATCTCATAGAAAGGAGTTAACGAAAGATAACAACTCAATCAGTCCAACAGATGAGCATGTTCGAAAACAATATTTGCTCCTTCACCAGGTTCGAGCAATTGTAAGTGACTCACTAACCCAAGTGAGCTACTTAAATGCTTCTATTTTAATTAAATCATGGGTTGGCTATCGTCCCATTGATTCAGGCTATCACAACACGAACCTTTGCAACAAGAGACGCATATGGTCATTGCCGGCGTATGAAAATAGATGGAACTTGAATTTGCCGACTGTGCGCGACGAATTTGGCATGTATCCGTCGAATTTTTCCGTAACGATGTTTTTCAAAAATTTACAATTATTCTTTTATGCGCTCTTCGGATCATGATGGGATTTACGTTGTTTGAAGTGGAACGTCGAACTTGTCCTACGACGTATGTTTCGTCCAGTTCTAAAACCGACGATGGAATCGCCATTTTGCGGACCCACCATAAGTTGCAGGCTGGCACATTATCGTCACGCATCTAGATAAAAATTATGGCTACACTAATAGTACACATATACTTACACAATCATATATTAGAATTATCGAGGATCACGAATTAATTAATTTATGGTGGAAATCTTAACTAGTCAGGCTTATAAAATATCTAGAAAATAGTAACAACCATTGATTTTACAATAATACTTTTTGGTCCGGGGGTCAGGCCCCAGCCTACGTGGTCCCTGACAATTGGCCCCAACACCCTCCTGCATGCTTTTGGGTCCACATCCGAAATTTTCGGACCCCCTCTCCCTCCAATGGAGGGCCGACGATGGGGCCATAAATCAAGGTTCTTGATTTTATTGAGTTCGGTTGGTTCAATGGCTAATTTTTTCAATGCAACTCAAACTAATATATGATAGTATCCCCCATGAATGAGCTATTATAATACTAGCAGTCATTGCACATAAATTTCATGTACAATTTTTAGTGAAAGAAAACATGAGGAGAAAGAGAATAATGGTGTTTTAAATTAGTAAAAGTTTGAATTAGTATGTGACTAAATAATTTTCTAATTTATAAATAATAATTTTTTAGAAAAAAATACACACACACACACACATATATATATATATATATATATATATATATATATATATATATATATATATATATATATACAGAGAATAAGGGAGGTGAGATGGCACCTCACTCTCAAATGAGGGTGGCGGTGAAGTGGCACCATCCCAGCCCTCCATCTTACAAATGACACTTAAGTGATATATTTGCACTTAAGTCCTCTTAAGTGCAAAGCGTAATTACTCTCTCATCATCACCTCACAGCCACCCTCATGAGAGAATTCGTTCCCTCCCCCACCCCTCTGTGCGCCAACCGTTCCGGCTTCCCCCACCCCTCTGTGCGCCAACCGGACGCCACCGGGCTTCCCCCACCCCTCGGGTTCCACCGCCCTGCACCCGGCTTCCCCCACCCCTCTGTGCCCTAGGGTTCCAGCTTCCCCCACCCCTCTGTGCCCTAGGGTTCCGGCTTCCCCCACCCCTCGTCCGCCAACCCGACGCCACCGGGCGTCCCCCACCCCTCGAGTTCCACCGCTCCGTCCATCTCCATCTCCTCGTCGCTCGCCTCCTTTCCCGTCGCGGCGAAGTATCTCCGCTTCAGGCCCGCCTTGTGCTCCTCCAGTATCCGCTCCCGCAGCGCGTTCAGCCCGTTGATCGTGTCGCGCAGCTTGGACCTCAGCCCGTTGGCGACCGTCCCCTCGGGTTCCACCGTCCCCCACCGGGCTTCCACCCGGCCCTCGGGTTCCACCGTCCCCCACCCCTCGGGTTCCACCGTCCCCCACCGGGCTTCCACCCGGCCGCCTCTAGGGTTTCTCTCCCTCTTCTTCAAACCATGTTTCTCCCCAGGTTAAAAAGTGAATCATTTCAAACCCTATTTTCTTTATTCCTCTTCATTTACTGACAAAACTAGGTTTCGGTGTGTGAAGGACCGAGTATGATCGAGGAGTCAACACCTTCTCCCCCGGTGGGGAGGCTGTTCCAGATGGAGTACACCATCGAAGCCATCAGGCTGAAGACGAAGGAGGGTGTCGTGCTCGCTGTAGAGAAGAGGGTCACCTCTCCTCTGCTGGTATATCAAACGCATCCAGTCTTTCCTATCTATTGCTATTTACTTGCTTGGTGTACTTTCCAGAATGTCGTGTCCGACACACACTAAGAAACACACTATAGGCGAGTTGAAGAAAAAGTCATTCATATTTTGTTTATTCGTTATTGTGTTTAATTTTGTAGGAGATGGTGTTGATTTGGGAGATGGTGTAGGAGATGGAGATGAAGATGATTTGGACACCATTACGCCGAAGATAGTGTAAGCCCCTGATTTTCAAAAAAATTATTAAACTTGGATTTTTTCAATTTTCTGGAATTTTTGGGATTTTTCTGTAATTAAAATCAGGGTTTTTAATTATTAAATAATTTTTATTTGATAAAAAATGATATTAAAATATTATGGAAATAATATTCTTGGGTGTAAAATGGAAAACCGGACTTAGGGTAATTTTCTGGGATTTTATTGGGCCTCAGACCTATTTTTAAATACCTCAAAACTATTTTATTAATTAATTAACTGTTTTTAATTATTATTATTATTATTATTATTATTATTATTATTATTATTATTTTGTTTTAGGTTTTGGGCCCGGCCCGGCCCAGTGGGCCGAGCCCGTTAGCCTCCAGCCAACCCGACCCGCCCGCAAACCCGTCACCCCGACCCGGTCTCCCCACGACCCTCCCCGCTGCCCGAGTCCGGCGCCGCTCCGCCCGGGCCGCCGCGCCACGTCGGCCACGTCCCCCGCCCGCTCCGCGCACCTCCGCACCAGCCGCCTCCCCCTCCGCCGTTCCCGGCGTCTCCCTCTCCCTCACTCCCCTATATAAACCCCGCCCTCCGCCGCAGCCACGACCTCTGCCACCGCCACCACGCCGCCCTAGCCAGCTCGCCGCCACCGCTGCCCCTCGCCTCGCCGACCGCCCAGCTCCTCCACCCGCACCACCAGCGCCTCCCTCCTCCCTCGGCGCCGCCTCTCCGGCCAGTCCCCGCCGTCCACGGCCGAAATCCACCTGAACCCTAACCCTAGCTTCCCTGTGTCCGACACGAGTCGGACACGTGTCGGACACGTCTCACCCCCGGTTTCTCGGGTCCCCTTCAGGTACTCGTATCTTGCACCCTGTATCTCCGATTTTGATTCCGTAAATTACGTTGTGAAGTCTGTATGACCCTCTCGGTGTCCGGACAAACTGTTCGGGGCATCGCGTCCTGTGGTGATCGCACACCGCGATCCAAAAACAGGAAAAACCAGACCCTGTTTCACCCCGCTCGACGGACGATTTTGTGATCGGCTCATCGGAATCCAAATCTGGAAGTTCCGTTGGGTTCGTATCAGCGTTCCTGACCTGTTGACACTAAGTTTGGTGAATTTGGAGACCGTTGACCCGGACACGCTTTTCGGTGCAAAGCGGGCCCACCGGCGGATCCCGTTTTGACCCGAAACTGCCGTTTTGCCCTTGTCTCCAAATTGGACCCAAGGACGGGCGTTTCTATTTCAGCTTTTGGACTCATCTCTGGAACTTCCCCTAGAACAATTAATCGGATCCAAACAACAGGCAAGTACCTGCACTTCAAGTTAATCTTTATATTGTGATAATTAATTTCCTGCTCTGCTAGTACCCTTGCTGATTTCACGTAGTGTTAGAATACTGTATTTCATGTCTTGAATACTGGATTTCATGTCTTATTTTTCGTGTCGGGTGGGAGAATACTAGGAGGCATGTAGTTTACCCTTCCCCAGGTCCTGATACTAGCTGTTGGTACGCGACTGTACCATCAGCCTTATACTTGATTATTCCAGACACTAGTCGTCTATGACGGCCTTATTAGCCTTATAAACCCCTACATGCCAACTATGTATTCTAAATACACAAGTTCACACACATAGTTCTAGTCTTGTTATATTTCTTGCTGACTGTGTAGTTTCATCCCTGTCTCATTTATTTCCTGCTTTTCTCATATTCCTGTTTATAGCATTAAACTCTAAAATATTAAGGTTCCTTTATGCAATTTTCTCAATATAATACTCAGTTTAATTGTCATAAATATTTAGTTTAATTTTGTTGTGCACTGTGTACTTTGCTCCTTTCCTGACTGGATCCGTTGTTTAGGCGATGATGAGGACCTTGCCCCTACACGTTATGGTCCCTATGAGGGTACAGATGATACCTATGAGGAGCCAGATCCCACCCAGGAGACCCCTGCTGCAGAGTAGCTAGCAGTAGCTACCTTTTATTTCCATTTCTTATCTTATTAATCGGGTTTGTCCCCGATTTCATTCTTGATTTCTGTACTAAACATTTGAATATGTTGTCACATTTATTTCAGTTACAATCTTAAGTTTCCATTCTCATTATTATCTTGCTTATGTTATTTGTGGATGAGCTAGTTTAGTTAAGTGTGGATTTGACCTAGACAGCGTACTACCGCCGATTCTGCGGCGTAGGCTGGACGTACCCACGTACTCGTGCCCGAATAACCGGGTGCGGGTCGTGACACGTTTTAGTGGTGGCCCATGCAGGTCAACGACTAAATTGTTCGGTTTCAACTTAGGGACCGAACAGGCCTGCAATAAGATTGAGGATTTTAGGAAAAACTCATCCACTTGATTGAATCGTTCTTGATATTCATATCAGTTTCGAATCTTTTTATTGACTTGCATCCTGCCTTGATTCCTGTGCGCCTTTATCGTTTATTTTTGGATGCAGAGTAAAGGATCTACCAGCAAGCGACGTGGTTCCTACAAGATCACCACGAGATGCTCTACCAGCATGACCGTGGAGAACGCGCAGACTCATGGAGTAGCGAATGCGCGTAAGTGATTCGTAGATACCGTTTATAGTATTGTTTAGCTCGTGCCTATTGGTTCGTGACCTCAGCCCCAACCTAGAAATTTTAAAACTTGCTAAATAACCTGGTATGCTTTTATATCTGATAACTGTAGAGTTTGTAGAATCTTTTATTATTGTGCTTATTGTAGGTTATTTTGTGAACTTAAATAATTTGTACCTCCCTTCATCATCATCTAGCGCACTTAATTTTGCTGTACTTGACTTATGCTGCTATTCTATAGCCTAGTTTTGCAAGCTTATTCCTTATCGAGCTTGTTCATGACAAACGTATTATTGGGGAGGCCCACAATAATACATTTCAGAATCAATGTATTAAGGTCTAGCTAACCTTAGTGTGCTTGATTCGCCCTTCGTAACGCTACTTTACGTGGATTGAGATATACAGTTGACTAGTATACCTGCCCTAGACATGTCTGAGCATAACTGTATTAATACGAGGATTACCAAGATAGGATTCAATCCACAAACCGCTTGACAATTCCTACTTGAATTCTTTAAAATGCCTTGACCCCGATACTTCTATTCTATCACCCCACCCTTGAACCCCGTATTATTGGTCTTCGTCTCCCCTATTTCGGAAAGACGAAATCTCGTGCTTGGTATAAGTTTGGTACATAGATAGTACTAGATATGCCACATAGGCCGATCACATACTTGAGGATTAACCTTTCGTAATTGAGGACATATCATATGTGATATGATCGACGTTGAAGTTCGAGGATTGAATGACATAAGTAAACATATTAAGGAATATTTTCTTAAGGTATATAGTCTTTTGTGATGAATGGGTAAACTCTAAGTTGGGTAGCAATGCATTTGTCAACTCAAGAAGAATGCCTATTGGATTGTGACCGAGTAAGGTTAGACTGGAAGAAGCAAGCCATTCTAATTTTGAAAATTTAGAGGAGTAACTAAAATGATTAATGAATTGATATCGAGGACCCAATAGTTGTATCTTAGGTACATGATTTAAATTTTGAATAATGAAGGTAAAATCATCAATTTGAATTTAGAGGATACATGATTCAGGCTTGAACATTGGTGGACTACACTTAGATTATTTTTCAATTTGATGATTTGAATTAAAAATTTAAAATTGAGGGTTGGACTACCTAGTTAGAATATTGAGGGTGTGAATGGAATTTAAAAGGTTGGAGCATACAATGGGAATACTATTGGACTCGAATCACTTCTAGAGGAATTATGATAGTTAGAATAGTAAGGCAAAGTCATGTGCAAATCTTAAAAATGCTATATGGACTTAATCTAAAATCTGCCTATGGGAAATTTGAGGAAGTAAGAAGTAATAACCCTAGGTTGAATCTTGATTGGAACAATAGTCACCTTAATCATGAAATGATTGCAGTAGACATGATTAGGATTTAAAGTTACCGCAAGGAGATTGCGATTGATGTACATGAAGGGTTAACAGATTATGGCTTAATTTTAAATTTCGAGGACGAAATTTTTATAAGTTGGGTAGATTGTAAGCCCCTGATTTTCAAAAAAATTATTAAACTTGGATTTTTCCAATTTTCTGGAATTTTTGGGATTTTTCTGTAATTAAAATCAGGGTTTTTAATTATTAAATAATTTTTATTTGATAAAAAATGATATTAAAATATTATGGAAATAATATTCTTGGGTGTAAAATGGAAAACCGGACTTAGGGTAATTTTCTGGGATTTTATTGGGCCTCAGACCTATTTTTAAATACCTCAAAACTATTTTATTAATTAATTAACTGTTTTTAATTATTATTATTATTATTATTATTATTATTATTATTATTTTGTTTTAGGTTTTGGGCCCGGCCCGGCCCAGTGGGCCGAGCCCGTTAGCCTCCAGCCAACCCGACCCGCCCGCAAACCCGTCACCCCGACCCGGTCTCCCCACGACCCTCCCCGCTGCCCGAGTCCGGCGCCGCTCCGCCCGGGCCGCCGCGCCACGTCGGCCACGTCCCCCGCCCGCTCCGCGCACCTCCGCACCAGCCGCCTCCCCCTCCGCCGTTCCCGGCGTCTCCCTCTCCCTCACTCCCCTATATAAACCCCGCCCTCCGCCGCAGCCACGACCTCTGCCACCGCCACCACGCCGCCCTAGCCAGCTCGCCGCCACCGCTGCCCCTCGCCTCGCCGACCGCCCAGCTCCTCCACCCGCACCACCAGCGCCTCCCTCCTCCCTCGGCGCCGCCTCTCCGGCCAGTCCCCGCCGTCCACGGCCGAAATCCACCTGAACCCTAACCCTAGCTTCCCTGTGTCCGACACGAGTCGGACACGTGTCGGACACGTCTCACCCCCGGTTTCTCGGGTCCCCTTCAGGTACTCGTATCTTGCACCCTGTATCTCCGATTTCGATTCCGCAAATTACGTTGTGAAGCCTGTATGACCCTCTCGGTGTCCGAACAAACTGTTCGGGGCATCGCGTCCTGTGGTGATCGCACACCGCGATCCAAAAACAGGAAAAACCAGACCCTGTTTCACCCCGCTCGACGGGCGATTTTGTGATCGGCTCATCGGAATCCAAATCTGGAAGTTCCGTTGGGTTCGTATCAGCGTTCCTGACCTGTTGACACTAAGTTTGGTAAATTTGGAGACCGTTGACCCGGACACGCTTTTCGGTGCAAAGCGGGCCCACCGGCGGATCCCGTTTTGACCCGAAACTGTCGTTTTGCCCTTGTCTCCAAATTGGACCCAAGGACAGGCATTTCTAGCTATTTGATATCTTCTGAGCATGATGGTAATGTCTATTTCAGCTTTTGGACTCATCTCTGGAACTTCCCCTAGAACAATTAATCGGATCCAAACAACAGGCAAGTACCTGCACTTCAAGTTAATCTTTATATTGTGATAATTAATTTCCTGCTCTGCTAGTACCCTTGCTGATTTCATGTAGTGTTAGAATACTGTATTTCATGTCTTGAATACTGGATTTCATGTCTTGTTTTTCGTGTCGGGTGGGAGAATACTAGGAGGCATGTAGTTTACCCTTCCCCAGGTCCTGATACTAGCTGTTGGTACGCGACTGTACCATCAGCCTTATACTTGATTATTCCAGACACTAGTCGTCTATGACGGCCTTATTAGCCTTATAAACCCCTACATGCCAACTATGTATTCTAAATACACAAGTTCACACACATAGTTCTAGTCTTGTTATATTTCTTGCTGACTGTGTAGTTTCATCCCTGTCTCATTTATTTCCTGCTTTTCTCATATTCCTGTTTATAGCATTAAACTCTGAAATATTAAGGTTCCTTTATGCAATTTTCTCAATATAATACTCAGTTTAATTGTCATAAATATTTAGTTTAATTTTGTTGTGCACTGTGTACTTTGCTCCTTTCCTGACTGGATCCGTTGTTTAGGCGATGATGAGGACCTTGCCCCTACACGTTATGGTCCCTATGAGGGTACAGATGATACCTATGAGGAGCCAGATCCCACCCAGGAGACCCCTGCTGCAGAGTAGCTAGCAGTAGCTACCTTTTATTTCCATTTCTTATCTTATTAATCGGGTTTGTCCCCGATTTCATTCTTGATTTCTGTACTAAACATTTGAATATGTTGTCACATTTATTTCAGTTACAATCTTAAGTTTCCATTCTCATTATTATCTTGCTTATGTTATTTGTGGATGAGCTAGTTTAGTTAAGTGTGGATTTGACCTAGACAGCGTACTACCGCCGATTCTGCGGCGTAGGCTGGACGTACCCACGTACTCGTGCCCGAATAACCGGGTGCGGGTCGTGACAGATAGGAATGGAGTTTGCTACACAGGAGGATGCGTACAATTTTTATAACGGGTATGCATTGAAGATGGGATTTGGAACTAGATGGTCATCCACTAGTAAGTCTAGGTCTGATCCCAATTTAGTCATATCCAGATTAATTGTATGTAGCAAGGAAGGAAAAAAAAGAGTCTTGAAGAAACCAATTGTGGACGAAGAGGTATATCATCGTCGTGAGATACGGGTTGATTGCAAAGCAATGATCAAGATTTATCTTACAAAGTCAGGAAGATGGAGAGTTAGAAAATTTGTTCCTGAACATAACAATCACGAGTTATCCACTCCATCGAAAGCAATAAAGCATCGGTCTCATAAGAAGGTCCACCGTCAACCAGTAGTGAAGAACTTAATTACTCAGCTTCATAGCGAAGGCATATCAAACGCAAGCATTGCAAGAGTGGTCAATTCCTTCGAGCCTGACCTACAACACTTGATTACACCACAACAAGTCCATGATCACCTAAGAGTTGAGAGGAAGAACAATTTGGGCAAAAACTGTGCTAAAATTGTTAAGCATTTTATCGAAAAAAATGACCAAGATCCGAAGTTTTACTCAAGCATTGAATTAGATGATGACTACACATTAAAAAGTATTTTTTGGGCTGATAGAAGATCACAAGAATCCTACCAAAAGTTTAGTGATGTAATTATATTTGATGTGACATATCGTACTAATAATTTTTGTTTACCATTTGCTCCTTTTACTGGTATCAATCATCATCGACAATCTACCTTGTTCGGATGTACATTGTTAGCTGATGAGACAGAGCAGACGTTTGTGTGGTTATTTGAGCAGTGGCTTAGATGTATGGGGGGTAAAACACCAGGAGCTATCATTACTGATCAGGATGCAGCTATTGGGAATGCAATTGCTAGAGTTTTTCCAAATAATATACACCGATATTGTGATTGGCATCTAGACAAGAATGTTGGAGAGCATATGGTCCATCTCAAAGCTATCCACGGATCCGAGTTTGAATTGCATTTCAATAGACTACAAAGTAGTAGCAGTATATGTGAAGCCGAAGATTGTTGGAAAGAGATGATGGCAACGTACAAGCTACGAGAAAAAAGTTGGTTGCCAAAGTTGTGGGAGCGGCGAGCTAGTTGGTTACCTTGTTATTTGAATGATAAGTTTCTTGCAGGCACGCGTACGAGTCAAAGAGCGGAAAGCATAAATGCTTTTTTCGATACATATGTTCATGCAAGTACACCCTTAACTGAGTTTGTCGTTCAATATGACAAGGCATTGGCAAGTCGTCGAAAAGCCGATGAGGATGAAGATTTCAAAACTATCGATACTAGGCCCGTACTATCTTTAGAATGGCCACTTGAGGAGCAAGCTAGTAGATGCTATACAAGAGCCTTGTTTTATATTTTCAAACAAGAAATGAAGGATGCCCAGATTTATTGGGCTGATAAAGTGCACAAAGAAGGAACAATAACTACATATCTTGTTGGGCGGGCGACAAAAGAGAGAAGTAAATGGAGGACTGTGTTATATGATTCTAATGGGGTTGTAGTTTCATGCGTCTGTAGACATTTTGATTATGTTGGATTACTTTGCAGACATGCCCTGTGCATATTGTGGAAGAAACATGTTCCAGAGATACTGGATCGTTATATTTTGAAGCGATGGACCATTAAATCTCGACATCGATTTGGAGATGTTGGCATGGGTGCTACTATTAGAAATTCTGAAGTGGATCGTAATCTTCATTGGGGTATTCGTTACAAATGCAACAAGGCTTTGGAGGTTGCATATAAGGTGCCTAACTTTGCTGCTGAATTTGATAGGTTTCTAACAAGCAAGTTAGAAGAATATGATAACTTAAGATTGTCTGAAGGAGATGATGTGCCATCCCAAGGAATGAATCACCAAGTTGATCCTATTGCACCCACCGTATCCCAAAATTCATCAAGTTTAATTTCTGAAATTAATATTCGTGATCCTACGACATCTCAGAGGCATAAAGGGCGACCAAGACTTCCTTCCAGATTATCTTCCGGATTAGAATTGTCTCAAAAATAGGCTACTAAAAAAAGAAAAACATGCAGATTTTGTGGAAAAAAGGGTCATTACAGGACTGGGTGTAGCAAAGCTAAGGTATTGTATAAGTTCAATAATTTTTATCCTTGTCTACTTTTAATGAGGTAATTGAGAATATGTTGAACTTTCAGGTAAACAATATTGTATACAATGGTCAATCTGATCCGGGTAGTTCACAAGTACTTCCAAGAACTCACTAGGTAATTTTAATTTACTGAGTTGTGCTTAATGTCTTATGCTTTTAATGATTGAACTTTCTTGTTTTACATAGAAATTGTTGACAGAAGCAGTTCTTTTGATTTATTTGATTTTGATTATTTAAGTTCGGTTAAAAACGAATAAACGGAATCCTCTTTGCCTACTCTGAAGTTTTAGTTCTACCACCACATCCTAGACATGGTACATAGATAGTTGCATATTTGGATCTTCACCTGCTGTATTTTCAACGGTATATATAATTTGGATTTAAATATAACTTAATTATGCGTGTGTTTCACTCTTAATCAGTCATGTCTCTCGCATGCTCCTGACCTAGATCTAGTGTATCTGTATGGTATTCTCCATGTGTAATTATCTTAATGCTTTGCTTGCTTGCAGACAACAGTCAGCTTTGGCTCAGTTAATGGATGCCACAGGATACAAGGACAAAGCTCCGAAGAAGAAACAAGAAGATGATATCAAGAAACTTACTGCTTATATGGAAGAACTCAAGATTATCAGCTTATATGTATTTAGTACTTGGTGTGTAGCTTTGTCATTCAGTTGGTGTGTAGCTTTGTCATTCAAGAAACTTACTGCTTATATGTATTTAGTACTTGGTGTGTAGCTTTGTCATTCAAGATTATCAGCTTATATGGAAGAACTCAAGAAACTTACTGCTTATATGTATTTAGTACTTGGTGTGTAGCTTTGTCATTCAAGATTATCAGCTTATATGGAAGAACTCAAGAAACTTACTGCTTATATGTATTTAGTACTTGGTGTGTAGCTTTGTCATTCAGTTCATTCATCTCTAGTCTGTTTCAGTATGACACAGAGCCTTGTTTCTGTAAAACTGATAGGTGGTTCAGCTATTCAGATTTCCCTTGAGCTGATTTTGGGAAACCATATGTTATAAGGTTTTATATGTAACTCTAGTGCATGCAAAATTAGGTAGTTTGGTGTTTTACAGCTTCTAAGCCTTCTGAATTTAGTAATAGTCCAAAATTCTATTTCAGTCAAGTGAATTGTGAGTGTGGAAAGATGTCAAGTTTAAGACTTCCCGCAAGCATTTCACTGTGAAAGTTAAACCTTCGTTTACCCAAAAGAGTGCCTTGCCATACTTTCTTAGATGTTGTGTGATGTCTACTTCAGACTTGTTTGTTTCCTGTATGAGGTATTTTATTCAGGTTAGATATCCATTTAATATCAAAACCTGGATTTACATATCCATTAATCTTAAAACCTGCATCTGTCAGATTCATGCTGCCCAAAATGTTTCAAACTTGAGTCCACAATGTTCATCACAAGATTTGCAGAAGTGGATAATTTAGGCCTGAGAGGTGATGCACTGAGTGTGTAGGCTGCTTTGGCACTTACCTTTAAGTACTAGGAAAACATGTCTTCCGGAACTATATATATGGAAGAATATGAAAAGATCGAGGATAGCGTAAGCAAAGATAGATCTTTTATCCCAAAGTTCAGTCATAGGCATGTCTTTGGTAACATTAAAACTGCCATCCTTTTTCACTGCTCAAGATGTTGTTTGTCTACCCCTATTTTTAGTTGATTCCTTAACTAAGTTCTCTGTCTTTAATTTCTAACTGGTGTCTCGAAAATCAGTAAAAAAAGGAAGTTTTTTTTTTTCCTTTTTCTGCTTTGATGTTGTAGTTGTATTCAGATTGAACTCTGTTTCTGCTGAAGATTGGTGGTGAATAACAACCACATTGCTTTAGTCACTTTATTCATTAGATAGGTGTAAATTATTGGAAATCATCTTTTGCAAGATAAGCTAACCTCGTAACCTGACGCTTTACATTAAACTCAGCTTGCATAGAATTGGCCCAATACATGGGTTGAGGTTGTCTGTTATCTCCTTTGCTTCTTTATCAAAGCAAATTACTGGTTTGTCATTGTTCGCATCTTCCTTAGCTTAACTATTAACTTGGAAGTCACACTCACTATTGAAATTTTGCAAATCTTGCTTGACATTCTTCTCTACTTGCTTGAGATATTCTTTCTTCTTCTGTACGAGCTCATTCTCGGTGCATGTGGATTGGTTAGCATGTGCTTTGTTAGTTCATTGCTGTACAAAATGATCAGCAAGTTCTTGCGAAGTACTAAATATGATACTGAATAGTGGATAGAGAAACTTATTGACCTAATAACCGAATTTAGGTTTAAATCAGAAATTTCAGCATAAAGGAACACAATTTCTGTGGAAAAAAAAAGATTTAAGAAATATTTGTATACAAAAGAAGAACATGTAATTTATGGCCCACTCTGGCCTTAAATTATTTACACCTTCTCGAGCTCTATTATCTTAAAGACTTACAATGGCTGTATATTTATTCTGAAGTATCCTAACCGATACGTATTCCTTGAGATTTGATTAAAGAAAAAGGCTAAATTCTAAATATGACGTAACGACCCACATACTTCCCTCGAGCACCCTCAAGATCTCATCCTGTGTCAAAGAACAAGTTAGAAGGGGAGGAACTAGGAAGAGTAAAAACTAAGGAGGGCACACGGAAATAATTATGCGTTCTTGGCACCTCGATATCGCCCAGCGCTGGTACAATCCTCTATAGTCCCTTCTGCTTGAGGTGAAGAGTTCGGAGTCACTTGAAATAAGTGAAATAATGAACACAACAACTACACCCACAGACATTGTGTTCAAAACTAGTTAAAAGGGTTTTTTTTTTTGATTACATATTCGATTCTTGTTAACTCTCTAATACTTCAGCATAAGGTACTAACTGATCGTCTTTTCAAACCTCTTAACAAACATGTTGAATGAACTTTTTTTAAATCGGGAAATTATCTTGTAAGGGAGCAAAAAATCATTTTCCTTACTGGCAATGATTCTCCTCTTACACGTTCTTATCTTCTTTTAGAAACAGGTGATCGTCTACTAATTCAATACCTTTTGGCTATCATTTAACGTGTATCAGGATCCTGGACATCCAATTTTAAAGAGGTTGATTGGAGATGATCTTGCGAGGGTACCTTACTTGAACTTGAATGTTGGGCTAATATTGTTTTTGTATCATCCATTGCATGGTCTTCATTCAGCTACTTTTGTCATCTTCATTGTCCACAGGATGTGGTGAGGGGTTTTTTATTTGAAGGACTTGATACGCTAGGAGACAAGACATTCTTGGATTACTTCCCTGAATATCGTTGCGAGGATGGAACGATAAACCAGAAACGTAGTGTGATTGGGAAGTCATATGAGGTTCGGCCATGGGATGCAAATGGTGAGTTCATTGGTAATGAGCCTAGATGATGTGCTTCTTCCGACTTGAGCACTAGAAGATTTTGTAAAATGAATCCTTTTTTGTAATAAAACATAGACACAGAGCATTTGAAATCTCAGTAGAAAACATGAACAGACAGAATACTATGGTTCTTGCAGCTCATATTTTCTGTCACTATCCTTGTTAATCTTGTTGAGAGCTGAAAAAATGAAGAAAGTGTAGTATTAGAACCAGAGGGAAATGAAGAACTTCCCAGGTTCACTCACGGGAAAAGGGAAGGGTGAAAGCAATATTCAAAGTCAAGGGAAGACCTACATGCTCTAGAGGTGAAACCTGTAGTGTCAAAGGAGTTGCATAAAGGAATATGGGTATATTTGAATCAAAATGAAAGGATATAGAGAGTGAAACAGCTGAAGCGGAGATACTTCGCCGCGACGGGAAATGAGGCGAGCGACGAGGAGATGGAGACGGACGGAGCGGTGGAACCCGAGGGGTGGGGGACGCCCGGTGGCGTCGGGTTGGCGGACGAGGGGTGGGGGAAGCCGAAACCCTAGGGCACAGAGGGGTGGGGGGAAGCCGGAACCCTAGGGCACAGAGGGGTGGGGGAAGCCGGGTGCAGGGCGGTGGAACCCGAGGGGTGGGGGAAGCCCGGTGGCGTCCGGTTGGCGCACAGAGGGGTGGGGGAAGACGGAACGGTTGGTGCACAGAGGGGTGGGGGAGGGAACGAATTCTCTCGTGAGGGTGGCTGTGAGGTGAGGATGAGAGAGTAATTAGGCTTTGCACTTAAGAGGACTTAAGTGCAAATATATCACTTAAGTGTCATTTGTAAGATGGAGGGCTGTGATGGTGCCACTTCACCGCCACCCTCATTTGAGAGTGAGGTGCCATCTCACCTCCCTTATTCTCTATATACACACACACACACACACATATATATATATATATATATATATATAATTTTGATTATTAATTTAATTATTACTATCCTAATTTATCTTTTTCTTAAATGTTACTTGTATTATCCTTCAATAATAATAATGTCTAACTCATGAAAAATGAGAGAAATAGTAATAAAATTAATATGGGAGGAGAGGAAAAACATTAGTAGCGAAATGTATATATAATAATAATAATAATAATAATAATAATAATAATAATTATTATTATTATTATTATTATCCAAGAGTGACCCCTTGTGAGTATTTCCCTCCTCTCCCTCCCTTGGCCTTTCTTTGTATGCACTCCCCCTCTCCACTTCCAATGTCATCCTCCTCGTCGTCGTCACTCCCACTCCGCCCCCCGCAGTGGACCTCCCACCGCCGCCTCCTCGACCGCCACCTCTCCGACCTCCACCGCTGCTCCAACCCATCTCACATCTCCCAGCTCCACTCCCAAATCTACCGCTCCGGACTCCACCAGGACCCCTCCCTCCTCCCCAAGCTCATCTCCGCCTACTCCCTCTCCCGCCACATCTCCAACGCCCACAAGGTGTTCGACCAAATCCCCCACCCGACCACCCTCCACTTCAACACCCTCATCCGCGCCTTCGCATACAACTCCCAGCCAACCAACTCATTCAAGCTCTTCGCCTCAATGATGGAGAGCTCCGTCCCCCCCGACAACTACACCTACTCGTTCCTCCTCAAGGCCTGCGTCGGCGGCAGCTCTGCACTGAACAGCATCAAAATGGTACATACCCATGTCGTCAAATTCGGATTCTTAGCCGATATCTTCGTGCCCAACTCGTTAATCGACGCGTACGCCAAGACCGGCGTCGGTATCAGTCTTGCCAGGCAGCTGTTCGACGAAATGCCGGAACGGGATGTCGTTTCCTGGAACACGGTGATTGGCGGGCTGGTGCGGGATGGGAAGGTCCGGGAGGCGAGGGACATGTTTGACGAGATGCCGGAGAGGGATATAGTCAGTTGCAATACCATGTTGGACGGGCACTCGAAGGTGGGTGAGATGGACAAGGCGTTTGAGCTGTTTGGTAAGATGGGCGAGAGGAATGTGGTTTCGTGGTCGACTATGATCTCGGGGTACTGTAAGTCCGGGGAAATCGATATGGCACGGATGCTTTTCGATAAGATGCCAACGGCCAAGAATTTGGTTGTCTGGACGATTATGATATCGGCGTACGCTGCTAAAGGGTCGGCGAAGGAGGCTTACTGGTTGTTGGATCGGATGGAGGAAAGTGGACTGCGGATGGACGTTGCCACCGTCGTGAGCATCTTGTCTGCGTGTGCGGAGTCTGGGTTGCTTGGTCTGGGCAAGAGGATACATAACTATATTGAGAAATCTAGGTTACGGGTTACGGTTCAAGTGTGCAATGCTTTGGTCGATATGTACTCGAAGTGTGGGAAGTTGGACAAGGCTTTGAGCGTCTTTGAGGAAATGGGGGAGAGGGACTTGGTGTCATGGAACTCTATGGTTCAGGGTCTAGCTAATCACGGACACGGGGAAAGAGCCCTCGAGCTCTTTGATAGAATGGGGGATGCAGGTATTAAGCCCGATAGTGTTACTCTCGTTGGTGTTCTATGTGCTTGTACACATGTAGGGCTCATCAAAGAGGCACGGTACTACTTTGATAATATGGAGAGGGATTTCGGGATAGTTCCACAGATTGAGCACTATGGTTGCATGATTGACATTCTTGGCCGTGGGGGACTTCTAAAGGAGGCCTTTGATCTCGCTAGGACCATGCCTCTGGAGCCCAATGCCATAATTTGGGGTACCCTTCTAGGTGCTTGCAGAGTTCATAACAATGTAGGCCTTGCAGAGGAGGCGGTGGATCAGTTAATTACATTGAAACCCTCCGACTCTGGGAATTACGCTATCTTGTCAAATATTTACGCAGCAGCTGGACAGTGGGATGGCGTGGCTAAGACTAGGATTCAGATGAAGAGAATTCAGAAGCCGGCCGGGTCTAGTTGGATAGAGCTTGATGATTCGCTTCACGAATTTACAGTAGGGGATAGATCCCATCCTCACTCCAGAAGGATATTTAACATGGTCAGTAGATTGGGACAACACTTGAAACAAGTTGGCTATGTTCCTAAGGTCTACTAGTGGATTAATTCCTAAACAAGCCATGGACCTTCCGTCAGTGATTATAACTTTTTGCTAACGTGCGAGGAAATGGAGAGGCAG
Organism: Iris macrosiphon; assembly: GCA_036927795.1. NCBI lineage: Eukaryota > Viridiplantae > Streptophyta > Magnoliopsida > Asparagales > Iridaceae > Iris > Iris macrosiphon. The sequence goes on along the minus strand of JAYESA010000002.1, from coordinate 162,515,800 downwards.
CAGAGTCAAATATTTCTTCTCTGTCTCCAGCTGAAAGTAATGTATCTGGTTTTGTTGTTGGAATCAAGATGATCTCTTTGCTCAGAGTACCTTCAGGATTCATAGCCATCTTACTACCAGCCTACCATCTGTCACCAGAAGGAGGTTGAGCCGAAACACTAATTATCGAGGTGCTATAATTGCAGCACTTTCATTTCTACTCTTGGGAGATGGGCTCACAGAAGGTATGGAATGAAGATGATGTGCAAATACACAAGGTCCTTTTTTATTTAAGATCCTAATGTAGAACGAAAATTCAAACTGTGAAATCAAATATATTGTGGTCAATTTATTAATATGGCTATGTTAAATCCCAAAAGAATTGCCTTTACTTGTAAATCTATATTCAGTGAAACAAACTATTTCTGTTATTAGAAAACTGTCCAATGAACTTTGAGATGTTGCGTATGTAGTCTATACTGTTTTAGAAGCCTATTTCCTAGAAGATAAACTTGTACCTGCTTCCTTTTCTTGGTTTATTGTTGTACAGTATATCCTACATTTTGCTATCAGTAACCTCAAATAGATCTTCTACAATTGATGTGGGCAATTAGTTTTCCAGTTTCATGGGTAATATTCATAACATTCATCAAAAGCTTAGTACGTATACAATTTTAGCTAAATGATACTATATTCAAACTCTCACACATTACATGTACAAGCTGGACAATATCCATTTATCTTTGGAAAATGGGCTCATTTTACACAGTTTGGCACATAGCTGTCACTGTCAGAGGTGAAAAGCTCACTTAGGTGCCAAGGTATGCCGGGACCTAGCCAAAGAGCAAAAGCGAGATGAGCACCTAGGAAAAAAAGGCACGGTGTGTGATAAAAAAACAAGAATAGAGACCCTAACCTCAAAACTGTTTTGTTGCTTAATTCCAGGTTGCACTTGTTCGTAGCAAAACACGAAAGCTTACACAGGTGCTTGACTTAGATGGGGAAGGTCGATAATGCTATTGGGTCCTTGTATATGGTCACATTTCTTTACAACAAAAGCGATTTGCATGGGCGCCTAGCTGAAGCAAGGTTTGGCCTTGCCTTCAACTACTTGCCTAGGTGCGCGTCTATGTACACTTTTAATACCTAAGGTTTGACTATGGCAACACAAATATTTGACAATAAAGTCAAGGAGTACTGGCTTAATGTCCTAGCTCGTATGAGATCCTTAATGATGGCTTAGGTGAAGATGGTATACTGGGAATTTCTCTTTGTTAGTTTCTTCACTTTATTTTCATAGTTTTGATAAATTAACAGAGGTTAATATTTGTATGCTTTTGACGACTCTACAAATGTTTACAACTGGCTTATACTACTCTAATAAATGACTAGCCAAGCTCAAATAGCTCCATCAGTCCTGATGCTTCATGACATAATGATGCGAAACTAGATACAATTTGATACCAGTACCGGAATAGCTTCAGGAGTTTGAAATACAAGATCAATATGTGAATTTTGAAATTCAAGTCCTCCCTCCAATTGTTTAATTTGTAGATGGAGGTTAATTTGTGCCTACGATCACTGAGCAATGATAGTGGATGAATTATAGTAATGGCTACAGGAGGGACCAACTTATCGAGCAAGCCTTGGTAGGCATTATGCCCTCCATGGACGAATTGAGGAAATTTTCATAGGGGAAATTGTTTGGATACTTTTCCTAAGAATTCAATGTAAAACTCTCTTCATCTAAAAGTTTCCTGCAATGTTCTAAAACACCAAATGGGGAATCAGAAAGTCCATAAGTTACTTGAATGGAAAATATCATTCATGTAGCCGTAGCCAACCTCGAAAGTTGGGGTAAAGGCTTTGTTGTTGTACTGTATTCTTGAAAAACTAACTCTGGTCTATTGGAACTTTAACTCAAAACTGCAATGAAATGTTTTGCCTGATGCGTGGCAGGTTCCAAACAGTCTGACACTTTCCCCGCAAAATCTTCTATTATCTATACTAGTTGGTATGCCCAATATGCCTTGAGAAATACCCTCAATCATTATCCTCTTCATCATACAATAAAGTGTTCTACCAAAATAAGGCAGCATGTTTTCCCAATAGATAGCAATGTTTTTTTTTCCCACCCTTCTTTCAGATCACTAGGATTTTCTTGCTATCATCTTCTCATCTCAATCAAATGAATACCTGTAAGTTTTCTTTCCATATGTTTCTCTAACAGCAATAACTCACACATACTTGTACTTTAACAAGCAAGTTGAGTTGATGATCGCAACAGGGACAGAAGATTTTGTAATATTCTTTACATATGTTTCTCTAACAGCAATATTCTTGTTGATTCCTCAACTTTAACAAGCAAGTTGAGTTGATGATCGCCACCGTGACGGCGCGCACGAGCAGCGGCTAGGGGGCAGGGAAGGGGGCGGTGGCGGGGAAAGGGGGGGTGAGTGGGAGGGACATTTTGGTCAAAAAAAATTGGTCAAAGCAGTTGACCGTCAGGAAAAGACGATATCCGTCAAAAGTGGAAAATCTTGTACATTAATGTAAAACAGTGTGATGCATCCTGAATATGGATAAAAAAAAGTGGAGGTTAAGTCAATTTCTCATAATAAATTCTACATTCCCAATCTTTCATATTTTCTTAGAGAACATCTCTTTGTTGGCTTATTTGAAATACTGATATAATGATCTTTGATTCAATTAGGTTCAAACCCTCAAGTTTTGAGTTTCCCAGTTTATTCCAAATACTTTGCAGGTATATACTGCTTCTATCGTTAATTATACCCAGATTGGATTTACCGAGGAAATGAGTATTGGATTTATTGGTCTCTGGAAGGCCAATGTGGGATTCTCTTAGATTGGATTTTGACCGGTTTTGTTGAAAAGTAATCATTCTTGTATTGTCCTGTCTATTATGCTGGGTGGACTTTGATTTATTATTTTTTTGTTAATTTATGATTTTAACTGGCAATCCATGTGTTGGAGTGAGTGGAGTTTCCAACCTATGTAGAAAACACCTCGGAGTACGATGAGTGCCGTTTGTGGTCAAAGAAACTCGGGGAGGTGACGAGAGCCATTCGAGAGGTCGAAGAAACTCGGGAGGGAAGGAGCAGTCTGCTGTACAGGGGGAGACAGAGTTCGTACCGAACTCGGTCCGAGTTCAGTATGTTGTTCCAGAACCTCAAAACCGAAGTCGGGCCGAGCTCGGTGTGGTGTTCCAGAACCTCCAAACCGAAGTCGGTCCGAGTTCGGTCGGCGGATTGAATAAAATTTCAGGGGTATTTTATACACCGTTGGATCGTATCCTACGGTCCAGGATTTGCTGCGGGATTAGAGAATATATATTAGGTTTTCCTAATCCTAATTCCATAGAGAATACATAACATATCATCTCAAGGAAGAGGTAAGAGGAGGCAAGAGTGTCATTGTAACTTTGGGAAGAAGAAAGAAGGATTGAAGGCCGTTTCGGAGGAGGAGATCATTTTGGGTAATTTTTTATTGTCTTCTATCTTCGTAGTGTGATCTATTTTTTATTCTTAAGTGTTGTGGTGATCCGTGTTGGATCGGGAGGAGCTTGTAGAGGGTGTATTCTCTTTATTCCATCAGTGGAGGTTCTTCAGGGTTGGACTCCGATCATCCCATGATTTTTTTTCGCAAGAGTTTTTCACGTCAAAACTTTTGTGTCTGCGTGGATTATTTGATTCTGGTTTGGCATTTTTGGTTTGTGCGTTTTGCTCGGTTCTCTCACAGGCACTCTCTGGTTTGGGGAATAGTTTTCGCGCTTTCGTTCCCAACAAAGTGGTATCAGAGCCAGGTTCTAGAATTTCAGAAGGGTGTCAAGAGTTGACAGGTAAACCAGGGAGAATAGATGGACGCGAAGCCGGTGCGCATGATAAACCTGAACGGTACAAACTATCACTACTGGAGGAGCAAGATGAAGGATCTGTTATTTGTTAAGAAGATGCATCTGCCGGTATTTGTTTCCGAGAGGTCCAGTGACAAATCCGAAGATGACTGGAATTTCGAGCATATAAAGGTGTGTGGATACATCAGGCAGTTCGTCGACGAGAACGTGTACAACCACGTTGCAATTATTGAGCACGCGAGGACGCTGTGGGATAAGCTGGAATCTCTGTATGCGAAGAAGACCGGGGTAAATAAATTATTTCTGATCCGGATGATGATGGGTCTGCGGTACAAAGATGTGACGTCTATTACAGATCACTTAAGCGAGTTCCAGGGCGTGGTTGACCAGCTATCTTCGATGGGAGTCAAGTTCGACGACGAGGTTCAGGGACTATGGCTGCTGTATACATTGACAGACTTGTGGGAGACCGTACAAGTGTCTATGATCGCTTCTGCTCCGGAAGGCGTGGTCAGTCTGGAGTTTGCCAAGAGAGGGGTACTGAATGAAGAGATGCAGATACGTTCTCAGGGCACTTCATCCACATCCCACTCAAAGGCGCTTGTTTCAAAGAGCCGCGGAAGGGGTAAAAGCAGCGGTCCAGGCGGTGGCAGAGACAAAAGGAAAGAAAGGTCCAAGGGTCGGTACGAGGACTCGGAGTGTTACCATTGTGGCAAGAATGGCCACATCAAGCAGAACTGTTTCGCTTGGAAGAGAGAGAAGAAGGACGACAAGGGGAAGCAAAGTGAGAACACTACAACGGCTGCCTCGACACATGGAGGCGACGTGATCATTGTAGGTGATGAGGTAGTTATGAACCTCGCCTGCGATGACAACTCTTGGCTGGACTTACTTGGGAGGCTTTCAATGAGCTCTTCAAGGAAAAGTTCTTTCCAGATGTGGATATGACATCTCTAGAGAGCCAGTTTCAGTATCTTGTTCAGGGAGGTATGTCGGTGGATGAGTATGCGGCAGAGTATTACAGACTATGTCGCTTTGTGGAGGGACAAAACCCCAGAGGGAGAGCCAGGAAGTTCAGGAAGGATCTGAACAGGGAAGTCAAATCACACACGAACGGAGATCCCACCACTACTTTCGAGGAGATTCTGAGACAAGCACAATGGGCAGAGGATGATCTAGAGCTTGGCTCTAAGAGGCCGATGGACACATGAGGATCCAGTACCAACACGAGTCCAATAAAGCGGTCTCATTTTCAGCAGCAGCACCAGAGGCACTTCCAACATCCGAGGCAGCAGTATCACGGACCATCGAGAGCGCCGACACATCAGATGCACCAGATTCAGAGGCCAGCTGTTCCTTGCACTTTCTGTAAGAAGCAAGGACATGGATGGGATGCATGCAGGATGAGATTGGGTCAGTGCTTATTATGCGGATCAGGAGACCATCAGTTGAGGGCTTGTCCTAAAGTTCCAGCTCGTCCAGCTCAGGACGGAGCTCAGGCACAGAGAGCACCCACGAGACCACCAACGGGACAACAGAGAGGACCTCTACCACCGCAACAGCTCGTCCAGCAGCAGTAGCATCTAACGATCTCTTCAATGGCAATAAGAGGACTGTGTAGCTTCGGCACCGATCACTAAACAATCTCATCAAAGCTGGTGTCATTGCAGTGGTGGATGTTCGGAGTCAGGAGAACCCGGCCGATCGGTTCACTAAAGACCTCAAGCGCCAGTTAGACGAAGACACAAAATGTAAAATGGACTTGAAGGACCTCTGATATTGTGTCTTTGTAATCATACCATTAAATTTTATGCTATTAGTTCAAAGAGAAATCTAATAGGCATCTACCTTTTGGTTCAAGGGAGGACCACTGATTGAAAAAATATCAGGCACAGTGGGTAGTCTAATATTACCTACTAATTTATTGTCTAGTTAAATTTATAATTACCTATTAGTATTATATATTTAAATATTTTGTTAATTATATTATTAATAAATAATATAATAATTAAATACCCTAACAGCATATTTATATTGATTATTTATATTAATTAAGAATAAAAAAAATTATATTTAAAATGTTAATTAAATATTAATTACTAATTAAGTTATTGGTTAATTAATTGTTAATTAGTGTCAATAAAGTATTTAATAGAACGATAAATTTATTATTAAATTTTTTTTTAACTTTCTTCTTCCTAAATCTGGATTGGAGTAGAGTATGTGGTATAGCATATAGAAATCTTTTTAAAATAACACGTTAGAGACCAAGGGCATATTTCTTTTACAGATCAATTTCTATACAATAAAATGTCAAATCTCTACTAGTATAAAATGGTTTGAAAATGGTTCAAAATTGAACCGTCTAAGTCGTTTGTAAATACTTTATTACTTTAACAAATAATTAATTATTCAACTATATAATATAATTTGTTTATAATTATACAATTTTAACTCAAGTTGTTTAGGTGGAAGATATTTTTTTTGGTTGTTTGAGTTCAATTCATATAAACAATAAAATTTATAACAAATATATATTATTATTTTTAATATTTTTTTTATATGAACCTACATTGTCCGTGCACGTTATTAATGGATATAGAAGCCTTTCTTAAAAAGACTTGAACATATGGTAGAAATCCAAAATTAGAGAGAATTATTGGAGGTCTTCCAAATAATATGCTGGGAAATAAAACTCTTCTTGGTTTTCGCCGGTAAGCTAAGTTGAATGACTATGAGATTAAACTATTGCAGAGAAGTGGTGGTCCTCGAACTATATATCAAATGCTTATTGCTCACAGCTGTGGGCTATTACCACTGATTTTATGTGTAAAGTGAGCTTGTTTATTTGCAAGGACAGTGATCCTTCACCTATAAAGATTAAAATAAAGTTCATCATGGTCTCAGCATTTGTTCCCAACGGCTAAGGGGTTTGGTAGCTTCTACTTGCCTATATATATACGTGTGGGTCACACTTGACACATCAAAAACACACACGCTTGACATTAAATTAAAGATGATTTCGAATTGAGTTCAGGTTGGTATTAGACAGTAACGATCCAACCGCCTTTCCCGTGGTCGAATCAATAGCTGCGTCGTCGGCGTTTCCATCGTCATAACTTGGCATGGCATCACAGACTCCGTCGACAACGACAACGACAATCTGGCGGTCGCAAGCATTGCCGTTGTCAACAAGGACGAACCATTCAGCGAGCCCACCCATTTTTTTTTTATATTATGTTTTATTGAAAAAATAAAAATTATATCAGTCAGTCTACACCTAGTCCATTCTATCCTACTTTAATCAATCTCAGCTTAACTTTCTAGTTCCATCATTGGTCGTTAACCTCTTGGACAAACCTGGATAATCATCTATGAGAAACATTTTTGTTCACCTATTAAAACTAGTGAGAATTTTCACCGTTTCACTCAGAGGAGCTTGTCCTACCCTATTTTTCAGGTAGATTGTACATGTATCAATTTCCATGTGTATACGTGGCATTTGACACCATGCATTAGTTACTCCAATAACGATTAAACAATATTCTAAAATTTCCAATAATAGTCTTTGGACTAAGGGCTCCCGAATTTGATCCAAGAACCTCCCTTTCTAGGTGCGGACGCATACATCAAAATTTTGCTAAAAATAAGAATTACGAAAAAAAAAAAAAAAACATGATTTAAATATATATATAGAAATCGAAAATTATAAATTTCGGTTGGGACAAAACATAAAATTGATGAATTTTAAAAAAAAAATAGTACATGACTTGATAATGAAAAAAGAAAAAAAATAGGTAGCTTGTAGTTCCTAACTTCAAAGTAGACAGTGCCATCAACAGACACGTTGATTGTTGAAGAAACGGAAAGCACTGATACCATGGTTCCTGCAAAGTTGGACATGCTGGTTAGGAAAAACCAGCATTAGCAGTTGTATTCTCAGACATATATACAAGCTTTTGCTTTGGATTTCTCTTGTTCTCCCTCTTCTAACTTTTGTACCTTAGTAGAAATATGTGTTAGTCCCGAAGTCAGAGAAGAGAAGAAACGGTCCACAAAGTAGAAACTCACACAAGAGTTCGTCTCTACTATCTCCAGAAGAGAAGTTGGTGCACTGAGATTCACACAAGAGTTCTTCTACAGTGACACACAACCCCCAAGAAGCACATGTAAAACCCCCTTTCTAGAAAATCGTATATACCCTTTAATTATTAATTATTAATTAAACTGTAGTAATTAGGTCTAAATAGGAGAAATAGATTTTTAATAATTTTTATGTTAGGTGTTCGGGCACTTAGAGGACTTGTGGGACCATCAGGAATTTTTAGGAATTTATTCCATGTAGGAGACCCCTTGAGCTGTTGCTAGCCTAACGGTGGGCATTACCCTAACATATAAATTTTCTTATGTGTGAATATATATATATATATATATATATATATATATATATATATATATATATATATATATGCAAATATATATATGTATATATATATATTTAAGGAAGGAGTATAAGAATTAAATAAGTTACTAATATAATAATAATATAATAATAATAGTAATAATATTAATCTACTACTTAGTATACATCCATTCCTTAGCATTGCTTTTCCCACTTTAGCAAACCCCTTCAGCCTAGCAATACACGTGGACCCGCCCCCTTCCAATTTAGCAATTTGCTACTTATGCTTCAGCCTTTAGCCCCTTCAACCCGAAAGCTTCAGCGGCCAAACCCTTTCAACCCGCTCCAAATCCGCTCCTTCTCTCTCTCCCTATAATATGTATATATATATATATTAGCTCTCAAAAAAAAAAAAAACCCTAACCTAAAGCTCCAGACCTCCTCTTCCCATCTAGAGCCGTCACCGCAGCCAGAGAAGTCCCACCAAGCCATCCAACCATCCCGTCGACGCCGACCTCGCGAACTGCAGAATCCCACTCGAAGCACCTTCGCTCCGGCGTGATTTTCCGTCGACTCGCTCGACCAAACGCTGTTCCGTCTTCATAGGTATGATCATCCATTAACCCTCTCCAATATTTGTTTTATAGCCAACCTCGGAAAACGTGTGCCCCTAGGTGAAAAACAGCGCCCAAGTCGATGCGAGCAGACAGAATTCTGAAATCGCAGAATTTCAGAATGACCACCAATATTGCCGAGTTCGTATCTCCCACCACAGAGATCCGAATTCGGTGATTCTTTTTGGTACCTGTAGAACACTTGACCTAGTTTATTTTCTGTTAAATAACCATATGCTATTAGTTGCTGTGGACATAATTATATTCGTCACAAAACTGCGCGCACCCACTTTTTTCAGTTTTCCAAAAGTTGGAAAACGAAGCGCGCCCCGCCAAACGGGACCGCCCCGCCGTGTGCCAAGTGTACCGAATGATGCACGCAGCATAACCGGACACGTGAAAATTCGTGGGGACTGATTCGGACGCGTGTGCGCGCCGGAATCAGGCCGTATCCGCGAACACATTTTATGTCGCAACTTTTGTGGAACTCGCGCGTATTTTGTGCACGCTTGTCAGATTTCGACGAAACTTGTGCCACTGGACTCGTGGTAACGCGCTGGTCCTGTGACCCAATTTTCACGCATTTCTGAGACGGTTGACCAGATCGCCAATTGGCGGGCCCCACAGTTGATTTTTTGGACAAAATTGTGTTCGACTCATCGAAATCTATATTTGGACATACCGTTGGGTTCGTATTGACATTTAGAGTTGTTTGACCCATAGTTTGTCCCATTTAGAGACTGTTACCCTCGGTACGCTTTTCGGTGCAAAGTGGCCCACACGTGTACCCCACTTTTGTCCGAAATTACCATTTTGCCCCTGTGTCCAAATTGGACGAAAGGGAAGTGCTTTTTAGCTATTTTGCTCATTCTAGAAACGTTGGTGATAATTATTTCAGCATCCGGAGACATTTGTTCTGTGGCCATAGCTTTTGATCCTGTGCGTTGACTTCTGGACAGTACACCTTGCAGCTTTCTTACCAGGCAAGATACCTTGCCAAATTGTTTACAGTACTTTGCATACTATTTATATTTCTGTTCATTTATTTCATTTCTGTATAGTTCTTGCATGTGTAGTTTTTCTTCAATCATTACTATGTATTAGATATGTTGACACACACATGGCACCTAGTATCATAGAGGACAATCATTAGGCGTATGGGCTTTTAACCACTCTGGTAAACCGTAGTATATAGCTCGCACTACGGGCGTGTGTCGCGCTGGTCGCTACCCCCGCGGTATGTCGATTTCTGGAGTCTCGCTGGTCGCTACCCCCGCGGTATGTCGATTTCTGATGTCCATTGACGTGTGTGAGTTGTGAGGTAGATCGAGTAGCCTACCCTTGCCAATACGTCGAAAAGTTGTCCTCATTTGCATTCATATAGATTGCCTTGTACAGCGTACTTATTTATTTTCAAATTATATGCATGTTTACTGTATTCAAATTGGCTCGTATTTTCTGTATCTTGTTACGTCCCTCTGAGGACCTGGTCCTCTGCCAGGTGTATCTATTCTTGAGTATTTGCAGGATCACAGATCGGATGGCTATATATGTTTCGTGGATGTCCTCTCTTCGAGCCCGTGATTGCTAGATGGTGTTCTTATATGGTGTTGTTGTGTTGTTCTTACTTTAATATTTGCTCTTACATTCGAGTTGGTAGTGGATTTGTTTCCATCCAACTATCATCTTTAGATACTTCTTATTGAGATCTAGTTATATAGATGTTGGTTATTTAATTATATTGATTTACTGTGGATGAGATTTAGATTGTACCCATGCGACTTGTGATACATTTTATACCACTTGTGGATTGACATTCATATTACAGCGTACGTGTGGATTTTGGTTTCTATATGTTGGAGTTGCCATATCCATGCGGCTGGCATGCTTACGTGTTCCTAGTCCTACGTATTTTGGGACTGGGGCGTGACATGTTTTTGTGGTGGCCCATGCAGGTCAAGAGCATATTGTCTCGGTTACGTTACTGTACCGAACAAGCCTGCACCTAGGACTAGAGTATAGGATCTCATCCACAATTGACTATGATTCATCTTCCTCCTATCTGTTCTATTTGAATAATTGCATCATGCTTGATTCCTGTACTTCCCTAATAGTTCTTGAGTATAGCCTTTTGCTAGAATATAGGAACCCCTGTTATTAGGTTGATGATTATGGTAGCACACCTATTAAGAATACAACGAGAATATAGACACACCACTAAATTTAGAATAATTAAGTGAACCGTAGAATTCCTTATCTATAGATTGGTTTATCATTACCCCTTTATGTATTGTGAAGACTTGAGAGTAGTATAGATGCTACTAGAGTTAGTTAGAAGTTTTACCATAATATTTGACCCTAGTATAGAGGATACCCTAATAAGTACCAAGACCCCTTCTCGTAAACCTTAACAGGAGTCTCTACAGTATCCTTAAGACAATTACAGTACTAGTTTATTATTATGAGTTGGGTAGTATACCTCACAACCTAGTATCACATAGTCTTTTGCCTTATTATTGAAGTGTGAATGAATGACATTTAACTGTATGCTAGCTTAGGACGACATTATTTTTTTCAGACTGTAGAGCTTAGAAGCCATACCCCTGCTTTGTCAAATATCGACCTAGACAAGGAATTAGTATGATAACTGTAGAGATTGTAGAGTCTTTTATTATTATTGCTTATGTTGTTGTTGCTTCTGCGAACTTGAATTAATTTGTACCTTCTTTCATCATAATCCAGCGTATTTATGTTTGTTGTACTACATTGATTTATGCTGCTATTATAGCCTAGTTTTTGCAAGCTTATTCTTTCATCGAGCTTGCTCATGGCACATGTATTATTGGGTGCACACAATGATACAATTGCCTAATCAGAATCGGTGTATTAAGGTCTAGCTAACCTTAGTGCGCTTGGTTCGCTCTTCGCATTACTACTTTACGTGGATTGAGATATATGGTAGTAGACAGATATACTTGCCCCTAGATATGTCTGACACATCGTATCGGTTACATAACTGTAATGATACGAGCATGTAAATAAGAATTACCAAAAATAGAATTCCAATCCACAACTGTCCTGACAACTCTCTTTTCGAATTCTTTAATCTCTTTGAACCTCGTACTCGTATTCTGTCACCTTCACCTTGAATTTTTTACTATTGCTCTCCGTCTTCCCTTATTTCGGAAAGACGAAACCTCGTGCTAGTATAAGTTGATACACTGATAGTACTAGATAAACCCCATAAGACTAATCACATGACTTAGTGACTCTCTTTTATAATTGGTTAAGGGCATATCGTAGGTGATATGTTTGGTGTTAAACCTTTGAGGATTAAAAATCATGATTAAATAATTTGAGGAATAATTTTCCTAGATGTACAGCCTTAGGTAAAGGATGGGTAAATTTTAAGTTCGGTAGATTGTGAACCTCTCACCCAATTCTCATCTTTGTGCAATTTTCCAATTGTTGGGCGCTTTCATGCAAAAGAGCATTTAGGTGTCCACACCGTTGGTCATGACACATGAAGAAACCTATTTTTCGCTCATATGGATTTTACCATGATTTTTTTTTCGGGATGTGCAACGTGCAACATCGCCCACCCCTTTAAACCTAGCCTTGCATTTTAAACAATGCAAATCTTATACCATCATTGCATTCTATCGTGGCTTAATTTTAATTTCGAGGACAAAATTTTTATAAGTTGGGTAGAATGTAAAACCCCCTTCCTAGAAAATCGTATATACCCTTTAATTATTAATTATTAATTAAATTGTAGTAATTAGGTCTAAATAGGAGAAATAGATTTTTAATAATTTTTATGTTAGGTGTTCGGGCACTTAGAGGACTTGTGGGACCATCAGGAATTTTTAGGAATTTATTCCATGTAGAAGACCCCTTGAGCTGTTGCTAGCCTAACGGTGGGCATTACCCTAACATATAAATTTTCTTATGTGTGAATATATATATATATATATATATATGCAAATATATATATGTATATATATATATTTAAGGAAGGAGTATAAGAATTAAATAAGTTACTAATATAATAATAATATAATAATAATAGTAATAATATTAATCTACTACTTAGTATACATCCATTCCTTAGCATTGCTTTTCCCACTTTAGCAAACCCCTTCAGCCTAGCAATACACGTGGACCCGCCCCCTTTCAATTTAGCAATTTGCTACTTATGCTTCAACCTTTAGCCCCTTCAACCCGAAAGCTTCAGCGGCCAAACCCTTTCAACCTGCTCCAAATCCGCTCCTTCTCTCTCTCCCTATAATATATATATATATATATATATATATATATATATATATATATATATATATATATATTAGCTCTCAAAAAAAAATCCTAACCTAAAGCTCCAGACCTCCTCTTCCCATCTAGAGCCGTCACCGCAGCCAGAGAAGCCCCACCAAGCCATCCAACCATCCCGTCGACGCCGACCTCGCGAACTGCAGAATCCCACTCGAAGCACCTTCGCTCCGGCGTGATTTTCCGTCGACTCGCTCGACCAAACGCTGTTCCGTCTTCATAGTATGATCATCCATTAACCCTCTCCAATATTTGTTTTATAGCCAACCTCGGAAAACGTGTGCCCCTAGGTGAAAAACAGCGCCCAAGTCGATGCGAGCAGACAGAATTCTGATATCGCAGAATTTCAGAATGACCACCCATATTGCCGAGTTCGTATCTCCCACCACAGAGATCCGAATTCGGTGATTCTTTTTGATACCTGTAGAATACTTGACCTAGTTTATTTTCTGTTAAATAATCCTATGCTATTAGTTGCTGTGGACATAATTATATTCGTCACAAAACTGCGCACACCCACTTTTTCCAGTTTTCCAAAAGTTGGAAAACGGAGCGCGCCCCGCCAAACGGGACCGCCCCGCCGTGTGCCAAGTGTACCGAATGATGCATGCAGCATAACCGGACACGTGAAAATTCGTGGGGACTGATTCGGACGCGTGTTCGCGCCGAAATTAGGCCGTATCCGCGGACACATTTCGTGTCGCAACTTTTGTGGAACTCGCGCGTATTTTGTGCACGCTTGTCAGATTTTGACGAAACATGTGCCACTGGACTCGTGGTAACGCGCTGGTCCTGTGACCCAATTTTCACGCATTTCTGAGACGGTTGACCAGATCGCCAATTGGCGGGCCCCACAGTTGACTTTTTGGACAAAATTGTGTTCGACTCATCGAAATCTATATTTGGATATACCGTTGGGTTCGTATTGACATTTAGAGTTGTTTGACCCATAGTTTGTCCCATTTAGAGACTGTTACCCTCGGCACGCTTTTCGGTGCAAAGTGGCCCACACGTGGACCCCACTTTTGCCCAAAATTACCATTTTGCCCCTGTGTCCAAATTGGACGAAAGGGAAGTGCTTTTTAGCTATTTTGCTCATTCTAGAAACGTTGGTGATAATTATTTCAGCATCCGGAGACATTTGTTCTGTGGCCATAGCTTTTGATCCTGTGCGTTGACTTCTGGACAGTACACCTTGCAGCTTTCTTACCAGGCAAGATACCTTGCCAAATTGTTTACAGTACTTTGCATGCTATTTATATTTCTGTTCATTTATTTCATTTCTGTATAGTTCTTGCATGTGTAGTTTTTCTCCAGTCATTACTATGTATTAGATATGTTGACACACACATGGCACCTAGTATCATAGAGGACAATCATTAGGCGTATGGGCTTTTAACCACTCTGGTAAACCGTAGTATATAGCTCGCACTACGGGCGTGTGTCGCGCTGGTCGCTACCCCCGCGGTATATCGATTTCTGGAGTCTCGCTGGTCGCTACCCCCGCGGTATGTTGATTTCTGATGTCCATTGACGTGTGTGTGAGTTGTGAGGTAGATCGAGTAGCCTACCCTTGCCCATATATCGAAAAGTTGTCCTCATTTGCATTCATATAGATTGCCTTGTACAGCGTACTTATTTATTTTCAAATTATATGCATGTTTACTGTATTCAAATTGGCTCGTATTTTCTGTATCTTGTTACGTCCCTCTGAGGACCTGGTCCTCTGCCAGGTGTATCTATTCTTGAGTATTTGCAGGAGCACAGATCGGATGGCTATATATGTTTCGTGGATGTCCTCTCTTCGAGCCCGTGATTGCTAGATGGTGTTCTTATATGGTGTTGTTGTGTTGTTCTTACTTTAATATTTGCTCTTACATTCGAGTTGGTAGTGGATTTGTTTCCATCCAACTATCATCTTTAGATACTTCTTATTGAGATCTAGTTATATAGATGTTGGTTATTTAATTACATTGATTTACTGTGGATGAGATTTAGATTGTACCCATGCGACTTGTGATACATTTTATACCACTTGTGGATTGACATTCATATTACAGCGTACGTGTGGATTTTGGTTTCCATATATTGGAGTTGCCATATCCATGCGGCTGGCATGCTTACGTGTTCCTAGTCCTACGTATTTTGGGACTGGGGCGTGACAGCACAACACCAGGAACATGTTATAAACTGACTGAATAAGAAAATAAAAATACAACAACAAAGGAAAACACGTTTGCAGACGCTACAACGAGAAAGAACGGACACGAGAAAAAAAATACAAAGAAAGGAACTCCTTGCTGGGGTGATCAAAACCACCGGTGCTCAAGGAAAGATTCGTCCTATATGACGATTTACCCCAGGATCCAGCAAGTTCGCACGAGAACTTCTGGAATGCTCTAAGTCACCTTTGGATTACTTCGAAATCATTATTTGGGAGGAGAGATATCTGAGTCGCATATGCACTAGTGCTCTCGATTTTTTCCAACCTCCCAAATGAAAGAGAAGCTCCTCATATATAGAGAAAATCAGCACTTGTGCGGCCTGAGAAAGCCCATGTCGCATAAGCGTCATCCGACCAAACACCAAGCCGCATGTGTAGCCGGAGCCGCATGCGTCGCCGCAGCCTTCGGTCACGATGCACAGAGTAGCGCCGCCAAACGTCATAAAGCGCCGAAAGCAGCTGCCAGTATGCACAGACATCCGCGCGCTGCATATGCCATATGTTCCGGAAGGCGCGGAAAATCATACGCCGCATGCGCCGTCAAAAGCAGATCATTTTTTCTCTACACTTGACTCGCTCATGCTAATTCGCTGGCCACATAGCTCCAGGCCGCATAGACCTTGGGCGCATAGTGCCTGGCCGTATAGTTCCTGGCCACATAGCACCTCGCCGCATGCGCCACGAAATATGCGTCCGAGCCAGCAACCATGCATGCAACTCGTGCATAAAATGAGCGCATGAGCGTCATGCGACGTGCTAAGTGCGCCAATAAAGTGCCACTTTGTGCCCTTGAGCCTGAGCCTGAGTCCGAGTTCGAGTCCGAGTTGCTAAGCCCCTTCGGGACTTAGCTCCTAAAACAAATATCCCAAATGTGGTGACAAAATAAAGATTGTCATAAAGGGGTTCACACTTAATCATTCTAGGAAAGTCAACTCACATGGGCCACCACCCCCATGTGCATATACCAATACTAAGCAAAGATATATATTGAGATATATAAATTGGTGGTTTTTCAATGTGGGACTAAAACTCTCAAAGCAAAGTGGAAAACACCAATAATCTCCCGCATATATCATAATATATGGTCGAACGTTCCTCACAGTGGCTGCCCATCATGCATTAGGATAGATGTCACTCACGACTTGAATCATCTTGAATGGGTCAAACAACAGTACGATACTAGAATGGACTACGCCTTGAATTCTGAACCATAGTTGCTGTTCTTTTCACTCGCACAGTGATATCAACTGTGCTTCTGGTCGCACATTAAAGACCACGTGTTGACATGCTTTCCGTGTATGTATTTTGGGTGTCTACAAGTTTACCCTTAAGAGACGGCATATATCTCTGTCCATACACTTAAGTGAGCTCCTTTTAAGAGAGTTTCATATTTTCCAGTATGAAGCCTTACGCTTCTGTGCGGTGCTACGCCGCTGTGACATGGATAGCAGCCGAGGTTAACTACCACTTGTGGTGTCACCCACAGTAGCATGAGGTCACTAGCCTCTTAGTAATACTGTAATACATCCCAGCATGAAGCCTTGCACTTCCGTGCGGTTCTACGCCGCTGTGACATGGCTTACAGCCGATGTTAACTACCTCTTGTGGTGTCACCCACTGTAACATGAGGTCATCGACCTCTTAGTAGTGTTGTTCTACAACTCTCTATCTTTTTAGCATTAGGCTACCTGCCTATTTGTGGTGCTACTGCCGTTGTGACAAGGCTCGCAGCCGAGGCTTTACATCTTTTACCTCATCGTGGTGTCACACAATTGTAGCATGGGATACAAGTCCCTTGTAGTGCTGAACTACACGTGCTTCCTGTAACGCACGCCGTGCATTTCACTCTGCCCAAGAACTCGTTAAGACGTCGAAGTCATCCTTACATAAGAATTGTTCTATAAAGAACAAATAGTAGACTACAATGGTTCCGGGTACGTATCCCACACTGTTTTAAGAAAAATGCTAAGTCTACACCCAAATACTTACAACCTCTCTCTTCCTCCTTGCTATATAGGTCCCATCCGGCCTCACATCTCTTCTTCCTCCTCCAATGGATGTCGAACACGTGACAGTTTGTAGAAAAGTTGTAAGCATAGCAAAACCCATAGTAAAATAAGAAGCATAACTATTTTTATAGTATCGAAGTCCTGGAATCTAATACGCATGATGAAGGAGGTATATCTTAGCTTTATCAATTTTTATGGTCCATATTTTCTTGTAATCTTGAAACGTTGTAAACAAATAAGAATATTTGCCAAATACCTTTTCACACATTCAAACATGATTTCATGGTTTTCTTTCCAAACATATTTGTCTTTATTATGGGACAAATGGGAAAGACTACGTCACCTCCAATAGCCATAGTATTCTCGGAACAAATCTTGACCTTAAAGGACTATAATTTAAAGGCACCAACCAAATTATTTTGAGAGATGTCCACCTAACTATATATGGTAGTTCAACCTAACCCCCCTTCAATATCCCATGTTTCCATCCAAACACTAAAGCCAGTCTACTTAGGACCATTTCTGAGGATGGACAATATGTCTGATTGTACAGAACCCAAAAAAAAAAAAAAACGGAGATCGAAGGTCTCAAAAAATTTAACCTCCGCATATATTACTAATATAAAACCTCCCTTTAAGATGTAGCCTCCATATTGTAGCAAATGTTTTTTATTTTTAGAATGATTAAAAAAATTTATTTTAGTATTTGTACAGTATTTTTAGAATATCATAAATAGATCCTGCGTGTACTCATCCCATGACTAGAGGACTACCATCCACATTTCAACAGTAATGGTGGTGATATTTGGATACCGGTTAGTATATACACAAATTCAACCCCATTTTTTTCTGATTTAAAATTTCTGGCCTAGTAAAACTTGCTAGGGTTTGGATTTGAAAGTACTAACCGAATCCTCATTGACATTGTTAATATAGTAACAGTGATAAACAACCATAATAATCTTACAGTCTTTGTTTTTCCACAGTCCAACAAGTTTTTTGAGTCCAGTGCTACTGTCTCCTTGCTAGGGATAAACATTCCGATTTTGAATTTTAATTTCTGTCCATGAACAACTGAATGTTAAGGCTTGCTGTTTGGAAAAATGACCCTAACCTTTTGGTACACGAATTGTAATATTACCAAAAATATCATATTGCTGAAGATTGTATATTACCATATTTGGTATAATATATTGTATTCATTGGGAATATTGAATTCCTGCTTTTATTACATAAATAAATTACCCAGAGTGGAAAATTTCATGATATAAATTTTTTGACTCACCAATGTCTTGCAAAATTATAATTTTAATAACTTAGTCTTTTAACCATAAACCCTAAATAATTTGTTTGAAGTCATTTACATCATATTGGACAATGATCCAATGTCAAATAAAGCTATTACCTAAGTTATAGTAGAATATAAGGTTTTAAAAGGGACAATTTCTACATAAATTTTATAAAGTATCCTCTTCTAAAAAAAAAAATTCATATTTCATAATAGAGTCAAAAGGGTTGAGTTGGGTCGGGTCAATGTGTTTCGGGTTCTGTTTTGGTATGTATAGGTCTAGTTGAGTCTGGTCGTGTTTGGATCCGGTCATGTTTTGTTTCAAATTTTGGTCAGGTTCAGGTTGAGTTTGTGTTCTAGTTGAATTTTCGTTGGATCTGAACATGGTTCAAGGGAATATCTTATTCTCGATTTTTTTTTAATTGAATTTGTGGCAAATGCAATAATATTGATGAAAATATCATATTTTTATCCACATACAATCCTCGAAAGATTTCATAATCAACAAATGCTACCTACTTGACCTAGATACAAGTCTATCATCCACATCCTAAATACGAGTTGGGTACGCTATGTGTTTGAGCTGAACTTATATACGTAGGCTCAAGTGTCACGACCCGCACCCGGATATTCGGGCACGAGTGCGTGGGTACGTCCAGCCTACGCCGCAGTGTCGGCGGTAGTACGCTGTCTGGGTCATAATCACAGGTAAATAAATCTAGCTCATCCACAATAAAGTAAATAGACAAGAAAAATGACAGGAAAATAGAAATGATAAGATATCATAAACAAAATGTGATATACAAATCCATGGTTTAATACAGAATCCAGAAGATAAATCGGGGACAAACCCGATTACTGTGCTGAAAGGAAATACTAGCTAACTGGCTGCTACTCCTCAAAGGGAGTCTCCTGAGTAGGAACAGGCTCCTCAGAAGTATCACCTGCTACGCCATATGGGTGGGGGCAAGGTTCTCATCATCGCCTAAACAACGGATCCAGTCAGGAAAGGAGCAAAGTACACAATGCACAACAAAGATTAAACTAAATATTTATGACAAGTAGAAAAGAACTGCCAGGTATCATGTTGAGGATATGTATAAATAAATAGTAACAATAACTAAGAGTTAATTGCTGTAAGACAGGGACATGAGTAAAACAGGGATAAATGAGACAAGTAAATAAAACTGCAACAAGACAAGAAACTAGGTGTGTGAACTTGTGTATTTAGAATACCTAGTTGGCATGTAGGGGTTATAAGGCTAATCAGGCCGTCATAGACGGCTGTCAGTCAGGAATAATCGAGTATCGGGCCGATGGTACAGTCGCGTATCCACAGCCATCAGTCAGGACCTAGGGAAGGGTAAACTACATGCCTTTCAGTATTCTCCCCCCCCGACACGAAAGCAAGACATGAAATCCAATATTCAAGACATGAAATCCAGATTCTAACACTACGTGTAAACATCCAATGGTACTAGTAGAGCAAGGAATTAATTATCACAATATAAAGAATAAACTTGAAGTGCAGGTACTTGCCTGTTGTTTGGATCCAATTACAGTTATGTCTCGGGGAAATTTCCAGAGATGAGTCCAGATGCTGAAATAAACATTACCATCATGCTCAGAAGATATCAAATAGCTAGAAACGCCTGTCCTTGAGTCCAATTTGGAGACAAGGGCAAAACGGCAGTTTCGGATCAAAACGGGATCCGCCGGTGGGCCCGCTTTGCACCGAAAAACGCGTCCGGGTCAAAGGTCTCCAAATTCACCAAACTTAGTGTCAACAGGTCAGGAATGCTGATACGAACCCAACGGAACTTCCAGATTTGGATTCCGATGAGCCGAACACAAAATCGCCCGTCGAGCGGGGTGAAACAGGGTCTGGTTTTCCTGTTTTTGGATCGCGGTGTGCGATCACCACAGGACGCGATGCCCCGAACAGTTTGTCCGGACACCGAGAGGGTCATACATGCTTCACAACGCATTTTGCGAAAATGAAAACGGAGCTACGAGGCGAAAGTTACGCGTACCTGAAGGGGACCCGAAAATCAGGGTCGAGTCGTGTCCGACACGTGTCCGACTCGTGTCGGACACAGGAGGAGAAATTAGGGTTAGGGTTAGGGCTTCGACGGATTACGGCCGTGGACGGCGGAGGGCGGCCGGCGAGGGCGGGGGACTGTTCGCCGGAGCGAGGCGGAGCTGCTGGCGGTGTCGACGACGGCTAGGGCCGAGCACGGCGGTGGCGGCGTGGCGAGAAGGCGGCGTGGTGGTCGTGGAGGTGGAGGGGGTCTGCCGAGGGGGGGGGGGAATTTAAAGGCGGGGCGAGGGGCTGAGGGCCGAGACGGGCGGAGGACGTGGGGTGAGGGGGTGGTCGAGGCGAGCGAGGCGGGCGGCAGGCCGGGCGGGGCGGCGCTGGAATCGGGCGCCGCCGGAGAACGCGGGAAGAGGGAGAGAGGGGTAGCGGGTTGCGGGCCCGGCGGGTCGGGTCTGGCGGATCCGACCCGACCCGCTAGGGGATGGGCCGGGTTCGTGGGCCGGGCTGGGCTGGAGGAAATGGGCCGGGCCGTTATAAAAGAAATAATAATAATAATAATAATAATTAAAAACAGTTAATTAATTAATTAATTAATTAATAAAAATGGTTTTTAGGCATTTAAAAATAGGTCTGAGGCCCAGAAAAATCCAGAAAAATTACCCTAAGTCCAATTTTCCATTTTACACCTAAAAATATTATTTTCATAATATTTTAATATTATTTATTAACAATTAAAAATCATTCAATAATTAAAAACCCTGATTTTAATTACAGAAAAATTCCCAGAAAATTCCAGAAAATTGTGAAAAATCCTAATTTAAAAATTCTTGCAAAAATCTGGGGGTTTACATCAAGTCCAAAACATAAACCTGTAAAAGCATCAATAGTAAGGCTCATCCAATTTTCTAGATTCTAGATTCAGAATGTAGGAGCCCATTTTGCAGAATAATAAGATCCAATCAGAGCCTCATGATGGTCCCGTCATAGCCACATAAGCTATATGTTGGGTTTCAGAATTTCGACATTCAGAAGGTCAGAACTCATTTTGTAGAATAGTAAGATTCAATTTGGAACCCAATTTCTAGATTCTAGATTTTATATTATTTTTTGAAAAAAGAAGAATGATGACACCTTGACCTATATCTATTCAATTCTGCTTAATGGCTCTCGGAGACCATTGGCTCCCGCTAACGTGGCGTCAGAAAATTGGAGGGGAGGTTAAATTTTTTGGAAGGATGTGACCCACGTTAGCAGGGGCTGACCATGTCAACTGGGGTCGGAAGAGGACGAGCTCCCGGGAGCTATTAAGTATTTTTGATATCTATTCATCTCATTTAAACCTGAAAGTTTATTTGTTTACTATTCTCGTACAAACAAAAACCTTTCTACATTAATTTTTTATTATAAATTTGGGGTCCAAGGTACATTTTTGAGCTCTATCCACTGTTACCAGATCCAAATTAGGGACCAAAACTATCCTACCATAGGAGACAACAACGTAAACAAATTAACTAAGAATTAATCAATATTTCAACATCCCAAACACCAAACACCAAACACCAACTCCCCTCAACCTTCCCCCACCTACCAGGAAGCCACCAGTACCACCACTTGCCCTCTCTTTTCTCTCTTAAAAGAAAGCTCGCTCCTTCTTCTTTTTTCCTTCCTCATACAACCTTTCCATATTTTCCTCCTCATCCGCGCACTTTCATATTTTTCTTCTTCTTCTTCTTCTTCTTCTTCTTCCAATGGAGTTGAAGCTCTTGAAGACCTCTCCTTCAATCCCCACCCCTCGTCTCTTAACGGGTCCGAGACCCGCTTCCTCCTTCTCCATCCGACCCTACGGGAAGCCCGGGTTCGGATCACTGCTCTCGGCGTCGCCCGGGAAGAAGAAGGAGAAGAAAAAGCTCCATGCAATAAAAAACGCCATCTCTTCGTCGAGGTACGGGGAAAAGATCCGATCTTTATTGGTTTTTCGGTAATAAAATTCGTAATTTTGAATATGTTAGATGGTGTAAATGCAAATAAAATAAAATAAAATAAAACCCACTAAGTGGGTGTTTGTTTTTTAATAACTATATAATACTAAGTGACTAGCACTACATCGTCCTAGCACTGGAAAATGCTGAAAAATGTTGTTTGTTTTCCTATTTTGGATTATTTACACTAACTATTCCTATATTTTTTTTTATAATATGGAATATCATATTTTTTTTAAACAAATTACACTGACCTCTCTTTAGAAAAAAAAAATTAAAAATAACCGGTCTTTATGTCCATACTTCCTAAAACAAAGAAATTTTTTGACTTAATCCCACTTTATTTATTCATATTTGGGGTGCAACCTACATTGTTTTCATAATGGACAAGTTTGTCCACTTTTGACGAAAATCGTCTCTTCATAATGTTCAACTCGTTTGACTTATTTTTTTGGACGAAAATATTTCCTTCTTCTTCCCCCTCTCGCCACAGGACCCCGCTCGCCCCCCCCCCCACCCCTCCTTGCCGCAGATCCTGCTCCTCCCCGCCACCGTCCCCCGAGCAATAGCAGCGACAACCGTCGAGCGGCGAGCAACGCGGCGGCAGCGGCGCGTGCGAGCAGCGGCTGCTGCTGTTGGCTGGGAGGTCGGGGGGCAGGGAAGGGGTCGGTGGCGGGGGAGGGGGCTGTGGCGGGGAGGGGGTAGAGCGGCGGCTGTGGCGGGGAGGGGGTAGAGCAGCGGCTGTGGCTGGGAGCGGGAGGGAGGGGGGGAGCGGCGGCGACGACTGCCTGCCCGCGGGGGAGGGACGTGAGAGGAAAGAGGAAGAAGAAATGAGAAAATTTTTGGTCAAAGCAGTTGACCGTCATCACTGGACGGATTCCGTCAAAAATGGGAGAACTTGTACATTATGGAAACAATGTGGGGTGCATCCTTAATATGGGTAAATAAAGTGGGGGGTAAGTCAAAATTTTAAAACTGGAAGAATAAGGGGTTATGATTGTTTGAACATGTTTTATAATAATTAAATTTGTTTAAAGGTTACAATGATTGTTTCTTTTTGGCACTTACAAGCTAAGTGGTAAAATATAAGCTCAATATTTTAGTTTACATACCACTTTTAAAAGGCATCACTATATAGCGATGAATATTTTAAAATGCAAAAAACAAACACCTTAAGTTGGTAGGTCCCGTACTTGTTTGAGCACTTTAAAGTGCTCAACACTATATAGTGCAAAAAAAAAAAACCTTTAAAAATGATGTAAATAACGATATTGATACGAACATAGCAATAGACATCTATAATGTCAGCCGGCATCAAATACTATGTTCCATAAAGGCATATAAACAAAATTAATATAGAGATATGCATATAGATGCACTCGTTAAGCATATGATACGCTCGAGACTGAAGCAAAGACGCATTTGTTGCATATACATGAATATGGTACGACATGGGAAGGCATGTCAATATGGACACGACATCTATTCTGGTGTGTTAGTATATTTTGGTGTCTGAGTTGTGTCATATGCATGTTCGACACGAGAAGGGTTAGATTTATGGAGTGTCTGCACTTCCTAGACACTCCAAAATTATTGTTATGTTCGTGTTTGACACAAATTGCACACACTAAATTATTGACACTCCAAAATATACTAGGACACGTTAATAATGGGTCAATAATGGCATCATGTTTGTGTCACCAAAGTCTTTATCCCAAACTTTTGGATCGGCTATTTGAATCATTTTCTTTCATTCAGCTCTGTTCTATGCAATGCTAACAAAAAATATATATCCTTCTTCAATACTTTAAACTATGTTCGTTTAGGCCTACTCTGGTCCTAGCGGCTCCAGTAACTATTATATTATTGCTTCCCCAGTAACTACTATATGCCTCACCCTTATGGCAACATCTATTGGTCTGCATTGTATATGCTTAAACCACGTAACTCGATTTTTTCTCATCTTGTCCTCAATTGACACAACGTCTAACTTCCTTAGGATAAAGTCATTTCTTATCCTATCTTATAATGTATTGCTAGTCATCCATCTTAGTATTTTCATTTCGGTACACTTAAGTTTCTAGATATGTTGTTTTTTAATTTCCCAACACTCGATCCATTAAGCATGATTGGTCTAATAGCAGTCTTCTAGAAGTTTTCTTTCAACTTCAAAGATATCTTGTAATCACAAGTTACTCTAGAAGCACTCATCAATTTCAACTATCATGTTTTAATTATATGCATGACATCCTTTTCAATTTCTCTATCATGATGAATAATTGATTCTAAATACCGAAAGTTATCACTCTTAGATATTTCTTGTCCACTTATATAGACTCTTCCTTCATTTTTTTCTTTTGACTTAGGATTGAAATTATATTTCATATACTCAATTTTCGTGCTACTATTCCTAGATCCTTTAGATTTGAAAGCTTCTCTCCACACTTTTATTTTAGCATCTAATAGTTTTTTACTCTCATCAATCAACACAATATCACCAGCAAATACCATACACCATGGAACCTTCTCGTGGATATGCCTAGTAATTTTATCCATAAGTATCACAAAAAAAGTACCGACTCAACGTTGATCATTGATATAAGCCAATGATAGAAAATGGATTACTATCTCCTCCAATAGACTATAGTTCGAACAGTTGTCGAACATATGCTTAATAGTCTCAACGTAATAGACTATAGTTCGAACGGTTGTCGAACATATGCTTAATAGTCTCAACGTAACTACTGAGAACTTGTTTCCTCTTCAAAGCCCACTATATTATCAGCCTAGGAACTTGATCATAAGGTTTCTCTAAATCAATAAAAATCATATGTAATTTTTTTTTTCTCCAAATCTTTCAATTAATCTTTTTAGTAAGTAAACGACTTCCATAGTAGATCTCTTTGACATAAAACCAAATTGATTCTTTTTAAATTCTAGTCTATCTTTTTAATGTTTCCTCAATCATTCTCTTCCATAGTTTCATGGTATACTCGTAAGTTTAATTCCTCGACAGTTATTACAATTTTGTATATTTTTCTTGTTCTTATATATGTGTATTATAATATTGGTTCTTTATTCATTCGTCATCTTCTTAGTCCATGTTGCCTCATTATTTGTGCTCGTGCAACATAAATTCAACTATCAGGGTCGGCCTTGGCCATGTGCCAGGTGGGCAATGGCTCAGGACCTATTTTTGGTAACATCCTGTGTCCACCCCTGACATAATCACTGACACCTGCCACAGTGTCCAAATCCTCCACCATAGTTCCTGTGTCTCATACAAGCCAAAACCCTGTGTCCTCTCCATTGTGTCCAGTGTCCAAACGTGTCCAATCCCCAAATATCCTGCCACCCCGGTTCCGACCCCTAGGCAGCTCCGACCCCTTGCCGTATCGCCAGAGCTCTCCAAACTCCGGCCAATCCCTGGATTCATCACCAACTCCATCATTTCCATCTCATCGCCGAGCCTTCACCCCCACCGGCTCGAGCTCGCCCTGACCACCTCCGCTTACTAGGGCATATTTTTGGGGTTCATGATGTATTAGTAGTAGAGATAAGGGCCCAGTTGCATAGTTTTTGTAGTGGTCCAGTAATGTAACTTCCATATAGGGCCCAATTCACAAGGAAAGTTTGACTTACACGACAATTCTTTTTTATATGTAACTGGGCCTTAAAATCTGAATTTGATAGTGCTTATTTGTTTTTATATTTTTGTGCAATTTATGATTTTTAATACGTATGTAACTGTAAAAAAAATTATGGGGCCTTAAATTCAGTTTCGCACTGGGCACGCTAAATCTCTGGACTGGCCCTGTCACAACTATAATGC
The DNA here is from genome assembly GCA_036927795.1 of Iris macrosiphon. Taxonomy (NCBI): domain Eukaryota; kingdom Viridiplantae; phylum Streptophyta; class Magnoliopsida; order Asparagales; family Iridaceae; genus Iris; species Iris macrosiphon. The sequence goes on along the minus strand of JAYESA010000002.1, from coordinate 162,489,232 downwards.
AAATTTCTAAGCACAAAATATACTCCACAAATGTGATTATGAAAGCATTGACTATTACTCAGTAGGACAAATCTGTGTAACCTAATCGAGGATTTTTGGTGACAGATATCAGTATCATGTATGTTCATGCATATCGTTGTCTCTTTTCTGGTTTTGATGTTCATGGAGGACTAATGTACTAGGCCTTTCTTGTTTGATTTTATATCTGTAGATTAGAGAGGGTGGATGAGAGCCAAAGTTTAACTCTGGACAGTATCAGACACTCTCTGATACGCCAAGAAGATAGCATTATATTTAGCCTTTTAGAGAGAGCCCAGTACTGCTACAATGGTGATACATACGATCAAAATGTATTCAACATGGATGGTTTTCATGGCTCTTTGGTCGAATTTATGGTCAAAGAAGCTGAAAAGCTGTATGCTCAAGTAAATCAATATTTTGAGTGGAAGATTAATAATGTTTGAAGCATTTCTTTTCTTGTCAAATTTATGTTGTATTATAATGCAGGTTGGAAGATACAAAAGCCCAGATGAGCATCCCTTCTTTCCTGAAGATCTCCCCGAGCCAATGCTTCCACCGATGAAGTATCCAAAGGTAGATTTGTGTAAAACAAAACTTGTGGCCAACATAAGCTTTCCATATCGTCGTATTGAATGTTTATACTTGTTGAACATGCGTACGTCATGATCACTATTTCCTTGAAACACCATGTAGGTGTATATTCTCTGAGTGTTGTAAGATACATAAACTTCCAAAATTATGTTGATGTAGATGCCATGTATTATGTGGGCTGACTTTCTTAATTTTGTTCTTTGATAGGGCTTAGTAAAGTGTAAATAGATTTGGATTGTTTAGTGATCCAAGTATCGTAGGACCTAAAGTGTCTAACTGTGTGCCACTTCCGGAAACATGAAAATTGAAGTTTCCTGTTAACACTTCACAAACATGTTTGAAAGTGCTTTAATTGAGTCTAAACTTGCATAAACATTTTGATGTTTCTTTTTGGATTTAGTAGGAGTGATCTTGAGCTTCAAGTATACTTAATATGTATTGTTTACATAGACTGGTTTCTATATCAGTGGTAGTGTTGAGAAACTTTAAACTAACATGAAATCACCAAAGGTAGTGAGGAAATTTAGCTGAAAAAGCGTTGAGATAATATTGTAACATTCTTGCCAAGGGCGTTGCCTGGCACGACGTTACGACTTGCTACTAGTATTCTAAAAATCGGTTCTAGGCGGCGCCTAGGCGCTAGTGCTCGGTGGCCGCCCAATGCCTGACTATGTAAGTTTTCGGGTTATATGGACAATTGTTGCAAATTTCAGCAGGATATTGTTTTTGTTTTGTTTTTGGCCTCCTAGAACTAGGCGTCCGCCTAGGCGGGCTACGACTAGCACCTAACAGCTTTTACAACCTTGCTTATTGCTTGCATCCTGGAGGATGCGTGTTTTAGTCACGGAAACAAACTCTCCATATATATGGGGCTACGACTGCTTACATCTTGACCCTCCCCATAGTCCAGACCCTGCTTAAGCAGGAGCCTCGTGGCACTTGAATGTCTTTCTATTGTAAAATTATTGCCCTGATTTCCTTTTATAAATTTACCTATTGACAAGAGTAAATAGGTAATTCCTTGTTTAATTTACTTATCGACAGAAAATGAATCAAGAGTTTTTCTTCTGCATTTTTGTTTGGCCTGATAAAACTCATTCACCTTTTGTAAAATTTCTTTATCTAGAAACAGCTAGAATAAATGGGCGCCCAGAGGACTTAAAGGGAATGGAACATAAGTTCCTTGCTTCAATTTTTATGCCACTATTTGAATTCTATGTGCTATGATTGTTCCTATCATGCAATTATAAGCTTATACCAACCTAGTCAGGAATTCTATCTGGAAGACTGTTTAAAGGGACCATATTAACATTTACCTTAGCATGCCTTGTTGTTTGAACTAATATACATCCTTATCTTAAACATTGTCATGCCTGATACTGTGAACTTTTATAGGTTATGCAGTCATGATGCTGTGTTTACACTGGGCATGTAGGCTATGGTTTCATTTCACATTAGAGCATTTAATTAAAGGGTGGTTACATGACTTGCAGATGTTTCCGACCTAGTTTCTTCCAAGGAAAGATAAGGAAACATCTGTGTGTGTGTGTGTGCGCGCACAAACACAGACACTTGAGAGCTTGGAGTGCTCCCTTGATTTGTGTGTGTGTGTGTGTGTGTGACTTGCTCCAGTTCTGTGTGCAAGGGAGTCTTGCTAGTTATAGACAATAAATGAATTAAGGGGTTATCTTCTGCATACTTTCCTTGGTCCCTTTTGAAAAATCTCTTTAGCTTGTTTTCCAAACAGCAGTTCTGGACACACACAATGCACAGTGAACAAATAGGAAAAGAGCATGACAGACTTGCTTCAATATTTGAAACCATTGACTGAATGCTAACTGCTATTGGTGATTCTTAATGTAAAAGTAATAGTATAATCAATATAAGTGAAGAGATGAAGATGTTCTGGATCGTTTGCAATTCTGGTGCATATACCCATTCTTTAAACAAGAATGGGAATTCTAAGCAAAATGGGAAGTAGGTACTATGGATGTGGATGGATTTTTGGAGTGTAACGATTGGATCTGAAGTAAGATTGTAAATATGATAGTGATTGGCAATACCATTTTGTTTGAAGGGATGTGTAACAGAGTTGTAATTTTTCTTTTGTACCTTAACGGATACCCAAGGTGCTCATTGCAGTTCCAGTTTCTTATTCAACCCTATTCCTTCTATCAGTTTTTTAATGAACTGACATCATAAGCTGCCTATCTTTTCTAGAATATCAGTGGTTGTAATTCAAGTAAAAGTAATAGAAGTTCTCATTTATGAGATTACTTGCACGTGCACTCCCCCCGCGAGTTGTTACATTCTCTATAACTATAAGTTTTATTTCCGAAGATGAGTCGTGACTTCATACAGACACATGTAACTCAGTTTGTGGTTCTTACATGGTTTTGTTCACATAGTTCTATTTAATTATAGTTGACTTCATGTTGTTTTAGGGGATCTGAAGGATGAAACTTACTTTCCTTGGACATTGTCCTGCTTACAACTTTTTGTCCAAACCCAAAGTCATTGCAATTATATAATCTATTATGAAGTTTGGAACTTTTGATTAGGATTTCACCTGAGCATCCCATGTGGTCCTACATAGTTATATCTCATAGGGTTTCCTAGGTTTGGTATTTGAGAATGGGTTAGCAAGTCTAGGAACTGAATCTAGGTAGATTTGATCATTAAAATTTAATTGGCTCTGATTGTTGGGTAATATTCCTCTACGAGGTTCTTTATCTTCAATTCTATTCTATGTACACCATGATTACTTCTTGTTGAGAGCTTAGAGGAAAAATGAACCTCAAAATGACTCACAATAAGTTCTTGTTGTTGTCCTGGTCTTTGCACAACTAATGACCAGACTAAGAACTATGAAAGAAGCAATGGATCTTGCTTTGAGCTAACTATTTTATCTGTTACTAATGCAGTTCTTGAGTCATTACTTGTCTATATTAGTTAAAAGGTGCCTATGATTTCATGCTAGGTTTTGCATCCCATTGCTGACTCTATAAATATAAACAAGAAGATTTGGACAATGTACTTCAGCAGGCTTCTTCCAAGGCTAACCAAAGAAGGAGATGACGGGAACTGTGGATCCACTGCTGTTTGTGACACAATATGCTTACAGGTATTTATACAATAGAACTTTCATTTTATTTTTGTGATTCTGCAACTTTGCTCACTGATTACTAATCAACTTAACGGTATGGGCAATATAAAGCTGAAAGCATCATATAAAATCTTTTATTTGGGTGGGATCTTGACTTTCATAATGGATTGGATAGTAATACTGACTTTCTGGTGGCTCTGGGGATTCCTGTTTGTTTCATACAGTTTTTGTTTTTTTGAAAGAAGTTGTAACTGGATTTTTCCTTTCTTTACTTCAATTGGCTTGATATGTATTGTGTTGGTAAGCTGAATTGTTCAGGATTCTGTAGTCCTGAGGTTTTTTTTTTTTTTTTTTCGAAATGTGTTGGTAAGCTACTTCTTTATTTCTCAATCAGGCTCTCTCCAAAAGAATACACTACGGCAAATTCGTCGCTGAGGCCAAGTTTCAGGAGGCTCCTGATGTCTACAAACCTGCTATAAGAGCACAGGTAACGTTTAATTATTAAGCAATCATGATTACATTTAATAATTTTTTTTCTCATATCTGTTGCTCTTATTTTGTCAATTTCTCTTTTGGAAAAATAGTCTAAGAGAAATAATTTACTCAATGTAAAAGATTTTGCTCATATCAAAATATAATCATAGTACGTTCTCCCACAGAAGCAAATAACAACACTCACAGCCCTTTGTAGTCAGGGCCCTCCTAAAAACTGAAAGACCTGAGGTACCAGGGCTAGGAATTAGACCAAAAGAACCACCCTTAAGCATCCGAACACCGATATCCTTCCTTTTTCTCTTTGTTAAAATACCCTCCCAGGTTCAAACAAGGGTTCTTCAGACATTGTCCCTTAGATTGCGCCAATTTTGAGATGGGTCTTCTATATCTTATTATTTGCTCAGACACTCCTCGAATTATATTACTTATTTTAATGACCCCCCAAGAGGGACATGTAGAAACAAATTATATGATATGGGGTTTACATCAAATTCTGTTGTACCTATATGCACATAACAAGATTATAGGACCTATGTGTCCAAATAGGCACAATTTAAGTAATTTATGTCAAAATCCAACAAGAAAATCATCCATAAATCCCTCACGGCCTTTGTGCGCCTGGAGAAGTGTATATGAGAATTACACATGGTCAATCCATGCCATAACCAGCATACACAAATCCCAAGGTGACCATAAGTTTCTTTCCGGCCTTATATCCCCCTCCACTTGCTCCACCAGGATTACTAGATCCGACTGATTTATAATAGTGAAGTTTGGATATGGAAATGGAGATGGAGAGGAGGAGATAAGTAGGAGAAGAGAGAATATGAAAAAGGAGATTGCAAGGACATAAAACCCTAGGTTGCATCTCATATTTATTTATATTTTATGCAATACACCCGCAATTACTATTATACCCTCATAAGATAAATAACAAAATAAAATAACTCTTAACAATAATCTTTCATGTTTTCCCACTTTCATCCCAGAGTCGCGACCCCCCCCCCCCCCCCCCCCCCCCCCCTACATTTCACAAAGAAATAGACATGGTTTGATCCTCCACTCCATGCTATTACTTGGATAATTTGTCTTCTATATGTTTTCTTTTGTCAGCATCTTGTTAGAGCAGAATTGTTCCATAAGGGTTTTGTGTAGGTTTATAGAACACGTCTCATGAGAAGTAAGAGGTATAAATCTTATAACTAAACCCTCTTTTTGGTTCCACCCCCATATTTAACTTATCATGATTTTGACTATGATATGAATCATTGTTCTAGATATCCGATATCGGATTCATATCGGTTTGGATATTTAGATATCGAACATTGGACATATTTTGAAATATAGAATCGATAAATATATAATATATTATATATACTAAATGTCCTGTCAAATTCAAATTTCTAGATGTTCTAAATGTCTTAAAAGACAATAACTAAATAACTAACTAACAAAAAAACTAGTAATATAACATCATAACATAGTAATTAACTAAGAATTATAAAATTAGAAGTGCAAATAAAACATAGTAATATTAATAATAACGTATCAATATTAAAACCTACTAACCTTTGCAACTCTTAAAATTCATTTCAAAGATTTTGAAACCCACATCAATAATCCTTTAATTCAACATTCTATTAAAACCATATGGGTTCTTCAAGAAACAAGCAAAAAAAAGGTAGAGGCAAAAACATTAAAAACTCACATTTGTTATCTTTAAGAAATCAACAAGAAACATCCCATTTCAAGGGGAAAAAAATGGGGACAGCAATGAAACTTTATGCAGAAGCTAAAGAAGAAGAACAATAATAACAACAAGAAGCCACAACAAAAGCAGAACAAGCAGCAACAACAAAATAAAAATACAATAAAATGAGAAAAAATAAGCAAGATCAAATGAGAGAGAGAAAGAGCGAGAGAGGAGCCTCACGCCTCATGGTCGCGGCTTGACCCTTTGTGTGTGTGTGTATAGAGAGAGAGAGAGTTGGTTTTTTAGGGGAGAGTTTTTTTTTTAGGTGATTGGGTTAGCGGATAGGATAGGACCGAACCCAACTAGAAAACCCAACCGATCAGATATATTAAAATATCTGGAGATGTCGACCAATGTATCGGATTTCAACTGATATACCAGCTGTTATATATATATATATATATATATATATATATATATATATATATATATATATACATTCAAAACAATATATATGATATATGTAGCCGATATATGTCTGTTTGAGCCTCAAACTAAGTCAGGGAAAGTAAAAGTCAACAACTGTTCTCAAATGAATGTGCCTCTCTATTCCATCAACAGTCTAAAACTGAGAAGCATCAACTCATTTGAATTTAAAATGTTAGCTAACAATCATGAGAGGCATTTAAGACTAACTCCCCATCCTTGAATCAGTCCAGAAATGGACATTGCTCCTATCCACCTACTCTCTTCAAACCACATTCAAAGGCCGCAGCAACCTTCAGACTCACTACCAAAAGGAAGAAGAGCCTTCTGATGATGTTTGCTAGAAAACCAGAGCGTCTCCTAGAACTTCCCACTAGTTTGTATGAACCGGGTTTAATTCTGTCTATTCAGAGTTCTCCATAGCCATCTTCCTAGTATGGCTATGTTTTGATTCCTTAAATTCAGCAATTCAGACCTCCCAAGGTAGTCAAAGGCGCAAGGCGCACTTGAGGCGCAAATGGTCCAAATCGCCCGAGGCGCAAGGCACAGTTAAGACGAGCGACGTGAGGCGCAAAATTTATATATATATATATATATATATATATATATATATATATATATATATATCGGATTTCTATATTGATAAACATGTGTGTTTCAAATTCTCCTATGTCTAAGTTGCAATCACTTTGAATTGAGTGAGTGAGAAAGAAAACAGTAAAAAAAGTACATCAGTTCAAAAAACAGTACATTAGTTCAAAAAATAGTCTAAACATGTTATTTTTTTCACAAGATATTTACGCCTTAGCTATTCCAAGGCGCTCGGAAAAGGTGTGCCTAGGCGCGCCTTAGGTGCGCCTTAAGAATTGTGTCCCGTCTGGAGTGTCCTGAGACGCTGTCCCTGCGCCTAGAAGCAAGGCGTGTCTGAGGCGCGCCTTTGACTACACTGAGACCTCCGTCCTTCACTTTAGTGAGTCTTAGACTTGCACCCAACAAGATTGTTTCTGAAGTTCTTCTCCTAATGGCTAACCCAATTGGAATAGGAAGAAATGGCATAAGATAAACTGGAATGGAAGAAAGTACTACTTTGGAGAAAATCTACCTACCCTAAAAAACCTCCCTTCTTAATTAATTAACCTTCTTGTCGGCTGTTTACCTAACATAAATGAACTGTTTGTCACCAACCCTAGTTTCTTTGGCTGCAAAGAGACCCAGGTATGGTGAAGGAAATTCTCCCTTGTATAGTAGAATGCAATCTGCTCATTTAGTTTCTGCAACTATTTCTGAAAGTGAATAGATGTGTGTCGACTCCCTCGAACGTGCACAATACACAGATCTAAACTTCTTCATCCAACTTCCTCCCACCACTAGCATTTCTAGCAAGTGAACTAAACTGTCCTAGTGAATACCTTTAACACAAGTTTTCTCCCTATTCTCCATTCACCATTGCAGTTGTCATCCCAGTAAGCAAACCTCTCAATCCACCAAATCCATTTGTTCCCTATAGCACTCGAAATAACCCAATTTGACCTTATCGTAAGTGAATTCATTGTCTTATTTTAACAAACCCATCCATAGCTCGATTCTGAATCCCCCTATGATAGACCAAATTTGTCTCCTTGATCGATACTACATCCACATTCGTACAAAACATAAAATTCCTAACTCCTTATTTCATTCCCAGCTGCGAGAATTCCAACGACCAATGTTTCACTGAAAAGAACCATAACCCAATCTGCTTCAAGATGCCTATGCTGGAAGTAACCCCTTCCAACTTCCATAGAACTTCCTAACTGCACAATTTGCTTTAGTATCGATCAAATTCTCCTTCAGAAAGGAAATATAAAGAACCGAATCAAAATAAATCCCTAAGACATGCCACAATATCAATCTCAACTTTTAGACCCCTTTGCAATTCATTCTGTTATTGTGCACCACAAGCACATTCTAAATTTTTTTTTCTCATCCTCATCTTTCTTTTCTTGTGCAACAGGACAGTAATCAGCTGATGCAGTTGCTAACTTATGAAGCCGTGGAAGCTGCAATCATGCAGAGGGTGGAGGCAAAGGCCAAAATCTACGGCCAGGAGGTGACTGTTGGTGCTCATTTTCAAAACAATGGTGGAACTCCCCCAGTTTACAAGATCAACCCTAAATTGGTAGCAGATCTATATGGAAAGTGGATCATGCCGCTGACAAAGGAAGTTCAAATTCAATACTTGCTAAGACGACTGGACTGAAATTCAGATGCACCCGCAGAATCCAGCATATATACAACACACCTATTTGAATTCAAATGAGAAAGTGAATCATGGCACAATATTTGCTGGCATATGATAAAGCAGTAATTCAGATATATTTAAAGTCTGGTAAATAAGTCAGAACAACTGGTTTGAAGATCTCTTACTAACAAAAATACAGAAGAAAAATATTTATTAGAGATCTCTGTACATTATTGCACTAGCCTGGCTATTGTAAAATAAAATGCCTTACTGGATTCGTATAATTGCTATGCTATCTTCATACTACAAAGTGTGTTTAAGTTATCCCTTTAGATTTGCATAATTGCAATTTTCTTTTGCTCGCGGACCATGAATAACTAAAGAATACTTGGCTATTAGGTTTTAACCATGAAAATCTGAAGACGGGAATGACAATAGCATGTGTATACATGTTTGGTTTTTTCACAATGTTCTGAGTTCTGTCTAATAGTAGTATTATTATCTTATGTTGATGTGATATTTGTGTTGTATATCTCCTTCCACAAGGCAGTGCAGATTTGGCTGTAGGGGTGAACATTGTTTGCAATAATATGTTGATCACAGTACCTTCTTTTTTATATAATTAATTTTTTTGTTTGTTTGTGTGTGTGATCGCTATATTTGATCACAGTTAGTTTTGTCTAGTAGGTTTAAAGCTTACCATCATTTTTTTTCCTTTATGTATATTGCTATATCTGAACCTACAGTTGAGTGATCACTAAACTGATCAAAATTTGTATTCAATATAAACTTAACTTTAGATTAAGTGTGATAGCAAAAATAGGAGAGTTTTTGGACAAATCTATTATAGGAAACATGAATCAAGGAATATCCACAAGAAAATAGATACAATTAAGGGAATTAGATTTGGATCTTCATGGAGAATCAACAGATGTCCCACTCCCACATATTAATACAACCTGAGAGGATAAAAAAGACAGGAGCATCTCTGGCTCATTATTATTTTAGGGTTTCCTATTTAGGAAATTCTATTATGACCTAAAATAGATTCCTATAAATAGGGAGGAGGGTGGAGGCACAAAGAATAAGCACAAGTTGGATATTCGGGGTGCACGTCCACAGAAAATCTAAGAGAAAGTCCGTGCTTTGCTCTTAGGACTTCGCCATCCAAGACAGAAGGAAGAAGGAGATCTAATCGAGGAGTCGTCAACTTCGGTTAGGGAGATTGTTACGGGTTTGTGAGTGATTTCAATTGTAATCTTCTGTCTTTCTTCTTGAGTGTGGTGAGGGGGTTGAACCTATTAGGGTAAAGGGTTTCAACATTAGTTTTTGCAATCTTGTATCATCTGAGTTATAAAGGTTGGGATTTGTCCAGGTGACGTAGTCACCGCCATATACTTGTCTTCATCTGTGCTTGGTGTTTGTAGATTGGTTGGTCATCTCAGGTGGGTTAGCAAAACGCTTCCGCGACGCGCCTAACACGTGGTATCAGAGCACACGTGTTTTCAACACGTGGTATCAAAGCCAAGTTCTTCTCGAGAGGGAAGGTGCAACTATGTCTACGGAGCAGATAAACACTCGTATGATCACCCTCATATGGGGGAACTGGACGATTTGGAAGCCAAGGATGGAGGATCTACTCTGGTGCAAGGACTTGCATGGTCCGTTGGAGGGCGACAGCGCAAAGCCGACGGACAAAGGTGCTGATGACTGGAAACGACTGGATCGGAAGTGTCACGCCCCGATCTCCCGCAGGCAAATCGGCCGTTTCCGCTAGGCGAGAATCACCGCGCCAGCGCTCCCGCGGAACGATCGCTTGACCCATCCAGGCGTGATGCCGCACGAGCGTTAGCCACGCCCGTGCAAGGCCGTGGTTCGTTGGCTGGCGGTAAGAGTTCTAAGCCACAGAGTCGCACAGATTGTCCGAGTGCAGCGGAATCATGAACGCATAGGCGATCGGTAACAGGTTCACTGAGTCGACAATATAGCGGAAGCATGAAAACACACGTTGGAGTAAAACAAGCTCTTTTATTCATATTGAAACAAGTGTTACAGGCGGCGTATAGCCGAGATTACAAGTCGCTCGAGCTCTCTCTCACTGAAACATAAAGCGTGCCAAGTGGCTACATTTATGGATGATATACAGGAAGTGTTCAGGCGAGACGATGTTCGGACGATGTTCGGGCGATGTTCGGGCGAGGCGATGTTCCAACATTATGTCTTGTATATGTGCTTCAGTTCCGAACACAGCGTTCCAAGGCTTCTGAGTTGAACTCCACGCCTTAGCACGCACGAGGGAGGCATCCGCACCGAACGAGGTTCTCCCGCACCCTGCAAGCAATCTGGTGGGTTATCAGTACATGAATGCACTGGTGGGGAGGCTACTCGCCCGCTCGACAAATCCAAACACGTAATAAAGGTTCCGTGCACCAACTATTAAGTTGTCTTTCTAGTTGAGCCTAGGATCTGTTTCATGCAGACATTGAATAGCTTAACTCGTGTGGCAGTGCGCCGTGCGATATAAGAGGAAACACGGCGAGACTTACCAACTTACCATTTGTCCTTCCCTGTCCAAGGTAAACCAAGTTAATTCAAGCAGAAACATGTATAAGCATTCAGGACAAGGCATATGCAAACACAAGCGTTTCAGTGCGAGATCCCGTTCTGGGCGTACGGGTTACAGGAAATATCAGGCGTGTTGCATACGATGATCGAGTGCTCTTTATGCACAAGTGTTGTTATATCATGATCGTTCAGGTGTTCAGTTATTCTCGTTGCGATGCAGTGACTCGCACGCGGGTAGCCGCTAAGCGAGGATGACTTATCTATATGAACATGAGGTCACTGGCACGGCGCCATAATGGACGGTCTAGTCTCAGTACGGAATGTCGTGCGACGCATAGAGCAGGACGTCCCATGGCATTCCGTCCTATAGCAGGCGACTATCAGGAGTTCCGTCCGGATCAGATCGGTGCCAGTGCCCCAGCGACCGTCTGCGGAACTAAAACCTTGTTTCCAAGTTGTCCTGTGACCATGCAAGTCTCTAATCTTCAGGGTCAGGTCAGGTACAGGAACAAGTTCAGGGCAGGATATATATATATAGAACAAGTTTCATGGAACAAGTTCAAGTCAGGATATATATATATTTGTAACTTGTTGAGGCAGGGTCAGGATTACTCTAAATGTTGAGTATCGGCTGCACGAGCCATTTGATTCAGTACAGGACAGTATTGCTCAACGAGCAGGGATTCTTGGATCACAGGATTGGTGCAAGTTCCCTGGTTCGGGAATTTCCTTGGCGACCTAACGGTCCCGGATACATTCAGGTTTATTTATGCACGGAACGACTATCGGGTAGTCTTCCGAGGAGAACCTAAATGAATGCATGACAAGCAGTGTTTCACGGTCGGGGCATAGTTATGCAGCAAGCATTGAAACTAGGCAATATTATAAAAGCAGGCAAGCATGCACTTGTATAACTTAAGCATTCAAGTTCGCTCGGGCCCGAAGGTAAGCCGAGCGAAACCGTACGGGGCCTTTCCGAGCGAAGTTATCTAGGATTGTGCAGTGTTAGGGAGTGAACAGTGCACTACTGAATATACGTTTGTGTCATTCTACTCGAGGCATAGCGGGTCCAGTTGCACGAGGCAAAGGTAACATGCGAGGGTCTGAATATATATCAATATTTCATTTCCATGTTCTAGCGACAAGCAGTACAAGTTGGGATTATTCCCTTAGCTAGGTGCGTTGGATTCTTATTAGCATGCAGGGGGTGATTCACCTAGCGACTAGCATGTATCATTCCGTATTTTATGTGTGCTGGCTAAGCAAAGACAAGTTCACCGTAGCCACCCACCTTAGCGATGATCCGCCTCGGTCGAGTGATACTGCGAGCGAGCCTCTGAAAGCCTAAGCCGAACTCCTGTAGGGACCAAGTCTGGATATCCTTGCCTCAAACGAGTTGCCTCGCTGAGGGAGGCAGGTCGGGACGTTTGCACTTTGCCGTTTGAATCGGCAGTCCGCTTGAGCGGAACGGGGTATTGCATTATCCACCACTCAGAAAAAGTCTCGTCCTCGAGACTTCCTGAGGGCAAGCCATACTATCGAATTTCGAATCTAGCCAAGCGTAGCTATCGGTACCACTAGATCCATTGGAATCCAAAATCCCCTATTCGATGCTTACGCCGTGTCACGGGTATACTGAGTCAGTATTAATTTGCGCCTTGGCGCGGGACAAGTTTCTTAACACGAGGCACGTTTCTATCGATCTTGGATAGCGATCTAAGGCTGAGGCAAACTTATACAAGTCGTTATGCTTGTTCAGGAGGATTTTCACTTGCACTAGCATTTGAGATCAACATATCGCGTGTCTGGATCGTGCACATATTCGAAGCGTCCCTCAAACACATGCATGTCAACCAACTTAGCGATAGCGAAGTCTTAGCACTCGAGTTTCACATTTCTTAAGTCTTGGATCATGCACATATTCGAAGCGTCCCTCAAACACATGCAGTCAGCCAAACTTGGAGGTAGTGAAATCGGACAAGCTACTTGCGAAAATTTCAAGGGTTCAATCCAATTCCATATAAATCACCAGGATACTTCCAACAGAGTCAATCAAATCTGATTTCCATATCATTTCTATTCCAACCAAGTATTTGGACTACCGTTAACCATGATCAATCTGATACCGACTAGCGTCCATCCATTTGGGTCAACTTAGCATACGTTACCGTTCCCAAGTCTAACCCTAAATCTTGTTGCCCCAGTTGTGAATGCTTATACAAGCAATATGGTAAAGTCGGTAGCACAGGCTCATTCACTCGGCACAGGGTCGTCTGCCTATCACTAGGTCAGCTCACAAGGTCATAGGTACAGGTTCAAGCATATCGCGATTCATCGTACAAATTTGTCGCACGATGCTCGCCCCAATTCCTAGGGTCAAACCATTGTTTATTCACAGGGGGTATTCTACCCAAGCTCGTTTCACTCAGATTTCTAAACATCGAGCACAGATTTACCTACTCTCATTAACACGTTCGTTTTCACGGGGGACGAGTCCGTTCGATAAAATCCAACATATATCCAAGTTGCAGGACAAGCCTAGTGGTTTGCATATTCTATCCCTCAATTGATAGAATCATATCCGTTCCAAGCCTAGTCCACCAAGCCAAGATTCAATTCTAAACCTTAGATTATTTCTCCAAGTCGTACAACCTGATTCACGTATTCGTTCACAAACCATCAAACATGATTCATTCCAGGTTCTAGGCTTACTTATCCATTTAAAATTTTCCAATCACTTGCATTCCAAGTTTGTCTTATCGTGTCGAGCCAGAAGTCAAGACGATCCATATGTTGTCACGCCTCGGTCTCCCGCAAGTTCGATCATCCACGTTGGACATGAGATCATCACATCAACGCTCCCGCTGGATAATCGTCCTAATCCGGGCGTGACGCATGTGCGGCATAGAGTTATGCTCGTACAAGACAAGAACGTTTGAATGTTATGGCTATCTTCGACACGATCTAGACATCTTATCCTTTAACCTTTTAATTCCATCCAACTGTAAATCCACCAAGTCAAATCCGTTTATCCAGTGATTGTAGTTCGCTCTTCCAAACTCCAAGCAGAATCTGTTATCGCTTATATCATTCCCAGAAACCTAACATTTCCTTTGCTTGTATCGATCCATGCTATCTTCAAATTATCGATACCAAGTCAAATTTATATTCTGAAGCCAAATATTCACTCTCAGGTTAACTTGTTCGAGCGATAACTTATTCACGTACAATCCGCTTGTTTAAATCCGAAACCGCTCACACGATTCTCCAATTTCCAACAAGTTTTCTTAACCAAGATATTGGTTTCCATTTCCGAGAATTCTATTCGATATAAGCCTTATCATTTACTCAAGTTATTTTCAATATCGTTCAGTCTGAATATCGCACGGGTTATGGATCCGTTTGCACGTTTCTAATGATCCATCCACCACTCGAAATCGAGTCATTCCATCAAGTTCTTATCGGTGCTCGCACTATCGTTAGCTTACTCACTAACTCGTTCCACAATTTCTAGCACGATACTCAGGTTCACCTGATAAAATCTAATCTCATATACATGTTCGGGATTGATAGTTATCCAAGCAACTATATTTGGTTGTGTCTTCCAACATGAATTATCGTTCGAGCTATTTCCCATAATCAAGCAGGATTCTTAGTATTCGCCTAAGCGATAAAATCTGATGAAGTCTATCGATTTGCAGCTCTAGGTCTTACTTGTATCATTCCTGAACGATATCCAAATCTCGTTTATAACTGGCTTGCACCAAAGGGTCTTGGTGCGCGATATTCTACACAACTTAGCCGAAAGGCTGAGTGCATAGCTAACCGTTCGGGCAATATTCCTTTTCGCACTAACCAGTTGGGTAAACTTGTATACGCACTTCGGGTTGCATATAGTGCACGAGTCTAGCACGAATCTAATCCCATAAGGACTAGCACAGGATGGCACAAAGGCCCTTACAACATAATTTCATACAAGCAATAACACTATTTAAATGCAACTCTTTGAAAGTATTTAGACTTATCGTTTGGAACATCCCATCGAGGCATTGAGAGAGTGTGTGCACATAACCCACGAACGAGCTTTCAAAACAGAGATATTAGAAACGAAGTTCAAAGGCGTATAAGCCAGGCTCTGATACCAATCTGTCACGCCCCGATCTCCCGCAGGCAAATCGGCCGTTCCCGCTAGGCGAGAATCACCGCGCCAGCGCTCCCGCGGAACGATCGCTTGACCCATCCAGGCGTGATGCCGCACGAGCGTTAGCCACGCCCGTGCAAGGCCGTGGTTCGTTGGCTGGCGGTAAGAGTTCTAAGCCACAGAGTCGCATAGATTGTCCGAGTGCAGCGGAATCATGAACGCATAGGCGATCGGTAACAGGTTCACTGAGTCGACAATATAGCGGAAGCATGAAAACACACGTTGGAGTAAAACAAGCTCTTTTATTCATATTGAAACAAGTGTTACAGGCGGCGTATAGCCGAGATTACAAGTCGCTCGAGCTCTCTCTCACTGAAACATAAAGCGTGCCAAGTGGCTACATTTATGGATGATATACAGGAAGTGTTCAGGCGAGGCGATGTTCGGACGATGTTCGGGCGATGTTCGGGCGAGGCGATGTTCCAACATTATGTCTTGTATATGTGCTTCAGTTCCGAACACAGCGTTCCAAGGCTTCTGAGTTGAACTCCACGCCTTAGCACGCACGAGGGAGGCATCCGCACCGAACGAGGTTCTCCCGCACCCTGCAAGCAATCTGGTGGGTTATCAGTACATGAATGCACTGGTGGGGAGGCTACTCGCCCGCTCGACAAATCCAAACACGTAATAAAGGTTCCGTGCACCAACTATTAAGTTGTCTTTCTAGTTGAGCCTAGGATCTGTTTCATGCAGACATTGAATAGCTTAACTCGTGTGGCAGTGCGCCGTGCGATATAAGAGGAAACACGGTGAGACTTACCAACTTACCATTTGTCCTTCCCTGTCCAAGGTAAACCAAGTTAATTCAAGCAGAAACATGTATAAGCATTCAGGACAAGGCATATGCAAACACAAGCGTTTCAGTGCGAGATCCCGTTCTGGGCGTACGGGTTACAGGAAATATCAGGCGTGTTGCATACGATGATCGAGTGCTCTTTATGCACAAGTGTTGTTATATCATGATCGTTCAGGTGTTCAGTTATTCTCGTTGCGATGCAGTGACTCGCACGCGGGTAGCCGCTAAGCGAGGATGACTTATCTATATGAACATGAGGTCACTGGCACGGCGCCATAATGGATGGTCTAGTCTCAGTACGGAATGTCGTACGACGCATAGAGCAGGACGTCCCATGGCATTCCGTCCTATAGCAGGCGACTATCAGGAGTTCCGTCCGGATCAGATCGGTGCCAGTGCCCCAGCGACCGTCTGCGGAACTAAAACCTTGTTTCCAAGTTGTCCTGTGACCATGCAAGTCTCTAATCTTCAGGGTCAGGTCAGGTACAGGAACAAGTTCAGGGCAGGATATATATATATAGAACAAGTTTCATGGAACAAGTTCAAGTCAGGATATATATATATTTGTAACTTGTTGAGGCAGGGTCAGGATTACTCTAAATGTTGAGTATCGGCTGCACGAGCCATTTGATTCAGTACAGGACAGTATTGCTCAACGAGCAGGGATTCTTGGATCACAGGATTGGTGCAAGTTCCCTGGTTCGGGAATTTCCTTGGCGACCTAACGGTCCCGGATACATTCAGGTTTATTTATGCACGGAACGACTATCGGGTAGTCTTCCGAGGAGAACCTAAATGAATGCATGACAAGCAGTGTTTCACGGTCGGGGCATAGTTATGCAGCAAGCATTGAAACTAGGCAATATTATAAAAGCAGGCAAGCATGCACTTGTATAACTTAAGCATTCAAGTTCGCTCGGGCCCGAAGGTAAGCCGAGCGAAACCGTACGGGGCCTTTCCGAGCGAAGTTATCTAGGATTGTGCAGTGTTAGGGAGTGAACAGTGCACTACTGAATATACGTTTGTGTCATTCTACTCGAGGCATAGCGGGTCCAGTTGCACGAGGCAAAGGTAACATGCGAGGGTCTGAATATATATCAATATTTCATTTCCATGTTCTAGCGACAAGCAGTACAAGTTGGGATTATTCCCTTAGCTAGGTGCGTTGGATTCTTATTAGCATGCAGGGGGTGATTCACCTAGCGACTAGCATGTATCATTCCGTATTTTATGTGTGCTGGCTAAGCAAAGACAAGTTCACCGTAGCCACCCACCTTAGCGATGATCCGCCTCGGTCGAGTGATACTGCGAGCGAGCCTCTGAAAGCCTAAGCCGAACTCCTGTAGGGACCAAGTCTGGATATCCTTGCCTCAAACGAGTTGCCTCGCTGAGGGAGGCAGGTCGGGACGTTTGCACTTTGCCGTTTGAATCGGCAGTCCGCTTGAGCGGAACGGGGTATTACAGGAAGGCTGTTGGATTCATCCGCCAATGGCTGGATGACTCGATGTTTCACCACGTGTCCATGGAGAATTATGCAAAATCATTGTGGGAGAAGCTGCATTCGTTGTACGAAAGGAAGACGGCTGGCAACAAGGCATTTCTGATTCGCCAACTCGAAATAACGGAGGGTGCACCGGTGGCACAACATCTGAACGAGGTTCAGGGCATCATCAATCAGCTGTCTGCGATGAAGATGGTGATTGAGGATGAGCTTTAGGCCCTTCTGCTTTTGAGTTCTCTGCCGGAAAGCTGGGAGACGTTGGTGGTGTCGGTGAGCAACTCCGCTCCTGATGGAGTTGTCACGATGGAGGCAGTCAAAAGCAGCTTGTTGAACGAGGAGATCCGGCGTAAGCAAGTGGAATCGTCGCAGGAGTCCGCTCTGGTGTC
The DNA here is from genome assembly GCA_036927795.1 of Iris macrosiphon. NCBI lineage: Eukaryota > Viridiplantae > Streptophyta > Magnoliopsida > Asparagales > Iridaceae > Iris > Iris macrosiphon. The sequence continues at coordinate 162,471,170 of JAYESA010000002.1, read as the reverse complement.
TTCCTACAGGAAGGGAAGACTCAAGTCAAAGGCGAGGACATGAGGGAGTTCTCGGGATCTTGTGATTGTGGACCGAAAGGAAGGCTGCTATCACTGTGGAGAAAGGGGTCATATCAAGAGGAACTGCATGAAGCTCAAGCTGAGAAGGCCAAAGGCAAGGATGATCAGGAGGATCTCACGGCTATGGGAGATCTCATCGTCGCAGCAACCGACGCAGAGGAACCTTGTGGCATGTGTCATGATGACGACTGGGTCATGGACACGGGGGCATCGTATCACGCCACTCCATATAGGAGGATCTTCACGTCATACCGCAGTGGCAGGTTTAGACATGTGAAGATGGGCAACAAGGGGACAACTGCAGTTGTAGGCATCGGTGATGTGCACTTAACAATGGAGCTTGGTGAGAAGCTCATTCTCAAGAATGTGCGACATGTACCGAGTTTGCGATATAACTTGGTTTCGGTAGGGAGGCTGGCGGATGATGGTTGTCACAGTTTGTTTGGGAACAAAGATTGGATGCTTACGAAGGGTTTTCAACAGCTGGCTCAAGGAGATTTATGTTGTGGCATGTACATGCTCAAGCAGCTGAGGTGTACAGGCAGGCCACAGACACCGGATGGAGGCTCGAGGGGTATTCGACATGAGGTGGATCGTCGAAAACTTGTCTTGGAGGGGCTTTGAGATACTTTGAGGGATACAGAGGATTCGGTTCGTCGAGACAAAGCGATGAATAGTGATGAGTCAAAGATTGAGGGTCAGTCTGTCGGTCCCATGACAGCTGGTCAGTCTCCAGGTGGGGGTTGTTCCACGGATCCGGTTTTGGCGACTGGTGGTTTGCCAAAACTTTACGGAGCGACATTGGTTTCAGCAGTTCGAGGCCATGGAGGAGATCAAGGTTTGCATCAAACTCAATCTGAGGCAGGAGCATTATCATTCACACAGTTCAGGGAAAGCTGTGGGTCATCGACGGCATGCACAGTGCGTGATGTTCTGCTCGAGGACGCATGTGTATGGAGGAGCTTCAAGTTCGGATACGAAGGTGGGCAGATTCAGGAGTTCGAATCTCGGGAGAATCGCACCGTCCGCTTGGTTGGCCTAGCCAAGGGTGAAGAAGCTCGTCGGAACGTTAACACGTTCCGGTGGAAGACGGAAGTCGGGGACATGCAACCAAGACTCACGGTGAGGTTGATCGTCAGGGACTTCGGTCTTGGCCGTGTCATTGATATCGGCAGGATCCCAGTAGTACAGGAGGTGCTACGCATGGCAGCTAGCATCGACGTGACGGTCGAGGAGCTGGAGACGACGGAAGATGCAAAGCAACTCGGGGGATCGAAGATCAGTGGCATGGGGGAGCAGAATTTCTGTCGCGAAATGACAGGCATGAAGTCCAGTTGAGGAGCCATGGGGTCAACACCCTCTCATCAGACTGGAGGGGGAGATTGTTGGGGTCCAGTCTGGATTTGGTAAATTTTGGAGCCCAAATATGGTCAAAGATTTGATTTGATATAATTTAAAAATCTACATTAAATGTAAGATTTGATTAGATTTTAAATTTGTATCAAATATTTAATCTGCCATATTTGAACGTCCATAATTGGTGTTGGACTATTTTAGGTGTAATAGGATTATTATTTTAGGGTTTCCTATTCAAGAAATCCTATTATGACTTAAAATAGATTTCTCATCCTATAAATAGGGAGGAGGGTGGAGGCACAAAGAATAAGCACAAGTTGGAGATTCGGAGTGCTCGTCCACAGAAAATCTAAGAGAAAGTCCGTGCTTTGCTCTTAGGACTTCGCCATCCAAGACAGAAGGAAGAAGGAGATCTAATCGAGGAGTCGTCAACTTCGGTTAGGGAGATTGCTACCGGTTGGTGAGTGATTTTAATTGTAATCTTCTGTCTTTCTTCTTGAGTGTGGTAAGGGGATTGAACCTATTAGGGCAAAGGGTTTCAACATTAGTTTTTGCAATCTTATAATTTCATCTGAGTTATAAATGTTAGAATTTGTCCAGGTGACGTAGTCACCACCATATACTTGTCTTCATCTGTGCTTGGTGTTCGTAGATTGGTTGGTCATCTCAGGTGGGTTGGCAAAACGCTTTCGCGACGCGCCTAACACGTGGTGTCAGGACGCATCTTGTGCATTCCTTTTCTCATTATTGAGATAGAGCATTCTCAGGATCACGAGCTCCCACTAATATAATATCTAGGTAGAGTCAATGTGTACGCAAACTTGTTCCAACATATGTAGTAGCTTCTGTGCACCCTTCAGGACACCAAGCCTTACCTATGAGTCAAAACTACACGATCCTCATGTATTATTGAGATGCAATACAAATATGCATGTTGAACAATGTTTGGATTTTTTCAGTATGAGACTACTGATTTTAGGGTCAATAGTTTTTTATTAAATCATTTTAGCCTGCTTGAGTAAGCTTTGGGTAATGGGTTACACACCAAACTCGGAGAGACTGAAAGTAAAGCTGAGTCCACATCAAATATTATAGTAAAATGACGATTTTGAGTCCTCTAGCTGATAAATGGTAACTTCTTCTGAGTAACTAGGAAACTAGACTTGTGAACCTGTCATGAAAGTTATTAATTATTGATTGCTACCACACACTATTATTGTGTTAGATATGGAGGTTATTATGTAGACTTTCCTGTGCTTAAATATCACAATAGATGCGGCAGAATGAGATCATATACAAAATACTTTAAACAGAAAATTTCGTGTAGAGCATATAAGTTTCTTGAAATTGTTCTCACAAATTTTTTTTTTCTTTTCAAAATTATGATAAGAGCATAAAAACGTTATTCGAAATGACGTTTTACTGCATATTGATAAAAAAAAAAAGTTCTTTTGAAGGACATTTTCCTTCTAAAAGAAAATAAATAAATAAACGTACTTTCATTAACTGTCTTTAAAAATAATAATTAAATTTGTCAAGAAAATATCCTTTGAAATTACGTTTTTAATTTTGAGTTGAAAAAACGCCAATGGCCGTTTTCTTGATATTTTATTTTCTATTTTTCATATATATATATATATGAGAGGAGGGATCCACATCCTCTTATTTTTGTATTATCCAAGCATCCTCCTTTCACAGCTGTTGGATCTTGTTTAAGTCATTTAATCTTAACCGTTCATTTTTCAATGGTTAAGATTAGATGACTTAAACAATATCCAATAGTTGTTCTTATGGGGATGCTTGGGAGATGCAAAAATGGAGGGATGTTGATCCCTCCACTATATATATATATATATATATATATATATATATATATATATATATAGGGTCCGGATCGGAGCTCCACCAAGGTCTCCCCCCTTCGCGCGTCGGATCGAGGGGGGCCCGCTCAATCCTTCGGTAGAGGGGGGAGCGGGGCTCCTGAACGAAACCTCCGATCCGGACCCTATATATATATATATATATATATATATATATATATATATATATATATATATATATATATATATATATATATATATATATATATATATATATATATATATATATATCATGATGAATGGGGATTTTTGATTAGCTTGTGAAATAATAAAATTTAAGAGCTTGTTGTGGATTTGAATTTCTCATATTCACTCATTTTTTTAACAAAAAATATATAAACAAAAAGTATATATTTTGCTAAACAAAAAGTATGTGGAAAGATTCGAACCTACAACCTCTAATCAGAAATCCTATACTTAAAAACGTCCATCCAAAGGACGATTTTAGCAAAATAAAAAGTCCATCGAAAGGACATTTTTTGCACGTAGATTATATATATATATATATATATATATATATATATATATATATATATATATATATATATAATGAAAGATTTTTATTGCCTGATGTCTAGGAAAACTATTTGAGACTTACACGACAGTCCCAAGTCATAGGCTATGAACTGCTGGAAAAAGACAAAAGAAACAGCACCTACGATCACCCTATAGCAAATTTGGAGAGGACTTTGGTACGGATGGAAGATTAGGACCGGAGGTTCATGAGTTGCTGGGGTGTAACTCTGTATTGGTTTTTAGTCCTCCTGGACTTTCCTCCCTTCCTAGAACTTGCATCTCCATTCTTGGCTACCTTCCCGGAACTAGATACTACGGCCTCCAAGGCTGTCGTTGAGAAGATACTGGGGAAATGAACGCCCGATCCCCAAATGAAGAAACCCCATTCTCTGTCGTCCTCATTACCATGCACCCGGATATCTGCACCAGGTCTCCCAGGGAAACCGATCTGGGAACAACCATCGCACTATCTACCATTGAGGATCCAGCATGAGCCCCATCCAGTTGCTCCACTGGAGTAAGCATACCCTGACACACCACTCCCATGCCTGATTCAAGAAGAGTTGGAGTATCCATTACTTTAGCGGGACCAGACCCCTCAATGCTAGTCTCTGTTTTCTCCAAAGGGACAACATCTTCGATGTCAGCAGGAGCAGGAGATACCTTGCATAAAGTCGTCGGCGGAACAACCACACCGTTGTCGTGAAGGGAGGCCTCCTCGGCTGAGTTGTCCGCGTCCGCCCACCTGAGACCAGTGCCCGCGGACGGGGGAGAGGCCCACCTCAACTTGGGAGGGCAGGACGCGTGTCGAGTGACCACCGAGGCAGGTGTCGCTACGGCATGAGGCCTGATGTGTTTTCCTTGCTCCTTATCGGACACCGAGAGTCCCGGCAATGCCAGAGACTCCGGTGAGTAAGGGGGGAAGGGAGCATAGGTGGCCCTGATTGTCGGGGACCCGTTCCTATCAACCACATATGGCACAGACCTAGGGGCCAAAGGGGAGACGGCGAGAGGGGGCTCGGACGTAGCTACGGCGACTCCAGAAGAACTGGCGCCCGGATCCCCCTTACTAGGGGGTGGGGGCTGCGCCACCAAGCTACTGGAGGCAATAGGGACCCCTCCGGAGGCTTGGCTAAGTAAACTCTTACAATTAGACGAAGAGTGGCCTTGATGAAAGCATAACTTGCAGTATGCCGGGTAATTATCATACTCCACGATAATTGCGCCCCCTGGAAGATTGACTCGAATATGATCCACCAGAGACTTGCTTATGTCTACTTCCACCAGGACACGAGCACGGCTTGGACGTATCAGCGTTGCGGTAGCCTCATCCAACCTAAGGGGCGAGCCTAGACCCGCTGCTAGCAGGAACATTGAGGCCTTAGCGAAGAGATGGCTAGGAAGATCCGAAAAATAGACTCAAACTGGAGCAATTGGAGAATCAATATGCGTTGAGAACTCCGACGACCATTTGAAGACCCTCATTGGTGCTTTAGCCACAAACCAAAATTTGTAAACCCCCTGATTTTTAGATTTTAGATTTTATTATTTTTATTATTGGTATTATGAATTTATTGAGATTAAGGAAGATTTTTATTATTTTAACTAATTAGAATAATATAAATTCTTGGACAGATAATTATGTGTATTTAATTAATTACAAATATTATACAAAAAATATATTTTTGGATGTACAACTATATAATATTGTAGATTTTTTCGAAAATTATTTGGGGTTCAAACCTATTTTTTAATGGTCATATATATGTATAGGATAATAATAATAATAATAATAAACTCTAAACCCAAACCAAACCAACTCAGACCCAAAATCCTACGGCTACAATAACTTCCTTTTCCCGACCCCTTCGGCTACGAACCCCCGCGACCCCCCAGCAACCGAAACCGCCCCCGACCGCTCCTTTCACCTTCTAAAATCCCCCCCTTTACCCTATATAAACATCGCCATGAGCAGACCACTACTACCAGCATCTCCCATGCGTCCATAAGACCACCTTCGATGTCGCCGCCGACACCGATGAACGCCGCCTCGAACAGCCGCCAGTCTTCACACCAGTAGCAGAGCATAGTGAGGTACCCTTCTTCCCACCTCTGTTTCTTCCTGCACAGTAAACCAAACAGCGGACCGTCGAGTCCTATGTGAAGACCACATAACCCCCATGAACCATGTTTAATTAGTTTAGCTTATAGTGTCCTGTGTCGATCGCAAATCATGACACAAAACAGGAAAAAAATGACTTAGTTTTTAGATCAGAAACTGTTCCAAGTACGCGTGTTTGAGTCATGTTATCTCTATAACGGCACACGATGCTAAAATTCTACTTGAACAGACTTCTTGACAGCATAACCTAGTTTTAATTTCTTTAAACACTTTCTTTTAATTCGAATTATGTTGTGATTTATTTACTGCTGAAATCTGCCAAAAAGTTATTTTCGTAACACCAAATTTTCTTGATACAAGGTGCGTCCCGCTAAATGAAGCGACTTCGTCGTGTGAGGATTTCATCGAAAGACGCGTATCATCAACGCGGACGTGTGAGATTTTGCAGAACTTGATTTGGATGTGCGTGAACACCGAAATCAACGCGTATCCGTCGAAAAGTACTGTATCGACATGTTCTGACACTTGTCATAACTTCGTGTGTGCTTGTCGTTTTGCAATGAAACTTGGGCTATCAGATTCGCAGCATTACGCTGGTCCTGTGACCCAAGTTTGATTCAATTCTGAGAACGTTGACGAAATACTATTTCGCGGGCTCCACGGTTCTACTTGACTGACGATTTCTTGATCGACTCATCAAAATCCAGTTCTGGATGTTCCGTTGGGTTCGTATCATCGTTCTGAACTCGTAGACACTAAGTTTGACACATTTGGAGAACTTTATCTTTGGCATATTTTTTGGTGTGAAGTGGGCTTCATGTAGACCCCGCTTTGACCCGAAACTGTCAGTTCTGTCCCTGTGTTCAAATTTGACTTATGGGTAGTCAATCATAGCTATTTTAAGTATTCTGAGAACAATGGTAATATTTGTTTCAACATCCGAAGGCGTATTTGCATATTCCACTATTACAAGATCAGTTAACGGAGTTCAAAGCCCAGACAAGTGTACATTGCCAAACCTACAGAGATCATGTTACATTATTTGTTTGTGTTCTATCTATATATATACTTCTATGATATACCTGTTCAACCTAGGACCGTGAGACGTTGTTTAGCATCCGAGCAAGATTCTGGTGTTGATGCCGTACGCGAAGTCGTGTAACGTCATTTAGAGAGTTGATTCTACGATCCTATTTTTACGTGCTTGCTTTACCAAGTACGTCATACCGTAGGACACTTGATACTATTTCATGTGATAAAATCTTTCTCGAGTTATTCATAGTGATTCTGTATAGTCTTATAGGATTCGTGATATGAGACTTGCATATATAGAGATATCATTATGATTCGTTGTACTAGCTAGAAGTCATGATCTTGCGTGTTATGGACATGAGACGTTGTGGACATGAGACGTGAGGTTACATTGGGTGGGGAGAGACACACATGCTATAGGATGATTATATATATATATACTATACTACTTGAGTACATGATATTACTTGCTGCTATGGGCTCATCGACACAGAGCCTGTAGTGGTTTCAGCCTAAGTACTAGTGATGCTCTCATTTACATTTCACATAGCTGGTTACATAGCTTGCCCTGAGGATCTGTTTTTATTTACTGTATTTTATTTGGCTTGAGTGTTTCTTGTACCTTGCTATGTCCTCTGAGGACCTGGATTCGGATTATATCCCCAGGTACAACAGAGAAGGATTATCCCAAGGTTTATGGGACATGAGCTGACGCTGGAGCAGTACTGGCACCAGAGGACGAGGTTGTGCCAGAGGATTTCTCCTGAGTACTCAGTTACTTATTCAGTATTTATGCTTAGTGTTATTTCATACTTGGACTCATGGACATATGTATTGGTGTTATTCTCTTTCCTTTATTGTGTCGGGTTGTTTCCCGAGACACTACTTATGTTGACTTGATGATGGACTATTTTCTTTTTATCTATTATCTTGACAGGTCTATCATATTGAATTATGTTTACTTTCTATAGATAAGACTAGATTTATACTGTGATAGATGGTGTAGACTTGTATTTATATTTGTTACAACTTAAGTGCACTCTAACGGGTCCAATAAATTTGGTTTGTCCATTGAAGTTGTGCTGCTGGCCATTTTCACTTGGCTAGTCCCTTGATATTTTGGGACTAGGATGTGACATAATTGCTCTGATCTTAACCGAAGAAAGTCTGCTTCGATACGAGGGCGAATCAGGACGTGCTTGGAGTCTATAACCCGATGGAAACATGACCAATAAACCCGAAAGCGGAGAACGCACGTCGAATGACCTCTATTGGGGGTCGCGAGTGCAACATCTTGCCGACCAAAGTGAATCTCAACAGGACGGAGAGGGAAGCTTCATCCTCCTCGTCGAAGGAAACCTCACGGATGCCCTGGACGAAGCAAGGCACCCGTTGACGGAGCACCGGCTCTACTGAAGCCAGAGGGCCTGCCATCATTGAAGATGATCCATCCACCGCCTCAAGATACAAACGGCCCAGCCAAAATGCAGTAGCCGAAGAAGCCGTTGGGGAAGCAGGAGAAGGCACGAAGGGGGAGTCTGACACGGACAAAGAGGCCGAAGGACGGTGGAGGGAAAACCGCGAAGAAATCTCTAGCCGAGCAGGGAGCACCAAAGGAGTCACCACTCCAGGGGAAGGGGGGGGGGGTGAAGAGGGCGGGGGGATGCTCGCGGAACCACGAGCGACACCAGCAGCCGGCAGAACCCAAATCCGCCCATCGCTCCCGAAGGGAGCCGCAGACGGATCTGAAGGCGGATCCAAAACCTCGCGGGCCGGAGCGGCCGCGAAAGACAGATCCGAGGGGAGGACGGCTCCTCTAGGTGCAGACTGGGGGAAAATATGCCTTTGACGAGAAGCAGGACGAGGGCAAGACAGCCGAACGAAGGGGTAAAGAGAGGGAGGGGAGGAGAGAGGGCCCGGGAGGGCCAAGAAGCCCGCCAGGACGGACGGACGGCCGGCGCAGTGCCGGAGGAGGAAAAGATGGGGAAGAGAGGCCCCACGGGTGCCCTAGTCGCCAGGAGAGAATATATATATATATATATATATATATATATATATATATATATATATATATATATATATATATATGAAATTTGTGTGCACTGATACGCTCTTCTGATAGGCATATTCATTGTACAATTTTTTTAATTAATGTATTCAATGAATAAGTCCTTACATGGTGTTTTTGCTCTGCTTTTGTTTGTAAATTTTATAAACTTTGTTCTCTCAGCTTAATTTCACGTAATTTTAATGTTCTGTACGAAATTTTATGTACTTTAAACAAAGATATAATGTCCAGTACTTCCAATGTTCTGAAACAGGAAAGCAAACTGCACCATTTTTGTCTTATGACCAGTTCTAACTCCCATCCTCAATGCCTTAAATAAGATCACATCTCAAGAGAACCAGTCTATTTGCTGCAACGTTCCTTCACCAAAGGAGATTTGGGCTACTGTTAAACAAATGAGTCCCCACAAAGCCCCCTGGGCCTGATGGGTTCCCAGCCATGTTCTACCAATCCAGTTGGAAAGCCATCAAAGAAGAGGTGAAACATGGAGGAGGAAGCTACCTTCAATACATCATAGAATCCAACCGCAGAAGTCTGTTCAAAGTCTATTCCAAGAATTGTTCTCAGAAGGTGTACTTGCTTGATGATATATCCTCCTCATTCTACTTAATTTGTGCTATTTGGAAAGCGAGAAATGACTCTTTATTCAACCAAGCCCCTATTAACAGCAACAACATATTCAAGGTGGCAAAAAAATCGTGAACCTCCTTTATGTATTAAGGACTGTTTAAATATAAAGGTCATTCTGTTTGGATTTCAAAAAAAAAAAAAATACTGAAATGCTGGTGCTCCGGCACTTGTTACCAATAATGTACGTAGCAGAAGGTTTTTTTCTTCTTCTTCTTCTTCCTTTTATAGACTAATAGTGTGTTTCTAGTTAGTATTGTGATTATAGATCGAAATCAACGATTCGACTAGTTATGATTGGCAGGTTATAATGTTTGCCCACATATTGGTAGGTTAAAAAGTTTATTATGCATTACCACGAGCCTTGTGACACTGGATTACTTTTTCTTGTATAGTGTACTAGGAGGAGCCTTGTGCTACTGGATTACTTTTTCCTTTTTGTATCGTGTATTATCAGGAACCTTGTGGCCTTGGATTACCTTTTGTTTATCATGTATTAGCAGGAACCTTGTAGAATTGGACTATTTTTTTTTTATGAACTCTGCTACACACACCGAACGGAGGACCGCACGTGTGAACTTAAGCCACATGGTGGCTCTCCATTGGTCCCGGCCCAAACCACGACGTTAGCAGGAGGCTCAGTTTTTGTGGGTTCCAACACAGACCAATGGAGAACCGCCATGTGGATTCGGTTTAGGCATGCGGTTCCCCTTTTTGGGTTGGCAAGACTTGATTTTTTTTTATTTTTTATATATGATGTTTCACTATTTGGTCAATAGACACAAAAAGCAAGATATTCTTCTGAAGCGCAACAGTATGAAATTGATTGGAATAAAGAACATATTTTGTTGATCGGAAGGAAAGATCAAAGGAAAGGAGAGACAACAAAGGACCACCAGAAGTGGACCAGCAAAAAGCAAAAACCAAAAGCACATAAAAAAAAAAAAAAAATTGAAAGAGATTGCAGATGCCCAGAATACTATCAAACTCTTGATGTCAATACTAAGATTGAAAGCGTTTTTCGTTTTATCTTCGAATATAAGTTGATTCCTCTCTTTCCAAATTGACCAAAATGTGGCTGCAAGAATAAGTTTCCATAAGATTTTACCAATAGAAGAAAGACCCCAGTCTGTTCCAACCCTGAGCAAAAGATTGGACTAATCGTGGGAATGACCAAGCCCAATTGTTTTTAGGCTGAATATAACTCCAAACTTTCTCTAGAAAAAGAGTAGAGATGATTAACATCTTCTCCATCAGAAAAACATAAACAAAATTGATTTGAGAAACAAAAAACCCTCCTTTTAAGCATGTCAACAGGAAGCATCTTCAGAAACCCTATCCTCCTCGTTTACAAACCAAAAAGAAGTTCTCTCAACTGAGTTAATGATGATCCTTGAGGAGGAACAAACATACTTATGAAAAGTAGTGATGTTTAAAGATATGAACATCCACTGGAATCTCCTGTCAACCATATAAAGCACATTGAGTTGCTAAGTTCCACCGCAAATGCACAAGTGTCAAGTCCATGAACAAACACCACAAGGACATGCAATAAGAATACTCGTATCAATATCTTTCAAAGAAGTTTCTGTTGGCATGACAATGGAAACTCGTTACAGAAGATTTGATCAGTTGTGGTTTGCACACACAAGCCTAACAAAACTAAAAGTAATACAAACAAAATACAAATAGGAATACATGAACAAGTGGGAGGAATAATATGTAAAGATCCGAGTATAATCCATCTAAAAGCTGGCTTGGCTTATCAAGAAGGGTTGAGAATTTCGCACATTGAGATTATGCTTTCAATAGCCAACAATTGGGTCACAACGGAAATAAATTCAAGAAATTAGAGAACACCACAGAAAAAATTCGTAACCGCAAAAACAACAATTTACGTGGTCCGACAAGGATGCCTACGTCCACCGACGAGGGTGATTCAGTTCCACTATGAAGAAGAAAATGAATTATACCAGCTCTCACAACACAGCTCTCCTTGATCTCAAGAACTCTCTACTACAAAGATAAAGAAAAGAAAAAAATCTCTCTCAAACTTTTGTGTTGAACTTATACAATATATTTCATTGAGCACATTTGATCTATTTAAAAAAAAAAAACCTTACGTCCCTTCATATAGCATGACATGTGTCTAGGAAATCCAATTCTATATAGGATTGACATACGTTTCCATATTTAGAACTCATTGACTAGGTAGGACTAGGACTTTGCTCCAATCCAATCATATTTGTGCTCCAAGTGAAAAATGGTCATGGGCATGTTTTTGTCCCCAATTTTCCTTCAAATAGGATAATAACCTATTCCAAGAGGTCGGATCTTCGGCTATGAAGCACTTCTTGGAGAAAATGGATGTTCTGTTGCATTAATAGAAACACTTGCAGTCAAGAAAGTATGTTCTCATTTCCAAAAAGCAATTAACAACAATTAATTTTATAAACAAAAATGATTGATGAGGGTTAAACAGCATAAAACACAGTAACACAGGTCACCACTAGAGGGTAGATTACTCAGAAAGTTGAGACAACACAGTGAATTTTGTGAAAACCAACCCTGATCAATGTATCCTAGGCTAGCAATGGGTTTCTCAATATTTTACAGTTGTTTTCCAAATATAGAATCAATGTGCCGAATGATATTAACAAAGTAATAATGATGAAGATTACCTCTACAAATTTCAGTTTGAAGTCGAGACTTCCAAACCATTGAGTGAGTCCATATTATTGGCGTAATTGGCGTTCTTCCAATTAGTTTCAGATCTGATTGTTAGAAAGAAAGGATACTGGTTACTTGCTCGCTATATTCAAGATGGAATTTGTGTAAGGAAAATTCTGCAAAGTCTTTGTAGCAGCAACACTATAATACTAGTAAATTCACTTGCGTTGCATGTAAAATAAAAAAATTTCTTTCTGATATTGTTAAAAATAGTTTAAATATTTAAATATATTTGAATTAAGATTTGTTATATTTATGTTTATATTTTAATTATGATTTGTTATAGATTTGTTTATATTTTAATTATAATATATTATGGATACATGTGAATAAAAGAGAGAGTTGTCATTTATGCAGAAGAAAAAAAAGGTTAAATCTAGAGTTATTATCTTTCATAATTTTTTTAATTAAATAGTGGAGGATTTACAAACGGTTTAGATGGCTCAAAAGTTAGGTACTGAATTTATCTATAAATTCTATACTCGGAGAAAATGCATTTATGCATAAAGTTAGGACCTGCAATGAGACAAAAAGGTAGGTACTGAATTTATCTATATCACTCGGAGAAAATGCATTTATGCATATTTCTACTTTATCTATAAATTCTATACTAAAACCCAAGGTTCACAGCATAGGAATCAGTTTCGAATCCTTTTTATGAGTATCGGTTGTTTCGAAACTTTTAGGTCTTGGATCAGAGTTCCAATATTTTTTTTAAGTCAAAATTAGTAAGTATTATTATTAAAAAAATAAAAATATATTTCATATATTTAAGCAATGTATTATTTGTTATTTCTTGTTAGCGATGATTGAAATAACATTATTGATGGATGTTGTGAATATCAAAATATACAACTTTAAATAAAGTATTTAATTACAATGTGTCGATTAGAAATCTTATTGACACATTGTAGCTTGTAAATCTTCGACACGCCGAATCTTTGTGCCAAAACTATTTTTCCCATATTTTTCTCCTTCTAGTTTTTTCTTTGCTGAATTGACAAAAGAGTCCAGATGTCGGTAGACCGAGGAGTCCTGATGTATCGCCGGTATCGGTAGCGGTTAGTATTGAAACGGGACATACCAAAAGTGATACGAATCATATGATACAGTCATTACGTATCGGTATCAGTCGATAGTTCAAACCTTGCTAATACCGTAATGTATTTTCACTAGTTGTTAAAGATTACCAAATAATCTTCTTGGTGCTACATCAGAACGCACATATGAGAGAGAGAGAGAGAGAGAGAGAGAGAGAGAGAGACCCCTCTTAGAGGGAAAAGAGGGAGCATTTGAGGAACTGAAGTTGAAGACCATGTTTGAGTCTTGTTCACTTGGAAGAAAAAATGTAAGCTCGTAGTGTATATTAGGATTGTCCCTCTTACTCACTTTCATTACTCATCAGCTAAAAGGTAGTGCCAGTATCAAAGTTCAAAAAATGATTTATACTTTCAGTTCTCCCTCCTAGTACTGTCTTGACTGTTCCCTGGTTCTTTAAGTTTCCAATTAGGAGCTAGCTTTTGATAATTTTAAGAAAGAGTAAGGTGAAAATTTATGATAGGAAATGAGTACATTTAGCACACTTTACATGTTGGGCTTAGATGAGGATACTGTACGAAGAAATCATTAGAAATGATTTGCATAAGATGCATTCACCAACCAAGAAGAGCATTGGGATCTTTAAGGAGATGCTAGTAGGAAGATATCCAAAGGAAAATATGGACTGAGGTAGTAAATAATGGTATGGGCAGTTGCCAGTTTTACAAAGGAGATGCCATTAATAAAGCTAAATGGGAAGATAAAGATTTTACTAAGGAAAATATGGACTTAGACTTGCCTCCCTTGGACTTAGAAATGGGGGGCAGCGCTTGTTGCGTCAGATCTTGGACCAGGTTAGGATGAACCCACATGATGTCACCGCGTGGCATGGTGACAGGTACAAGTCTGGTTGCTTGGTCGAGTGCTGGAGGAAGGTTGACTATCTCCATTGTCGTCTTTGGAATGGGGATGACGCCGTCTTGGGCCTCTGTTGTCGGGAAGTTGCCGAATTTGAGGGTCACTATGTTTGCAGTGACCGTTTTGTCTTCAAAGTCCAGAGTGACAGCTTTAGTGTCGATCAACCGCTAGATGGATCTTTTCAATACGTAGCAATCTCGCGTGGAGTGATGGACGTATCGATGGTAGTGACAGTACTTGGGATTATCAACCTTGTCTGTCGTGCCAGGGCGCTTAACGTCAGACAGCTTTAGCTTGTTGCCCTTCATCAATACCTAGAAAATTTCCATGACATCATCGTTGTCGAGAGAATAAGTCTCCTTTGGCTTTGGTGGCTCCGTTGTCCCAGGCGAGACCAAGCCCTTGGACACATTGACGGTCAGGGCTTGCTTCCCTTTACCATCACGGTTGTTGCTGGTGTTGAGAGGGCGCTTTACATTGTCCTCAGTACTGGGAGCTTTGAACCCTAACAGAAGGGCGTCCTTTGCGCTTTTTTTGCGGCCGCGACACTTATGATAAATGCCGTACAGTCGCTGAATGGGCCAAATGTCATCCAGAGTCTTATTGACGGTAGGAGGTTCTTTCGGCACGTGTCCATCAGTGTAGATTCGGGGATGCCAGGAGGCAATTTCAATGCCGCATGTCGAAAACGTTCGATGTATTCCCGTGCAGGTTCTCTATCCCTTTGGGTGATGTCATCAGGAAGGACATGGTCATGTCCATCCCTCCTTCATAGAACCGAACGTGGAAGAGGGACTTCAGGTCCTCGAAAGACGAGATGCATTTGTTTGGGAGACTGCAGAACCACTCGAAGGCGACCCCGAATAGCGTCCCGACGAACAAATTAGTGAGTAAGGCGTTGTCCCGAGGTAAGTGACCCGTCATGGACTGAAAGTATCTCATGTATTGACGAGGTGAGGTCTTCCCGTCAAATATAGTCAGAGATAGTGGCTTGTATTTACTATTTAGGAGGGCATACCACGTTATCCCACTCGGGAGGATAGGGCTGCCGGATCCCAAGCTTTTGGATCATGTCTTGGTTATCTCGAGCATCGACGCGGGCACACAAGTCCCTGAGAGTCTCCTGGATATCATCAGGCAGCAAAAGGGCGAAGGATCGAGGTACAGTCTGGCTCTTGCTACCTGAGGAACAGGGTTGGGCAGGCCAGACTCATCATTGGTCCCCTGATCCGGGTTGGGTTTCCCCAGTGTCCGTAGTTGTGCTGGGACTAAGTTCTCCTTAAGTTCTTACACCGTGTGAGTTAGTGTTGATATTAGTTGATTGATTTATTGATTGTCTCATTGGCATTATATAGCCTTACAGTCATTAATATAATGATCTCAATCATTATGACAATAATCTCATAATGGAATATCCTGTGACATATTCTGGCATCCCAAATATGTCCTCAGGATATTCCCATGTGCTTATACTATACTTAAATATGACACCCAACATACCATATCAACACTCCCCCTCAAAATGGGTGAAAGATATTCACTAAGCCCATCTTGTCACATCCTCTAATCATGCTTACTGAGGCGAGTCCCTTGGTTAGTCCATCTGCTACTTGATCCCTGGTTGAAACATGGCCAAGCTCCAGTAATCCACTATCCAACTTCTCTTTGATGAAGAATCTATCAATCTCGATGTGTTTGGTCCTGTCATGCTGTACTGGATTGTTGGCGATACTAATAGCTGACTGATTGTCACACCACAGCTTCATCTTGGCTCCTTGATCCAGCTTCAGCTCTACCAGCATATTCTTCAACCATAGCAGCTCTGCAACTCCCAAGGCCATAGCTCTGTACTCTGCTTCAGCTGTCGATCTGGCCACCACAGACTGCTTCTTACTTCTCCAGGAGACCAAGTTACCTCCTACAAATATGCAATATCCCGAGGTAGACCTCCTGTCATCAGCACAACTAGCCCAGTCAGAATCACAGTAGCCTTCGATGCTCACGTGATTGTTCTTCTTGAATATTAGTCCCTTCCCGGGAGCACCTTTCAAGTACCTCAGAATCTGGTACACTGCATCCATATGACCCTTCCGTGGGTCATGCATGTAGCGGCTCACCACACTTACTGCAAAGCAGATATCAGGACGTGTGTGTCTCAAATAGATCAACTTGTCAACCAGTCTCTGGTATCTGTCCCGATCAACTGGTTCTCCAGCCTCAGCATCAATCTTGAACCTCTGATCTATTGGTGTCGCTGCAGGTTTGCACCCCAACATCCCAGTTTCTGTGAGAAGGTCCAGTGCATACTTCCTTTGAGAGAGAACAATTCCCTCTTCTTCTCGAGCAATCTCAATCCCAAGGAAGTACCGAAGAAGGCCGAGATCCTTCACCTCGAATTCCTTGCCAAGCTTTCCTTTGAGTTGGGCGATCTCCTTCTCATCATCTCCTGTGATAATCATATCGTCCACATATACCACAAGCATGGTGATGTGGCCTCCACTCCGACGGAAGAACACAGTATAATCAGCATTGATCTGCTGATATCCCATCCATATCATCACCCTTCTGAATCTGTCAAACCACGCTCGAGGAGACTGCTTCAGTCCATAGAGGGACTTCTTCAACCTGCAGACCTTGTCCACTGTCTGATTGGTGCCAAATCCTGGTGGTATCTCCATGTACACCTCCTCCACTAGATCTCCGTGAAGAAACGCATTCTTCACATCCAGTTGGTGTAGCTTCCATCCTCCATTCGCTGCCAGAGAAATCAGAGTCCTGACAGTGCTCATCTTTGCAACTGGTGCAAAGGTCTCATCATAGTCGATGCCGTACGTCTGACTGTATCCTTTGGCTACTAGTCGAGCTTTGTAGCGCTCAACCTGTCCATCTAGGTTCTGCTTCACGGTAAAGACCCACTTGCATCCAACTGCTCTCTTCCCCTCTGGCAGTCTCACAAGCTCCCAAGTGTGGTTCTTCTCCAAAGCTCCCAACTCCTCGTGCATTGCCGCTTTCCACTTTGGATCGTTCTTGGCAACCTGCCAATTATTAGGTACAGTAATACTATCCAAAGATGCTATAAATGTTCCATGAGAAGAAGGGATATGGTCATAAGAAACAAACTGAGCAATATCCCAACCATATCTGTTTGGAGGATTTCCTGCATTGCTGCGAGTGGTCCTCCGTACAGATAGTGGTGTGGGAGGAGTAGAAGCAGGAGGAATGATATCTTGTGAAGGAGGGGGTATCACCTGAAGGGGGGTTGGTGTCGGTGCCTCAGGAGTTGGGACGAACGCAGGCAAGGGACTTGGCACAGGCACTGTCGGTACTGGTCCTGCAGTTTGCTTCTCTCTCCTGTTGTAGGTAAGTAACTCTCCCTGAGCCGTAGGCCTAATACCTTCACCTTCTTGTCCCTTCTCCGTGCCTCCATACCAAACTTCTAACTCGGTTACCACCAAGCTCTCCATCTTCCCCTCTCGCCCAATACTGGCAGTATTAGGCGTGTTGTGTGAAGTTCCGTCCTGGCGGTAGTATGGCTCATGCTCCCGAAAGTGGACATCCATACTGACAAACTTCTTCTTCTCTACTGGACTCCAGCACACATACCCCTTCTGGGTTGCCGAGTAGCCTACGAAGATGCATTTGACCGTTCTAGGGTCAAGTTTCCCAACTGATGGCCTGTTGTCCTTCACAAAACACACACACCCAAACACCTTCAGTGGGAGTATCCCACTATTATTGCCTTGCAATACCTCACATGGGGACTACCATCCGAGGACCTTCGAGGGCATCCTGTTGATGAATTGAGCTGCTGTCAACACTGCATGCCCCCACAGACTCTGTGGGACATTCATGTCGATCATCATACTTCTTGCGACCTCCAGAAGGTGTCTGTTTTTCCTTTCTGCAACTCCATTTTGTGCTGGTGTATGCACAGGTGGTCTGATGCTGTATTCCGTGTGCTGACAAGTATTCTGCAAGCGTCCTGTTGGTATACTCCGTTCCATTGTCAGACCTCAGTACCTTCACAACTGCTTTGTACTGAGTCTGGACACGCTTATGGAAATCCCGAAAACAAGCAGGTACATCATTATTATTTTTCATCAAATATAACCAGGTAACACGAGAGGCACACTCAATGAAAGAAACAAAGTACTTATAACCTTTCATAGTGTTAGTAGCACATGGACCCCAGACATCATAATGTACTACCTCAAAAGCAAAAGTGCTCCTATGACCCGTGCCAACATATGAGCTCCTAGTAAGTTTTCCTAACTCGCACGCATCACATACTAATTTCTCTTTATTTGTTTTTGCATAAATCTCTGGATACAACATACTTAGAGTATCAAAGAAAGAATGTCCCATCCTCCGATGATGGAGTATCAAGGTATCCTCAGTCCTCTGCTGCAGTCCTTCTATGCCAACCTTCTCTGCCATAGATACCAATGCTGAGTCCAGTCCTTCTCGATCTAGGTACCACAGTCCCTCATGCCAAGTGCCAGTCCCAAGTCTTCGTCCTGTCCCTTTCTCCTGGAAGGTCACCTTAGGAATATCAAAAGAAACAATGCATTTAAGTTGGAGGATTATAGAACTAATGGACAAGAGACTGACTAGAAAGGATGGAGCATGTAAAACATTGAATAATCTTACTGAACCTGTATAATTAACAGTACCCTTACCGACCACTGGCTGGAAAGTGCCATCAGCTGTCTGAATGCTGTCTGCTGATGCTAGGTGAGTGTAGGAAGAAAACTCACTAGCATTCTCCGTCACAAGCCGAGATGCTCCCGAGTCCATAATCCAGTCTGATGATTTAAGGGAAGAGATAGACGCAAGGGCAAGTGATTCGTCAGTACCTTCTGATGGATGGGCATACATGGCAGCATTGCCCTTAACAAAGAATGAGGTGGACGCCTCCTCTGTTCTACTCCTCATGTCTCCCAGTGCCTGGTCCTCCATAGTAAAGGTGCCATCAGCTTCTCCGTTCCCTTCTGATATCAGGAGGTTCTTCCGATAACCTCCTCGGCCGCCTCGTCTACCCCCTCGACCACGACCATGTCCTCCATTATATCCTCGTCCGCCGAACGGTCCTCGTCCACCACCTGAATCTCCCTCCCTAGGTGGTTTGGTACAAGCATACCGATGATGACCCATCTTCCCACAGTTGTAGCACTGCCGGTTATGCTGCCAGGGCTCTCCCTTAGATCCTGTGTTACCTGAGCTGGTGATCGCTAGTGCTAACTTTGCTTCGGGGGGACCACCTGTCCCGGCTTGCAGCCTGATGCGTGTCTCCTCCTGGATCATGGCTGAGATAGCCTCCTCAAGGCTAGGGATCTTTGGTTGGGCTAGAAGTAGGGCCGTCCTCTGTGCAAAAGCTGCAGTCAGCCCTTTGAGGAACTTCATCGTCCTCTCCTGCAGATACACCTGTCTCTCCTTACACTTAGGGTCCCCGCAGCTCGCCCGATCTAAGGAGTGATCATAATCCAACCACAAACGCTCCAACTCCGTGGCATACTCCTGCACCGTCTTCTCTCCCTGTACGGTGTCATCAATCTCCCCCTTTATCTGGAAGACCCGTAAGTTGTTTCCCACACCATCATAGGTCCTTCTCAACTTCTCCCACATATCTTTCACCATCTCAATACCGTCTACTGTGGCGGCAATAGACTGGACTAAGGAGTTGAGAAGCCATATGTAGATCACCATATGAGTGGACTTCCACTCATCGCGTCCTGTCGAGCTCTCGTCCGGCTATGTCGTCTCGTCCGTCAGGAACCCCTCCATGTTTTTTCCTGCGAGGGTTCTTCTCACCCGCCGTGACCAACTCAGATAGGTGGCTGGTCCATCTAATTTCAGATCGATGGAGGGAAGCTTCAACTCCGGCGACGTTCGTGTCGTGTTCTCACCAGCCGACATCGTCAACAACTTCATCAACGTCGCCACCTCTGCAGAATCTAGCTTCTTGATGATCTCCTCCATTGATGCGTCGTCTATCCAATCACGTCACGTCCGCTCCACGACTCACGCTCGTCCTCGTCGTCCGCTCCTAGATCCGAACATGTCCCCCCTTCTTTCAGATCTAGGCATCCCTATTAGGCACTGTCTCGTGCTGGTACGGAGGAGGCGGCAGCACGCATGTCACAGCCGCCGTCGCAGCAGCAGCAGCAGTAGTAGCCGCAGCAGTAGCGGGACGGGGCAGCAACAGCGAAGGGCGGCCTGCGAAGGGCGGAGAGAAGGGAAGAAGGGGGGGGGGGACGTGGAAGAGTTTGGTGGAGAAGATCTAGGAAATCCTCCTGTGGGTTTGTGGAAGCTTGGTGACGGCTAGGGTTTGTGGAAACTTGGCTCTGATACCATGTTGATATTAGTTGATTGATTTATTGATTGTCTCATTGGCATTATATAGCCTTACAATCATTAATATAATGATCTCAATCATTATGACAATAATCTCATAATGGAATATCCTGTGACATATTCTGGCATCCCAAATATGTCCTCAGGATATTCCCATGTGCTTATACTATACTTAAATATGACACCCAACATACCATATCAACAGTTAGCGTTTGCATTGAGGTACTAAGTGTTCGCATCATGGCTTCGAGTGCCTCCAGGCGCTATTGGTTAATGGATCCTACGTCATGATCGTCTCCTGACATGTATACTGGCATTACATGGGAGAGATGGACGGGATGGTGGGTGCATCGCTTTCCGTCCCAGATGTTTGAGTCTCACTTTCCTCCGGGAGAACGGACATTGTTGCGTTGTCTTCAGAGTTGGAAGGGTTGCTACCTCCAACTCTAATTACGGCATTGTTCAGGCGGGCATGGCTACCCCCAGTTAAACTGTCATCCGTTCCCTGAGATCCATCGTCTTCTTGGAAGGAAGGGTTGGTATGGACCACTAAGGAGTTGCTACCCCCGGTCCTTGTCCTCTAGCGGGTGCCTTGAAACACCCCCATAGTAGGTACTCGTTTGCTACCTGTGGACGACTTCATGATGCGCTGACCGACGTCCGTATTGTGGGCGAGATTTTCTTTGAGATCTTCTTCATAGTAGGAGACCTCCAGGTTGAGCAACATGAAGCGACGGGCAATTCCTCATCATCGTGTAGTGGCCTTCGGGGACGTCGTCGGGTTGGTGTTGCGGGTTGTAGTCGCTAGAACACCGACTGCCTGATTGAAGGAACTGGTGCTTTAGTGCAACAATAGTTGACGATGATGTTGGCACAAGCGTGTCTATGAGGGGACACATCGTGTGCATGAGTTGCTTCTCTCTTCTTACTCTTGTGACTAATCACTTTGCACAAATCAGATGATTGAAGCTTCACTTTCACCCCCATTTCATGTGCTCGGAAAACCCTGGCGCATGGAGGTGAGAGTGGAAGATTTGCTCCCTGACCCAGTTCTTCTGCTGAAACTGCAACTGGATCATTGGTGGAAGACTTGAGGTGAGACGGACCCATCTCATGTGCAGCACGCTTTGGGTCTGTCGTCATGATGTTTGTACCCCGACTTAGTTTAGGTGCAACTGCGGCGCCCAAGTGAGTTTGGAAAAAGCTTTAAGGGTTGACCCACTTCCGGCGCATGGGTGCCTGGGTCAGCCCTATAAAGTCTTCCATCCGCTACGCGTGTGACAACCGACGACACATGCTTCTGGAGAGCTGGCAGCGCAGCCCCTCAAGCGCGCATGACTCGGGATAGTTTGGGCTTCCTTGAACTAGCGTGTTTAGACGCATAGTACAGAAAATCCATGTTAGGACCGTGAGAGTCCCTGTTAAAGGCTGCCTTGTTTGTTGGGGACTTCATGTGCGCGTCTCTTCTTGATCGAACTGCGCAGTAGGCGTACCCCTTGGGACTTGGCGCCGTCTTTCTCGAGAGTGCCTTCGGAGATGGAGACAGGATGCATGCCAACCTTATGTGTCTGCTGCGAAGGTTGGCGGGGCTTCTGGAACAGAGTTCTGGTTTGGCGGAGCGGCCTTGGCAACCCAAATCTTAAGAGCATTGTGAGGTAGTGCGGGCCTCGTTGAAGAACTCAACTTATCGGTGGGACACATGTCAACTGCATGTGCATCTGCGCCGGGATTGACAATGCATCAGGCACCAAGTTCGGGCGGGGCGCAGCGGCCTTGGTGACCCAAGTTTTGCGGAGTCTTACAGGCCTTATTGAAGAGCTTGGCTTGTCCAGTATGTCTTCAAATGCCTTTTGGTCGAAGCGAATGACCAACATCCTGTGGGTAGAACCTAGCTTGGCCACGTCGAATTGCGTCACCAGCTTCTCGTTGGAGGAGAAGCTCTTCCCTAGCAGAGTCGCCATTTTTATCAATATCGCCAAAAATCTTAAAGTTGAACGAACTTTTTATTGATTGGGAATAGACAAATAGTATAAAAGAATCTCTAATCCGTAGAGTCTAAGTACAATAAAAAATATGGGTAAGTGTGACGGTGGAGATCGAGCACTGCAAGGGCTCCTTTACTCCGTTGACGATCCGGGACCAACGAGGGTGACGAGGTTTCAGGAAGCATGAGTATGCGACTCAATGGATGTCCCTTGCGGCGCTTCAATCTTCTTCTCCTCTCTCCTCTTTATTCTTGGCGGCGGCGACGGTAGTAGCTTTCCTCTGGAAGTTATACGAATCCCTTTTCACGTGGGAGGCGCCCACTATTTATAACCTTCAGAAGGCTTCATGCATGCGCACATACGTGTGCGATTTGCCTGTTGGCACATGTCCTTTTGCAGGCGCATGCTGTATTACGGCTGCCACGTGGCAAGTCGAGGTAAGGGGTTGTTGATGCCGATAATACTTGTGACACGTGTTATGCCCTAATTTTAATGGCTATGACTGTACCTTGGGAACACCGCCGCTTGGCGCATGGAGATTATTGAGGTAGTAGTGGTGCATGGCTCTGTTGGCACATGGGAACACTACTTAGGCTGTTAGTGGCACATGGCTATCAGCAGGGTGGTAGTGGCGCATGGCGCTGCTTGGCACATGAGAACACTACTTGTGTTGTTGATGTCGCATGGCTCTGGATCACGTTGGCGCATGGCTCTGGATAACTTAGGCGCATGGATCTGGATCACTTAGGCGCATGGTGTAGATTTTCCATGCTTCTACAGTCCATGCTTACAAAGAGCCTTCGCTCCACAGGACTCCAACAAAGACGCAATTCACTGAGTAGCCGACAAAGACGCAATTCACTATCCGAGGGTCCAACTTTCCCACAACAGGCCTATTATCCTTCACAAAACATACACATCCAAACACCTTTGGAGAAACAATGTACTTGTTCTCACCTGTAAGCATGTCAAATGGTGTCGTCCATTCTAACACCTGAGAGGACATCATGTTGATGAGATATGCAGTTGTTAACACGGCATGTCCCCACAAGTGTTTAGGAACATTCATAGCAAACATCATCGACCGAGCCACTTCCTACAGGTGCTTGTTCTTCCGCTCCGCCACGCCATTCTGTGCGGGTGTGTAGGCACATGAAGTCTGATGATGTATTTCATGGCCTGACAAGTACTCTTCAAGGGCCTTGTTGGTGTATTATGTCCCATTATCAGACCTCAAAACCTTCACATTAGCACTGTACTGCGTGGTGACCCTGCGATAAAAATCTTGAAAGCATGCAAACACATCACTCTTGCTCTTTATTAGGTACGCCCAGGTGACACTAGTGTAGCAATCAATAAAGGTGACAAACTACTTAAAATCATTAACAACAGTTGTAGGACAAGGTCTCCATACATCAGAGTGAATCATATCAAAAGGAGACAAACTTATATTTACAGAACTCACATAAGAGCTTCTGGTATGTTTTCCAAGTTCACAAGCATCACAAACTAAATTATGTTTATCAACCTTTCGATACATAGAGGGATACATCCGACTCAGTAGACTAAATAAAGAGTGTCTCATATGCTGATGTTGGAGTAGTAGTTCTGCTTGCACTGTCCTTCGTGGCTTCTCCGGTTGTGCTTCATCGACCAGTGATGCCAGTGCTGCATCCAGTCCACCATGTCCAAGTACCATAACCCTTTATGCCAAGTGTCAGTCCCCAACCGTCTTTCCGTTCCCTTCTCCTAAGAAATCATCTTATAATGTCAAAGAAAATAATGCAATTAAGTTGAAGAACAATGGCACTAATGGACAATAGATTAACAGAAAATGATGTAGCATGCAAGACATCAATAAGAGTCATAGTAGGGGCACATTTAACCGTGCATGTACCCACAATGGATCTAGCAGTACCATCAGCAGTCTGAATGCTTTCAGGTGTCGGCAGGTGAGTGTAATTCTGGAACTCACTATGGCCCCCCGTGACATGGCGAGATGTTCCAGAGTCAACAATCCAATTTAGACTTCCTGGTATGTAGGTAGATGCAAGGGCATGAGCAGGTATACTTGTGCTTGCATGGGCATAGTAGGTGATGTTAACCTCGAAGGTGGTTGGGGTCGATGTCCCAGCGGTGTTGGATCGACTGTCACTGGTTCCAAGCTTCATGCTCCTCCACATCTCTAGCATTTCCCTCTCACTAGGGGTCACATCGGATGGCCGAATCTTGTTTTCTCCTTCTGAAAATTTTGCCTTGTGCCCCCCAGAATAATCACCCATGCCACCGGCATAGCCTCATCTACCACCCCTACGCCCTCCACGTTTGCGTTCGCGACCACTAGACTGGCCTCTCAGATGTTTCGTACAGAATCTGATGAAGTGTCAAGGGTCTCCACAGTTGTAACACCCTCCCTCCCCCAGAGGGGTTCGGATTAAGAACTGCTAAAGCTGATTTCACCCCCAGAGAACTAGTGGTGCTTGGCATCAGCTTCAGTCGTGCCTCTTCTTGTGCCATAGCAGCTATGGCCTCCTCTAGTAATGGCAACCTGGGCTGTGCAAGTAAGACATTCCTTCTCTGTTCGAATGCTGGGTTGAGCCCCTTCAGGAACTTCATCATCCTCTGTCGCGAGACATGCTCCATGAACTTCTGATAGTGTTTCATAAATGCCGGTTCCACTTGCTCATCCTCCACGCCAATGGGATCATAGTGGTCGAGATCTGACCAATATTTCTTTAGCAGAGCCACATACTCAGAGATGGTGTGATCTTCTTGGACCACATTGTCAAGTTTATCCTGCAGTTGGAATACCATCATGGGGTTGCCCAACCCCGAGTGCATATCTCTCAGCGTCATCCAAATATCACTAACACCCTCCATCGCTTCCACGTTGTCCGACACTTGGTCTGTCCATGATGCTGTCAACCATCCAGCTACCACATTGTTGATGATTTTTCACACAGCAAACTTTCGTGTGTAGTGATCTTCAGGTACCTTGGTTTGGCCATTCACGTAGCCCACCAAGCCCCTTGCCTTCAGGGTCCGCATAGCCTAGCGCGACCACTTCAAGTAGTTGGTAGTACCCTCCAACTTTACCTCTAGTTTCTCCAACTTTCCTATTTTTTATGGTAAAGGATCCACATCTGCCTGTGCAGCACGGGGGCTGGTCTCGATCAACCTCCTGAAAAAGAGATCGTCCACCAACGCCTTCATCTCCTTAGCCGTCAGCTTGCCGTAGATTGTCTCCATCGTCTGCTCCTTCTCCTCTTCCATCAACCCGTCGGTGGCAGATCTAGGGCACACAGGTTCCGGTGGTGCCCTCTACCATAAATCGTAGATCTCTCCACGTCTACCGTTCCTCCTTCAGTGGCAGCGGCGTCCCCGAGAGTCGCTGCTCATATCACGTGCATGGCTGTAACCCGAGGCCGCATAGTGATGTGAAGATGGCAGCGGGGTTGGTGGTGGCAGCGGTGGTGGCGGGTGGCAGCGGGGGCGGCGGCGGGTGGTAGTGGACGGCGGCGGTGAGGGTGGTGGCGGCGGCTATGATGAAGTAGGGTTATGGTGGCTTTGATACCAAAAAGAAGTTGGACCAACAAATGAACGTTATATTTTATTTCTAGTAAAGAGGGTATATATACCCCTTGGTCCTTTTATATTTAACACCCTTCTAAAATGAATTATATTTTAGTTCTTTGTTCTCAACACTTTGTTTCAAAAAATGCTAAATTATGTAGAAGTAATCATTCTCTTTATCATGTTTTTAAGAATATGAAATCTATTGTGGACCAAAAAGTTGATAGATTCAACTACTGGAACTGATCAAATCTTCATGATTCATTATTGGACTTTTGTCGGAAGTGCATAACCTTCCTGAACATCATATTTGGACAGTCTTGTCTGAGACAACCAATAAAATGGGTCAGGATAATAATTAGACACAAATGAATGATTAACTTTTTGACAAGCAATAAAATGGGTCAGGATGTATTGGGCCGGGTGATCCAAAACCTGCTTCGGGCCCGACCAGATCAAATTCGGGCTGGGTTGGCTTGGGCCCGGTCAATGGGTCGTCCCACATCTCGGCCCACTCATAATACTGGGTTCAGGCTGGATTTGATTCTCAGGCCCGGACCGGCCCGGCTTTCAATCGATTCGAACCAGAATTTTCCCTTCACACCCGTAGGCCTGGCCCAGTAAGAATCCGGTTTACATGATACATATATATTTATAAACATTTAACTATAGAGGATAAAAGGAGATTTGAACCCACACCCTCATGAAATCTTAAAATCGCCCCAACTAACCACTATGTCAACATTATTTTATGTTATAAACATATATAACTATAGTATACATAATAAACTTTAACTTTTTTTAACTCAACGGTCCGTGGGCCGGGCTGGGTTTAGACCGGATTTAGCCCTGACTCGGCCAGGAACGAAGCTACCCTAGTCTTGGTCCGGGTTGGGTTTGAAGTTTCGATTTTAAAGTCCGGCCGAAGCCCGGTCAAATCTGGTCGAAATCAGGCCCGGACCAGTCCAATACACACCTTCAAGGATAATAAGTAGACACAAATTAATGATAAAACTTTTGACAAGCATCTTCTATGTCATAAAAGCAAATAAGTCCCCATTTGATATGTTGACAGCTAGATTTGAAGGTGAGTTCAGTATACCTGACATAGTTGAAGAGGTATTAGAAACTAACATCGAATATAGACAAATCTTAGCACATCATTTGTATCTAAGCTTCAGATATATTCTTCCATCAGCAAAGAAGGATTAAAGTTACCATATCAAAGATGGTTTCCATTCAGTTGATATTGAGCAACAAAAAGAGCCAATATGTAACAAGTGCAACACAGCATATTGAACTATTTTAAAATCGTTTAGAACATTTCGAAGTTATGGGTGGAAAGGTTTACAAACATTTTGCAGTCCTGAACCTTGACTAAACATTATAATAAACTTTCTTATTTTGCATATTTTTATACTTAGCTATCCAAATACATTTTGAAAAATAGGGAGACAAGAAAGTATAAGAAAAAGCCAAAAGCATATATGCACTTTTCCACCCAACCCTCGGCCCCAATCTAAATAGACAGTTATTTCAATTCAAAATTTAGGAAAGTAGTATACCTTTATAAATACAATTTGTCATCCTCATTCATCATCGGCCAGAATGTTATGGTTTGGGTCCTCCGCTTCGAGTATTGGAGAAATATTTGATTTTGCCTTTGTTGTAGGATAACCCATACACGTGGGGGAAGTGTTGGATCTTGTACCAATCTGGACTGCTCTCCTCAAGGTATATTCGGAGTAGACTGATGCTCGATTCAATCTGTAGCTTCTTCAGAGCAGGAAACTGTTGTTTTCCTCCTCCTCCTAGAAACCACTCTGGTAGCCTCTCCATTTCATAATCTTCCAATTCCAGGTGTTGCAGCAAAGGAAGATCCAAAATGCTCTCTAGATTAGGACATCTTATTATTCTTAATTCTCTAAGGAAGGGAAAATTGCTAACTTGCACTAGACTGTCGCACTCTGCTATTTCCATCTTAGTTAAGGAGGTGGCATTCTGAGCAAGGCCCATAGGAAGATACCTCAATTTGGGACATCCAACAAGCCTCATATCAATCAGGCGAGGTAGGATTAACATAGATGCAACATTCTTTTTTTATTTTCTCCCGTTGCTCCTCCTCCTCCTTTTCTCCCTCCTATGTGTTGGAGTCCAGTCTGGATTTGGTGAATTTTAGAGCCCAAATATGATCAAAGATTTGATTTGATATAATTTGAAAATCTACACCTCCGAGTCTCCGATAGAAGCGAGAATTCTTTTCAACAGATCGACTTCAGAGACTTCTTTCGAAACACATACCCACACCTTGACAGAAAAAGTAGATTTCATATCTGGGTAGTTGTATATCAATTGAGCTAGGGTGGTCTTTCCTATCCCTCCAATCCCTGCAATTGCAAATACAAGGACTCCTCCTAATCTCCTTTGCGTATCCTCATTGGTTAATATGCCAACAAGATTCTTTGTATCCTCCTCAATTGTGTATCCTACATCATCAGACTCCACAACCGGAGAGATGACATTATTCGGAAGGCTCTAGCGGCTGGTTGATCAGTAGTAGAATATGTGGATGGGAGTAGCTGGAGCTGTGCTCTCTCCTTGGATATATATCATCAAGCTCGAGATTGATATTCTTGATACGTCTACCAATCTGGCGACGCAAGGCTAATCTTCGAGCAGAAGACGGGGAGGAGTAATTAGAAGAGCTTACCAGTAGCAGTTGCTTTGTCGGGAATTCATCAATGACATCGTTGGCATCGTACATGACATCTTTCCGTCCAGTGGCGGATGGCTGGGTCATGGAATGCCTTCTTCTCGGCGTCCTCGAGGACACTCTGGATCAGGTGAAGCTTTCCTTGTAGCTTGACGAGCTCTCCCTTCACTCCCAACAGCATCACTACTTCTTCCTCGATCAGGGTGGCCAGCTTCTCGCCTAACAGTCCCACTGATAGGCTAAGTATCATTGCCATTTCCTGAATTCCCTCTTTCTCT
The DNA here is from genome assembly GCA_036927795.1 of Iris macrosiphon. Taxonomy (NCBI): domain Eukaryota; kingdom Viridiplantae; phylum Streptophyta; class Magnoliopsida; order Asparagales; family Iridaceae; genus Iris; species Iris macrosiphon. The sequence continues at coordinate 162,441,920 of JAYESA010000002.1, read as the reverse complement.
GGTTTAATTTAGTTCTTCTCTCTCAACCACAACACAAGCAGATCTAGTAAAGTGAGTAGTATAAGAACACAGTTTTGGAATAGTTGATTGATTCTTGAGTCTCTCAAGTTGCTTGGTGCAGCAGACTAATAACTGATCTGTCGTGTCGTGTTTTGCAGTGTTAGCAGATTCCTTTAGAAAGATAAAAGTATTTTAAATTCTATAAACACTTCAAAAATTCTTTAGCACACTCCATTATTTCAGGACAGTTCATATTTTTGCAATTTTTATTCAGAACAGTCCCAAATTTACTTTGGACAGTCCAATCCTCTCCCTCTCTCCCACCCCAAATCCAAACCCTAACCCTAATCCTAATTCCAGCCGGCGGAGGAGGCGGCGGAAGGAGGAGGAGGAGGAGTCTGGAGGCGGCGGCGGCGGCGGCGACGGAGGAGGAGGAAGCCGTCCCGACCCCACCTCCCTACTCCTCGACCCCCTCCTCCTACGTATCCTCTCCCTACCCAACCCCCTCCTCCTTCGTCGTCGAGGACCTCCCTCCTCCCCGACTCCCTCCTCCTTCACGTCCTCTCTCTCCCAGACCCCCTCCTCCTTCGTCATCGAGAACTGTCAACAATTTGACAGTCTTTTCAACAGAAATGACTGTCAAACATTTTGACAGTTCAAAATTTTAGGACTGTTAATAATTTGATAGTCCTTTCTGAAGGACAGTCAAATTTTTTGACAGTCCTGAAATTTTTTGAACTAGAAATAATTTTTTCGATGACAAACTTGTAAATAACTAAAAAAAAAAAAAAATTGGCTAGTCTAATTGGAGTGCCTGTGGAATTTTTCTTTTGAAAACGAGGACTTTAACACCCACCCAGCTAGCAGATCCCGTTAGAAAGATAAAAGAATTTTGAAAGGGAGGACTTTATACACTGAATTATTGATTCTTCAGTCTCTCAACTTGCTTACTGCATCAAACTCAATAATTGATGACTTTTTATAAGGGAACTGTAAAAGTTGATCAAGATCGATCCTAAGTTTTTTTTTTTTTTTTTATTCAAAAAATTACTTATGGCTAGTCCAAAAAAATTTATTTAGAACTGTCACAACTTCGACAGTCCTAAGTAAAATATATTGTTTAATGGACCGTAAAAATTTTGATAGTCCTACTTATTGGAAAGATTGTCAAAATTTTGAGAGTCCTAACTAAAATTGGATTAGTTCTGAACAAATTTTTAGGTGAAAAAACTTGTAAAAAAAGGAGGATAAATTCCGGCCGGGAGACCCACGTATTAGGCTACAACGGCTAGTACAATAAGTACCTCGAGTTAATACCAACGTTAGAATGTGGTGTCGTGTCCAGTCCAATATGTGTATCCAGTGCCAATCTAGTGAGCATAGATCCAATTGAATTCCTGGACACAAACAAATACATATACCAGAAAACTTTCTTCTCTGGGCCCACCCCCACCTTTAGTTCATTCTGTTTGGCGCTGTCGCACTCTCCCCACTATGACCGCCGCGCTTCTCTCCTCCTCCGTTCGCCTATTCTCCTCTTCCTCGCGCAGATTTCCTATCTCCTCCCGACCACCCCAAACCCTAACCCTAATTTACTTTTGCTATCCTGCTCCGATCATCCCGCGCAAATTGATCGCGCCATCGGCAGCTCGGAGCGGAGTAGAGAAGGCCTCGTCGGAGGATGAGCTGGTCGGAGCCCTGAGTAAAATTTTACGTGAAAAACTTGTAAAAAAAAGAATGTAAAATTTGGGCCAGTCATCAATTTTTGTAATGTCTTTATAAAAAGTCTAATTGATCCATCTGTCGAGTGAACTAAAGGCTATCTGAAACAGTATCACAACCCGAAAACAAAATAAAAAATATATCGTGAGGTAGGAATGCTAACCAAAAATATGGAACGTATAAATCAAGATAAGCAAACAAATTAAATATTTGCTTAAATTTACAGCCAAGCTTTAAAAAAAACATGTAGTAAAAAATACTAGAGCTATCTTAAACCAAAAAAATTTATATTCATAACCAAAACCATCGTTGATTTTTTTTTTTTTTTTTTAGTTTCGTTTTTTTGTCTTGCCATGGTTACTAGTGTCATTTTTGACATTTAATCTTCCAAGATGTTGTTGACATTAACTCTTCCAAGATCTTCCAATATGTTTTTTTTGACATTCTCTCCCAGGATCTTCCAATAGGTTTTCTGTAAACCTAGCATGTATTCTTGGTAAGTTTTGTAGATCTTGCATTTACTGTCGAATTAACTTTTCTAATTGGTGTCTTTTATATCTATTGAAATTTAGAGTCTATGCAATAAGAACTCATAAATCGTTTGGGTTTAAATTTTTTGAAGAAAAATCTATCTATTTTTAGGGTTGTGATCTCTGAAGATTTTATGAGTTATGCTTAAAAATGCATACCTTATGATCTCTCAAATTTAGGGGTTGTGCATTATTTCTTTCGGGTGTTCTACTTCTTTACTTGCTGTTTTCTAGGGGCAATTCTTCTAGAGATTTCATGGTAATTTTTTTTTGTCTTGTGTTCTATATTGTGTGTAACTCTTCTGTGTCGTGCTTGTTCTTTTGGACAATTCTCTGAGGTGTACTAATTATTTTTCTTATTGTTTGTGTTATTTTATAATAGCATTCTTAGCAATATACTGCTTGTATCTCTGTGTTTTGTGTTATGTATCCAGGGTTAGTTACATGTTACCAAACATGCCCTCTTGTAGTTTATTGTTTGTTGCTTGTTGGATTTTTTGGCTTGTTAAAATAAGCAGTTTATTGCTTGTTGTAGTTTGTGATGAAGCAATTTCATTCTGGGTTCTTATTGGATTTTCTATGCTTCTTGTGCGTTGTTTGCTTCTCGTATTGGATTTGATGAGGTGGCTTTATAGAGGTTTTGGTATCAATATTATATGAGTTAGGTTGCATTCATGATCAATCATGATGGATTTAAGAGGTATTGATCTTTAGTATCACACACAATTGGCTTGATACTGACCATTGATGCATTCATCATAATGTTTAATTTGCTAGGTGAAGTGCTAACCAATTATGCTAATGTGTCCAAAGTATTATTACTAATTACTCTGAGCCAACTTTATAACTTGCTACTTTTGGGTTTATAGACCATGCTTCTTTTGGTTGTTTATTTGTTTATTTTCTTGTTTTTGTGTTCTGTTTGTGTGTATCTCATGGATGGCCATGGAATTTGACATAAGCAGTTTACTGGGGACAATTCTCTGGGGTAGACTACTTCTTTTCATCTTGTTTCTAGGGACAATTCTCTTGGATGTTCATGATATTTTCTTGTCTTTTGTGTTATATTTGTGTGTATATCTTTTGTTTTCTTCTTGATCTTTGCGAGAATTCTCTGAGGTGTACTATTTGTTGTTTTCTGTGTACTAGAGGTTGGTTTTCAATGTGATACTTTGTTTTGGAAAGAGGAATTGATTTTCAAAGTTCTGGAGGTTGGTTGATAGATGGTCTCAAGATATGTTCAAGTATTCTATTGTTGTTAATTCTTATTTGCAGAATATGGTTAAAATATCTAGAAAGCTTAGTGGATTATATGTAGATCATAACCAACCCACTATATGAGACTTAAATTTTGATCAAGGCAATAATGTCCATATCATAGATCATTTTTGTATCTTATACAGAAAGTGAACTTGTTTTTGACATATTATCATATGATAATATATTTATCGACCTTGTATGTAGCTCTTGGGCTTGTATCCTGCCCCAAAAAAGTATATGTTTCCACAGTGAATTATTGTCATCTTTCCTTTCATCTTATACATTTTTATTCTCTATTATGTTTTTGGTTGATCTACCTATGAAACATCAGAAAAACATAAGAGTTTATTATGCATCTTGTGTTAGGTGTACAATTTTTTTGATAGTTGTCATTGGTTATTCTATGGCCATGTGATACTTATTTTTTTATAGCTTATGGGAGCCATTATCGTGGTTTGTAATGTGGTGCTCAATTTTCTAGGTTCATGTGATACTTAATTATTTGTTGGTCTACGCCTACGAGGTTATATTTAGTGATAACGAATTTTGAGAAATAGTAATTTCTTTTTGTGTTTTTAGTCTACTAACCAAACAAAGAATTTAGATTATGTACATTTTATTAAATTATGTTCAAAGATGTTTGGAGTTATAAATGGATTTCAACCAACTCTAAAATCCACCCAAACACACTAAACTTCAGTTATTTAGGGTTAATTTACATCAAATCTCAAATTTCTTTTCAACTTGTTTCCAAACATGCCCAAAAGTCTCGATAAAGAGGTAACATGATAGAACTGTTAGCAATAAATTAAACCTTCTTTCTTTGTTTTTCAGCAAATCTGCAACTAAAATAAAAATGAGTTCAGAGTTACCGGCCTATGGAAAAGTCGTGTTGAACGCACTGCCTTAAGAGTTGATCCGAGGTCTATGTGCAGACTGTTCTCAGATGCTTCTAGTGGTAAAACCCCCAGTACTACCGGCTTCTCGTTGTCGCACACAACTTCGAGAGATGCGACCCGAACTTAGCCTTACCCAGAACGAAACACGGAAGAGAATGGAGGTGGAACAGATGTTTGCTTTTGATTTTTGGATCAAAGGAAGAGTGAACTTTTGAATGCTTTTTTCTCTCTCTCTAACTAATCAATTGAGAGGAGGGTGGTATAAATAGGTTACCAACCTCAACTAAAAGCTAAATTTGAGCAACAATTCATGAGTCACCCCCCCATGAAGGAGCCAACATGAAAAAAAAAGTACCTGGGAATGGTTTAGCCGGAAGAATAGGTTGAGGAAAAAGTGGATCAAGAGCATGCCTTTAGGAAGTTGGGTTTGCTAGCTATGTGTGATAACACACAGCCAACAATCCCCCCCCCCCCCCCCCCCCAAACCAAGTTCTGAAAACATAGATAACAAGGAATGCGAATAGAGAATTTTTTGGCAAGTATATACTATGCATAGATGAGATGGACTACAGCCTTGAATCTCACATAGTGACTATTATCTTTGTCTGAAGAAGTGCTTGATGGACTATGCCTTGAATCAAACTTCTTGAACCAAATTCAGAGAATAGCACACATAGTACGCTAGAGGTTCTTGGGTCTATCGGGACAGTGCTTTTGATTGGCCATGCGCACTTTTTCCATATTCATGAGAGTTGTCTGGGGTCGCCCTGACCCATAGTCGCGGCCTTCACGACCTCTCATATAGGTAAGTCCTCAAGGGTTGGTGATAGGTATCAACCCTGCATATAATGCTTGGACTTATTAAGAGTTTGAAACTCATCCTGACTATATCACATCGGAACACTGTCACCATAGGGATAGGATATCATTGTACAACCTCGTACAGCCACTTGGGCATTAGTTTATGAGAATTTAATCTCTGAGTCAGTGTTCCATAATAGTCACCGAAGTTCAGCTTGTTTCTACCCATTGAACCAGCTTCTTGGGATCTCCAGTCAGACTTGGTTGGGTTGCCACTGCTGGTAATTTACTTATGGGCTTAACCCCATCCCCCTCGATGATTCTAGGATCAATGTCCTAGACAGACCCTTTGTCAAGTGGTCTGCAAGGTTCTTTTCTGACTTTCTTTAAGACTTGAGCAAAGGTAATGTCACCTTGTGTATGAATAAGCTCCTTTTTTAACATCAGACCAAGAAGGGGGGAGTTTATCTATCAGGCAAGCTATCTTATATTCAGTAGAAAATGTTGAGCCTTTGGCTTGGATATGTCTCACATATTCTTGGAATTCATGGATCTGGTCATTCATTGGTTTATTATCTACCATAAAATACCTATTAAATGAGGAAGAATTGAATCTTTCAATTCCGGCATCATCACAGCCAAGTTTAGACACTCCTACGTCAAACTCAGTGTCATCAGAATCATTTGAGATGGGTGTGGACCCATTGTTTATGGTGATAAACGAAAGAATGTATATAAGACGGGGTTTATACGAAACCCGTTTCTTTGGTTTACAAACAAGCTTGTACAATTTAATCCTATACGAGGATGTCGAGTACAATTCTTAAATCTGGGTAAATATTGCTATAGGTGTCATATCTGCAGTCGATCACTTTAGCCCTTGGACCACACGATGGTGAAGAAGTGCCGTAGAAGACGGGAAGCAGCTTCAAAGGTTGCAAAAGAGGGTGGATGCACGATGCCAAAGTCGTCGATCACTACTCTTTGCCTGAGCTCCGGATTCCTCTCTCTCAAAGACTCTTCGACTTCTCTTCAATCTCCAATGTTTCGACCCGTGGTTCGATCTCTTTGGAGGTTTTTTGACCAATTTCTTCGACCTTGTCCTCTGTTGATAGAGGTCTCTATTTATAGAGTTTTAGTGACAGAGACCACTCAATCGGTGTAGAAACCGAAGAGTGGACAGTACATCACCCTTTTACACAACGGTTAAAATAACCAATGCCTGCGTATAGATGATCTTTTGAATGAGCGTGTGACGCGGGTCCAACTAAGGGACAAAACGCGTATAACTGCTGCGAAGATCACGGCGTAGAAGCCACGTAGGTAGGTATCCCTTGTGTAGAAGAGTTTGGCGTAGAAGCCAATGTCTGTCACCATGGCATAGAAGCCAAGTAGGCATAGAAGCCGGGTAGGCGTAGAAACCTGATGGCATAGAAGCCGAATAGGCACAAAAGGCCGAATGAGCATAGAAGCCAAGTAAGCATAGAAGCTGAGGAGGCGTAGAAGCCGAGTGGGCACAGAAGCTGAATGGACGTAGAAGCCGCTGCGTAACGTGCCAGAGCGATGATATGGATGTCTTAGCCGGAATTACGGCTCTTGGAGATATAATCAAATCTCTCGCATTAAATGCAGAGATCCGCCATCATCCTGTGCATTAATTGCAGAGGCGTGTTCTGAAGGCCTGCCACCGTTCTGAGCATTGGGTGCAGAGACGTGCCTCGAGCCCTGTACGAAGAGCATCTTTTGACGTGGCAGTCTGTTTGTCTTCCGCGGAGCGTAAACAGTTCACATCTGCCTGTGTAAAATAAGGCAGCGTATCCCCTTGTATGCGTAAAAGCAGTTTACGCCGAGGGGATGTCACTAAACGACAGTTCGGTGACATTTAATCAAATCCCCTGCATTAAATGCAAAGATCCGCCATCATCCTGTACATTAAATGCAGGGGCGCGTCCCGAGTGGTCTGCCATTATTCCAGCCGTCGTCTGGGTAGCCGTGCAGTACTTTTTGTCAGGAGTCAGACGTCAGGTTCACTGCGTGATTTGACAGGTTCATTTCGGGGAAGACGAAGCGTTCCTCGTACGCTTTAATGCTGCATTGAAAGCGGATGAGTTTTACGCCATATAGGCGATGAAGCACCCTGTCTACGCTGAAGCAGCCTGGACATACTGCATTTACGCGGATGGTCCTTTGAGCTTATATTTTACGCTGTGCTCAGCGAAAAAGCTCTGTTGCACGTTTGATGGCTCTGAGGTCCTCTGTTTACGCTGCTCTGCATCACCATGCTGCGTAGAGTTATCCAGCGTATTTTTCATGCTTCTACACCCATCAATAGCTGAGATCAATCCTAAAGTGGTGAGCCAAAATTTTATCTGACTCTGCCACCTCTTGAAGTGAGTGCCATCAAACTTAGCTGGCTTAGCAGTCGAAATCTCGTCTTTGCCAGTCATGGTAACTAGTAAGGCGGTAAGTCTGCAAGAATAGTGTTGCTACTCAATGAGGGTGCCTGAGGCTCTAAAAATACTAGTTCAGAGATCTTGCTAATCAACCTTAATAAATATTTAGTCTATCGAGTTTTGATTAACTTGGGTTAGCTGTAAGGGCCGGTTCCCAGCTAGCAGTGGTCCGAAGACACTTAAATATCGTGTCGCTTAGGGTTGTTTACACCCATTTGACAGAAGGACCCTTTCGGTTTGTTCCCAAGCTTATCAATACTTTTTAGAACTTTAGATTTAAAAGAATTTGCAAGGTCAATAAACTAATTCCTTAAACTTAAAAATATTGAATGTATCAAAAGAAAATTTAATGACACAGGAGTAAAAGTTAGGTTCTATGTTCCAACAGAATAAATAAACTATATTAAATAGAATATACTGATCAATAATTAAACCTGACAATGATTTATATACTCTAATTCTTAAAGCAGCAAGCAACAACAACTGTATTGATCTAAATAATGAACAAGCAGTTTTGTAAATTTGTAGCACTATATGTTCAACAATTATTTTTATTTTTATTTTTATTTTTATTTTTATTTTTTCCAACAATGAAAGGAACTTTTGTTAACAACACTTTGTTATGCAATAGTCTTGAAATTGTTAAGTAAGCAATTAATGATGTTCTAACAAAATCGTTAACAGTGTATTTAGAAAAATTATCCGTGTATTAGCACTTCCCAACCAATTTGCTAAGTATTAGAAGTAGTAACTTTAACACGGACACGTTAACAGTGTTAAAGGTATTTGCTGACAGTGCTAAACTATTTAACAGTTAGGTCACATTAACAATTCTCTTATGCAACACTAATATGACAGTATTCAAAAAGCAAGTTTATGGAAAATCAAACTTTGCTGACAAATAAAAATATTTTATAAATGCAATCTTGAGAAAGAAGATTTGGAAACCAGTATGTTCAAAATAGGTCCACTACTTGTTTTACAACTGTGTGAAGATTTGTTAATACTAACAAATACAATATATAATGATAACAACAAGTTGTGAAAAAACTCGTTGAACAAAATTATTTTGAACGACAGTAAACTAAACGACAAGTGTTTCACTAAGTTCAACTCTTAGATTGTTACCAATAAATTAAACCTTCTTTCTTTGTTTTTCAGCAAATCTGTAACTAAAATAAAAATGAGTTCAGAGTTACCGGCCTATGGAAAAGTCGTGCTGAACGCACTGCCCTAAGAGTTGATCCGAGCTCTATGTGCAGACTGTTCTCAGATGCTCCTAGTGGTAAAAACCCCAGTACTACCGGCTTCTCGTTGTCGCACACAACTTTGAGAGATGCGACCCGAACTTAGCCTTACCCAGAACGAAACACGGAAGAGAATGGAGGTGGAACAGATGTTTGCTTTTGATTTTTGGATCAAAGGAAGAGTGAACTTTAGAATTTTTTCTCTCTCTCTCTAACTAATCAATTGAGAGGAGGGTGGTATAAATAGGTTACCAACCTCAACTAAAAGCTAAATTTGAGCAATAATTCATGAGTCACCCCCCCCCATGAAGGAGCCAACATGAAAAACAAGTGGCTGGGAATGGTTCAGCCGGAAGAATAGGTTGAGGAAAAAGTGGATCAAGAGCAAGTCTTTAGGAAGTTGGGTTTGCTAGCTATGTGTGATAACACACAGCCAACAAGAACTTGCTATGAGAAATGACAATTATCTTTCTGAGACACATTAAGCCAAAGAACAATGGGTTCGGACGAATTTAAACTTTCATTAATATAAGAACTTTAGTAAGAAGAATCGAGAAAAAAAATATAACTTATAAATATTTATAGCTCCGTTGAAAGCTATGTATGACCATCAATTATACTGATCACTATATATACCATATCCAACTTCATAATAGCCCATTTCCATGACTTCAAAGCACAAAAATGAATCTTGCATTTCTCAAACCTTGTCATATTCTAATATCACCATCAATTATATTGATCACATTACAATATACTAAATCTTTCAAACTCGATAATTCTAGTTATGAGAATAGCATAGATTTCAACAATCAGTAATCTAAATAAATTAATAACCAATAACCTTCCTACCTGTCACAAATGAAAGGAGAAAAAGAGTGCATATATTTCAATTGTTATGTAATTTATTGGCAGTTTTGACTTTAAATCCATGTGGAGGAAGAGAAAGGAAAGCTTGCAGTCCTTGAGCAAACCTTTCTTAATATAAATGTCTATACAATATAACAGCGTCATCATTAATGTGAGGTGAACGGAAGAAAATGATTCACCAACCAAATATATATGTATAAAAAATATTAGATAGAAACAAAAATGATAGCAAAGGTTAGCATTTCTATATGTCAAAACTCGTCAAGTATTGATATGACTTTCCTCCATACAATAGACAACTTCCAGCTTAAAGACAGTTGTGGAATCAAAATTGAGAGAATGAATGGCGGGAAAAAAAAATTTGAAATAAAATGATGCAAAATTTTTCATTTTTCATGCCTGCGCTTCAATGGTCACCTAATTCTGCCTTCTTCAATTCCTTACATTTACTTCTGTTCAGGTAGATCTCGCTCCATTTCTGCCTGCGAGTGCAATTTTTCGATATAAGAAGCTCGAAGCAACATAAGAAAGAATGTGTCACATTTTCGAAATGAAAACATAAATTGATAAATAAAATTTTATGACCTAGACATTGTTTGTTAAAAGTATGCTTTGTAACTTCTACCAAGAAATTTCCGTAATTACCCTCTACTGAAAGATAACTGCGACTCCTGTACACTAATTCTAGTATAAATAAATTTAAGTAAAAATCTAACTTATATTCTCAATGGTGTAATTAAGAGCCACTGCACTCTTGCAATGTTGAAGTACATATGTTTGTCTAGTCCAAAAAAGGAAAAGAAAACCGGAGCAAAATAATGTTAACAGACATGTGAGCGTTCTTAATGGTGCACTCAAAACTTCTCCAAATTTTTACATAAATTTTTTGGAAAAAGGGATTTGTTGTTGTAGGCTCGGTTCCCGATTATGAAGATTTGATAGATTTTAGTAGGTCATGAACTTGTTAGTTAGTGGAATAAATCTAGATATAAAACACTGATGTTTAAATTAGACTTCAAAAAGTTTTTGACTCTATTAGTAGGGATTTCTTGTTCGGTCACCTACAGGCAAGGAGGATGTGGTCCGAAACGATTAATAGGATTTAATTGAGTTTAATCATACTATCCTTTCCCAGCACTATTGTTTTGAGACGATAGGGTTGAACACAAGTTTGTAATTCCACTTGCAACCCAATCGTTATTATTTCATTTGTAACAGACATGTATCTCTCTATCAAAGTGCTCTGGATCATATATATATATATATATATATATATATATATATATATATGCTTTTTAATAATCTCCCATAAATCTTGTTGTTTCTTCTTTTTGTCCATTTTGAATTCTTGAACCTTTTAAGAATAACATAAGCGCAAGTGCATTTTGCGAAATATTTTATCTTATTTGTTATTTTTCTATAGTATGTTATTTATAGTTTGTTATTGTACACGAAATATTTTTGAAGATTTAATTATGTGATGTTGGAACATGGACATATTAAGAATGGGATAATCTAACGAATTCTTACCAGTATCAGTTCCACTAAAGAAGGTGTTGTCTGCAAGCTAGATGCTGCCTTCACCGGCGCAAGATAGATATACGCCTGTTGATCCTGCCGAGGGTGATGATCGAGCGGAGGCGGCGTGACGCCGGCGGCGGCATTGCTGGCGTCGGCAGCATCAGCAGTGGCGACGGTACGGTAGACGGCACCGTCGGCATCGAAGACACGGGCAGCGGCGGCGACGTCGTCGGCTTCCCTCAGGACCATGAGTAAGTGTCGTAGCTGCCTGTTCTCCTGCTTGAGGGCTAAGATTTCGCCGGAACAGCCTTTGTCAGCCTCGTAGGTGAGCAACTTCGCCAAATCGGGGTCGATGCACATGTCAGTCTCGTAGGCGAGCGCGTTCGCCACGTACTCTCGATTCTCGGGGCTGACCATGTTGAGCGCCTTCGCGACGTTGCTGGCCCCAAACAGGCGGTCCAGGTTGGAGAACCGCCGCAGGTCGTCCGCCGGGAAGTAGGGCGCAAGCACGCACTCCTGAGTGCAGTTGAGTTGCAGGAACTTGCACACCGCGCACGGGGAGCTCGACGAAGACATCACACCCGAAACCCTAGTTCAATCCAAAAAAAGAAGTAGTCGATCAAAATCCCAATTATATATAGTTACCGAAACCCTATTTCATTTAATCCAAAAAGAAAAAAGAAGAAGAAAGAAGAAGTAGTCGATCAAAATCCCAATTACATATAGTTAGGGTCTCAGAGTTGTATTTGGGTCGTCATCTATATGTATATAGCGTTCGATTCCGAGTTAAGAATTTTTTTTTCCCTAGATCTAAGAAGAAGAACGGAGAGAAAGAATAAGAAGAAAGAATACCTGTATTATTTTTGGGCAGTGAGAGAAGATGTTTGCGGAGAGAAAGAATACCTGGATTATTGTTATTTTATATATATAGAGAGAGAGAGAGAGGAGGCGGAGGGGAGAAGGAGAGAGGGTTCCGTATGGAGAGAAGGGATAGAGAGAAATTAGATGGATTTGATTTATTTTTTATTGGAATATTTTAGCAAATATTTTTAAATAAAATATAAAAATTAATATATATCTCCACTAGAACAATTAAAAATTTAAGATATGCTCCCACTTTTTTAACTTATTTTTTTATTATTTTGGGGACATTTGCTAGTTTATTTTTTTAGTGAGGGTATATACTAGTTTTAACATTTTTTATAGGGACATTTGCTAAAATATTTCTTTATTATTTGACAAGTTTTGAGATTTAATCCTAGGACGAGAAAATTTAAATCGTACTGTTACGGAAAAAAAAATCTAGGGATACATAAAAGAGGAGATCCAGATCTCTCTTCATCTCTATTATAATGCGGCTTAGAAACATCTAAAAAATGGACCATCTAAATCATATATATATCCTTATTTATTAATTTTTAAAAAATAAATTTTTTTAACTATCATAGTTATCTTCTCACGTAGTTTTAAAAAAAAAAATTAAACATAAAATACTTCTAACTACCCTAAAATATATTAAAATCATCGTCATAATAAAATATATTTGAAATATATTCAAATCATTTTAAAAAGATTCTAACATAATTTAAATTCCTATCTATTTTTCCAATAATATTATAGATTTTTTGTACGTGCAACACACGTAAAAATAATATATATATATATATATATATATATATATATATATATATATATATATATATATGTGTGTGTGTGTGTGTGTGTGTGTGTGTGTGTGCACGTAAAAATAATATATATATATATATATATATATATATATATATATATATATATATATATATATATATGTGTGTGTGTGTGTGTGTGTGTGTGTTATATTCCATGTCTATATATACTAGTAAATTCACGTGCGGGCACATAAAATAAAAAAAATCTTCTGATATTAATATAAAATTATTTAAATATTTAAATTAAAAATTATTATATATACTTTTATATTTTAATTATAATTTGTTATATATTTGATTATATTTTAATTATAATTAATTATGGATATATTTAGTCTTTAAAACGGTTAGCTACATAATATTATCTAATTATAAACAAACATCTCTTCTAACTCATGTGGTTAAGGTGCGAGGTATTTTTTCGGTTGGTTGAGTTCGAATCCCTGTAGTGTTATTTATAACAAATTATGTTTAAATAATCTAAATATATTTTAGTTATAATTTATTATAAATATATTTTTAGAATTTAGAAAGTTTGTTTAGTTAGATAATAATTTAGAATTTAGAATATTTGTTTAGTTAGATAATTCATTTAGTTAGGTTAAATAATTTAAATATTTTAGGATTTATACATGTTCATGTAGTTAGAAGGATTTTAAGTTTTTAAATTTATTTTCAACTACGTGAGAAGAGAACTACGATAGCTAAAAAAATTAATTTTTTAATTAATAATTAGTGATGACATACATACGCTTTGACAGCTCATTTTTGAACAAATTTTAAGCCGCATTATAATATAAGAGACTAGCAAATGCGCGTGCGTTGCATATAAAATATTTTTTCCTTTCTATATTAATATAAAATTATTAAATATTTGAATATATTTAAATTAAGATTTATTATATATATATATATATATATATTTATATTTAAATTAGAATTTGTTATATATTTTAATTATAATTAATTACGGATATATTTCTACTTTTCCTAAACAGTTTTGAAAACAGCTAGCTACGTAATATACTCTAATGATAAACAAACATTTTTTCTAACTTATGTGGTTAAGGTGAAAGGTATTCTCCCTGGGTGTATGAGTTCGAATCCTTATAGTGTTATTTATAAAAAAATTAATTTTTTCAACAATTTATTTACTTAATATTAAAATTTTAAAAATAATTAATTAATGATATAGATTCGGCATAAACGTCTCACTTTTGAGCCGTTTTAAAGCCTCATTGTATTATGGAAGACTAGTAAATGCACGTAAAATAAATTTTTTTGATATTATTGTAAAATAGTTTAAATATATTTGAATTAAAATTTGTTATGTATATGTTTATATTTTAATTAAGAATATTATAATTTAATTATATTATAATTATAATTTGTTATTGACATATCTCTATTTTCTATAAAAAAAAAAGTCTTGAAAAGGCTAGCGATCTTAACCGTTCGTATATCTTTAGGTAATTAAAAATTAATAAAATAAATATATTTTAACTGATTGTTTAACTAATTAATAGTATAACAATAGTCAAACATTTCTTCTAACTCATGTGGTTAAGATTGGAGGCATTCACCTTGGTTGGTTAGATTCAATTTCTCATGGTGTTATTTATAACAAATTTAATTTTTTTTCAACTTTATTTTACGTAATATTAAATTTTTTAATAAATGGTAAGAGATTTACAAACAACTTAGACACCTCCATTTTGAGCCGTGTTTAAGTCTCATTATAAGAGTAGGAATTTTTTTTTCTAAGCCGCGTTATATATATATATATATATATATATATATATATATATATTATACTACCCTACCCCCGCCAATGCACACAGGTGATACTCCCACTGCACCACACCCTAATGTGCATAATATATATATATATATATATATATATATATATATATATATATATATATATATATATATCCTTTTTTTTGTCCACACCAAGTATCCTCCCTATTCACACCATTGGATGAGCTTTAAATCATTTAATCTTAACCGTTGATTTATCAATGGTTAAGATTAGATGACTTAAAGTCCATCCAACGGTGTTAACATGGAAGATGTTTGGAGTGGACAAAAAAGAGGGTGGATCATGATCCCAACCCTATATATATATATATATATATATATATATATATATATATATATATATATATATATATATATATAATAGTTTATTGGTACCAGATATTGAATTTTGGAGAGAACTTGAAGTAGTACACAGAAACTTATGTGACAAAAACTTACGTGAAATTATTATGTCATTGTCATTTTTATTATATGAAAATTAATTGAAAGCCACTCAAATCATAAGTTTATATGGAGTTAATATGGAATTATCATGTATATGAAAATTAATTGATAGTCATTCAAATCAAAAGTTAATATAGTGTTAATATGGTATCATCATATCATTGGTCATTTTTACTATACGACATTTAATTGATAGACATTCATAACATTCAAAGCATAAATTATAGTTATTCAAACTATATGACATTAAATCCGTTTATAGTATATGACAATTAAATCTGTTTATAAAAATTAATTGATAGTCATTCAAATTATTAGTATATATGGTAGTTATTCAAAGACGGTTTTATTTGGCCTTAAAATATTTTATTCATAGCTAAATAAAATCTTTACTTTCATTTTTTTCCAATTTATAAAAAAAATGTTATATCAAAATTTTAAATTTATAAAAAAAAATTATTTCCTTCCTTCCAATTATTTCTTAAGTTTTTTTTAAAAACCAAACCGGGCCAACCTGGCCTGACCCTCAACCGGCCCTAATCCAGCTCGGTTAGGCCCAACCCACTTCCAACCGGGTTTGGGTCCAAGCTGGCTTCAATTTTTTTAAATTCGGGTCGGACAGGCCTGGACCAATCTCTGCCTGGACTAAGCCCGGCCCGGCCCAGGACCGATCAAATTCGGTCAACACTGGACCCGGCCCGGCCGATACATACCTTGAATGAAATAGCATCGAAGTTTCAGATCATCCGAGTCCACATCCTACTAGCTTTACGTGATCATTTCCCTCGAGACAGAACATGTAAAATTAAAAGAACCATGTGAATCTTTCCAGGCCTAGAGCTGAGATTCATCAAGGACGACTAGATCCGGTACGAAAAATAAATGAAAGCCTATTCTCATGTAATTTTTTCTAATAAAAAAATTCAAAAATTAAATTATCCAAAATTAACATCAACCAAAGAAAATCATTAACTACAATAACTTTTAATTGAGATATGAACTATTATTTATTCTGTAATTATATTTTTAAGTTTTCTAGAATAGTTAGGTCCATGGAATAGTGATTGTAACAAAGACTTAACTAAATATGGACCAAAAGTATAATTTTACTAGTTTTTTTTTCTATATATAGTTATATATAAATAAATATAACATATATAACATATATATATATAAAAAAATAGATGCATATAAATTCGGAAAGCCCAGTGTAATTGCACCCATTGCACTCCCTAAAAACTGATCTTGAATCCATCCAGTAATGAAGATAACTAGTCTCTGTGATAAACGTCTACTCTCTCAGCCTTCGCAGGTCTCACTTCATATGAGAAGGCAAAAGCCAAATCTGACATATTTCCAGGGGAATCAAGGGAAAATAAGAATGTTTGGTGAAATGAATGGTATCGTTGACAGTAAGTAGTGTCCCTCATTTATCCCCAGTAATTTATCCCCAACTAGTGGACATGCTATAAGGTCATGTTACAAACTTTTCTTACACTTGATGAAGGAAGCTTTCGATAGGGATATGCTCATCTTCTTTGGAGGAAAGTTTCAGATTCTTTCTGGAACCCTCCCTAGTTTTCTTCATTTTCTCTACCAACCTAAAATCATTAAAAGATATCAAATTAATCGAAAGAGTATTAAAAAGCTAAGCTAGGAGTTACAGATCCAGGACTAGCACTTCCTGGAGCCAACCCGACCTGATATTGTTTGCCATGAACAAAATTGCGACTCTGTTGGGGACGACTTTCTCCTCTGACAAGAAAGTGATAGCTCAACATGACGCTGTGTTGATTGGCTCGACGCAAAAGACTCTGGTCGTGAAGTTCGACCAAATGGCCTACGAAGAGATGCCTAACTCTGGGGGCAGTGCTCACCCCTCGTCTGCACCTAAGTCAAAGAAAATCCGCAAGATGTGGGATACCCAAGCCTCGGTTCACTTATCCTGAAGTTGCTGCCAACAAAGGAAAGGACATTTTGTCCTCCACTGATGAGGATTCTCTTGACAATATTGTCAACTCATCTCCGGTCTGTGACTTGGTAGACAAACTCCAGCCACGCCGTTGTTCTAACTAAGGGGAACAAATCCTGCAACTCGCGCAACAATAAGCGAGGGTTAAACCATTCGTTCCTTGGCAGAGAAAATCATTACGATGCCAAAGAAGTGATTTACGCTCAAGCTTCCAAGTCCTCACACATTCGTCGTAATGTGTCAGGCTAGCAGCCCATCGATACTGCTATTCAAACAATGGCGTGCCTAAGCACACTCTGTCATGATCCTCACCTGGAATGAGGGCACGAGTAGTGAGCAACGTTCAACCTACGCCGCAGCATCGACGGTAGAACGTTGTCTGGGTCAACTCTACTATCTAAACATCTCATACAATATATATATATATATATATATATATATATATATATATATATATATATATATATATATATATATATGCTAAGTTGTAACTCTTGATACTAGGAGACTCCATGATACTTAACTACTCCAACACTAACCTAGCTTAGTACCTCATGTTCAACCCAATACCCCACTGCTCTAGCATCTGAACCTAACATCACAGGGCAACTGATACCTGTGCATCAGTTCAACATTTCCCTCTTCCTCTCATCTAATGTGTATCTTAAACCCCATAGTAGTGTGCTCACTCGAGCACACCAACATCTGATACTTGCTAGACACCTTAACTCAACTTAACCATCTAGATATACTAATTGACATCCGACTAACTGATACATATATATCAACTGATATTCACTTAACTAAACGAACTAATACAGTCACAAATAATTATAGCTCAACCTAATTAAATAATGAATACAATCATCACATTAATATTCAATATTTATTTCTAAAAATAAATACCCATGTCAAATTACTAAACTACCCCTAGATAAAAAAGTGAGGGTGAAAATTCTACCCACCTTAGAAAAATTGCGTCCTCGAAATTAAGGAAGAACTAACTATCAAGCAATCAATACAAACAAGAAAGTATTATACCTCATGGCTCAAACAGATAAGGATATCGCTCGCGCATCTTGGCCTCTCGCTCCCAGGTGCTCTCTCCTAGCGAGTGATGCCTCCACGCGACAAGCACCAAAGGAACCGTCTGGTTTCGCAGCACCTTCTCCATGCGGTCCAAAATCTCCATGGGTTGCTCTGGGTAGCTGAGTGTCGGACCAACCTCGATCTCTTTATGGTCTAGTACATGGCTAGGATATGCCACGTAACGTCTCAGCTGCGACACGTGGAACACGTTATGAACTCCCTCTAATGCAGGCTGCAAGTCTAGTCTGTAGGCCACTGCACTGACCCTCTTAAGAACACCGAAGGGTCCGATATACCATGGACTAAGCTTCCCACCTCCACCAAAGCGAATAGTTCCCCGTATCAGAGAAATCCTCAAGAAAACCAGATCGCCAACCTAACACGAAACACAACTTTAGTACTCTAACAAAATTAAGCAATCACAAGCAATACAAACAAAATATATACCTCAAACTCCAATGGTCACCAGTGGCTATTGGCCCAATGCCGCTGTCTGTCCTGCGCCACCCAAAGTCTATCCCTGATGAGCTTCACCTTCTCAGCTGCATCTATGACCATCTCTGGTCCCAATAAGGCTCTCTTACCGATATTATTCCATGATAACAGAGTGCGACCTCTCCGTCCATACAACGCCTCAAATGGTGATATCTCGATACTGGCCTGATAGCTGGTGTTGTAAGAAAACTCTACCAAATGAAGATGATCCTCCCAAGAGCCTCCAAAATCCAAAATACATGTGCATAGCATATCCTCAAGAGTCTGGATAGTCCTCTCTGACTGTCCGTTTGTCTGAGGGTGATATGCGGTACTGAACTTGAGCTGAGCGCCCAAGCTAGCCTGCAAACTCCTCCAGAAGTGGGACGTAAAGCGACTATCCTGATATGAGACTATGCTCATATGAACTTCATATAATCTAACAATCAGACACACATACATCTTCGCGAGCTTCTCTGTAGACGTAACCACTTTGAATGGCAAAAAGTGGACTAATTTGGTCAACCTATCTACGATGACCTAAATCGCGTCTTTACCTCATGAAGAACATGGAAGCCCCAAAACAAAGTCCATCTTCACATGCTCCCACTTCTACTCTGGAATGGGTAAAGGCTGAAGCAATCCACCTGGCCTCTGTCTCTCTGCCTTTACATGCTGGCATACCAAACATCTGGATACGAAACTAGCTACCTCCCGCTTTACCATACCACCAAACATGCTCTCTTATATCCCTATACATCTTGTTGGCACCTGGATGTATAGAGTACTGAGATCGATGTGCCTCCTGAAGAATCTTCTCACCTGGATGTATAGAGTACTGAGATCATTGGGACAGGGAGGACGACTCATAAGTGTACGGGACACCCACTTTCTTATGTAGTTATTAATCTTGTTTACCGTGCGCCCCTAGGATGGGGGGCATATGTGGCATATACTAGCCAGTTGTCACGATTGGTGAATTACGTCAGCATATGTCTAGCCTACACTTTCTCTTACACTCAAAGTTGTCCTCAAACTGCATTCACTTAGATGGTTAGGCGACCCGATGGATGTTTATATTTCAGTACTTATTGGCATACTTCTATGTATCTTGTTATGTCCCTCTGAGGACCTGGTCCCTTTCCAGATATGGACGATTAGGAGTTTCCACAAGAGTATGGACCTGGACCGGATGCTATTTACGAGACTGAGGAGCTCCTACCAATAGAGTTTCTGTGATTATGATCACTGTTTTAGGGATTTTTGTGTCTAATTTAGTATATTCGTTTTGTAGTGGATTTGTTTCCACCAGACTATAGACTCTATATACTTTGATATTCAGTTATATGTCAGTTTTGTTCCCACTGAGTATTTTGTGCTGTAGATGAGATATAGATGGTGTGTGACTTGTTATGACAGTATATTACCACTGATGGATTGCATATTCATTTACAGCGTACGTATGTATATGGTTTTCCATATATTGGAATTCATATACATACGGCTGGGCGTATTACGTATTCCTGGTCCTACGTATTTTGGGACTGGGGCGTGACACATTTTTGGTGGTGGCCCATGCAGGTCAGAATATATTGTCTTGGTTACGTAACTGTGCCAAACAAGCCTGCATATAGGAAAAGATTTTAAGGATCTCATCCACACTTGACTAAAACCTCATTCATCCTTCCACCTATCCTATATTTTATTTTTCGCCACCAACCCTTTACTCTTTTTAGCGTATATTTTATGCTCCAGAAGATTACCTATTTTTACGCCATAGTTAGGTTCACTCTACGCTGCAGTTATAACAAACTGTTTTCCCACGATCCCTTAGTTTTTCTAAAAATCTGCGTATATCATGACATAGGTAAATAGCCAGTGTAAACCTGATGATCCCTGAACCCAGTGTAATAGTTGATCAGGAGGATAAGCGTATTTGTCATTATCTTAGCCATTAAGAAATCAATCTTTGCATTAAATGCAGAGATATGCTCCGAGCCCTGTGTAGTAGCAGTCTTTGGCGTGGCGTCTGACTCTGTCAATAAACGACAAACTCAGGTTTCTGCGCAAATCATCATCACAAACGTCCTTTCGATTATCGTGCGGTACTTTTGTCAGATGTCAGGTTTTCTGACAAATCCATCCAAGGAAAATGAAAAGTTTTTCATACGAATTTACGCTGCCAAGTATGTTATACTTTACGAAGACATATTTCGAGCTCAGAATTATGCGCAGATCTTTTACGCATATTATATGCAGATTTTACGCATAGACCTTTATGTAGATAAGTTTTGAACTATGTTTTACGCTGGCGAATTGAAATCTTTTCTTTATGCCAAAACTTCCTTGGAGCCCTGCTTGTCACGCCCCAGTCCCAAAATACGTAGGACTAGGAATACGTAACACGCCAGCCGTATGTATACGAACTCCAATATATGGAAACCATATACACACGTACGCTGTACATGAATATCCAATCCACAGTGGTAAATATATGTCACAACAAGTCACACGCAGTTCTATATCTCATCCACAACACAAATAATAGAATAAAGGAAATCAATAACTGAATATCAAAGAAGTAGTCTCAAATAGTAATCTCAAGGTATGATAGTCGGGTGGAAACAAATCCACTGCAAATCGACTATAATAAACTACTAAAGAGAGAAGAGAATAAACTCTAATATAAGAATGAAATGTCTAGAAAAGAATAGCAACTAGAATCTCTAAACAGCTGCAATGAATCACATGTAATCAGAAGATAAGATCGTCTCAGACTGATAGGTAGCGTCAGGTCCGGGTCCATACTCCTGCGGATACTCCTGCTCATCTATATCTGGAAAATGGACCAGGTCCTCAGAGGGACGTAACAAGATACAAATGGTACATGCCAATAAAGTACTGAAAATAAACATCCATGGGGTCGCCTAACCATCTAAGTGAATGCAGTTAAGAACACCTTTCCCCACAAGTGAGCTATCTGGCTGAAAACTGGGATTTGGCATGGTTCTCTATTGGAGATCCAGGGGCCTAAAAGGCACGTCGTCTTTTGAACGCCGGTGGCCCGCCTGATAGTACATAATATATAGTGGTCATCATGGCCCGTATCCCCAGCGGAGAATCCGGGCGTACAGGAGAAAAATGTGTAAAGGAGCTCAAATGCGGTACTTGTTGTTCTCTCCACCCCATGCTCTAAGCATGTCATGTCCATGACACGATAAACCTCTAATAACTGCCAGGTCTACTAGCATGCAAAGTTTCTATTGGCAGTTATCCCTATCCGTCGTACGACCTATACGTACCGGGGGCCAGCCGAGTACGCAAGTCCGTGTCCTACATGTGACTCACACTCGTGTAAGAATAGTGTCATGGCCAATGAAACATAAATGCCTCATGAAAATGGGGTAGTCTCATAAAGTAGGTCCAATGCATATACATAAGTAAAAATATAGTACGACGACACCGTCGTTGCACCCAAGTTTCCTTGGACGCGCAGTTTATATAGCAGTTAAAATAAATGAACTAAATAAACAGAAAATAAACATGCATGCCTCATATGGAATGTAAAAACAGTACAATGGCAAGGTATACTTGCCTGGCAAGAAATCTGTAAAGTGTACGCGCCCAAATGTCAAGGACACTGAACCTGGAACTAAGGACTCCGAACAAACGTCCCCGGATGCTGAAACAAACATCACCAACGTTTCCGGAATGAGCAAAATAGCTAAAAAGCACATCCCTTTCGTCCAATTTGGACACAGGGGCAAAACGGTAATTTCGGACAAAAGTGGGGTCCACGTGTGGCCCACTTTGCACCAAAAAGCGTGCCGATGGTAACAGTCTCTAAATGGGTCAAACTATGGGTCAAACAACTCTAGATGTCAATACGAACCCAACGGTATGTCCAAATTTGGATTCCGATGAGCCGAACAAAATTTGGTCCAAAAAGTCAACTGTGGGGCCCGCCAATTGGCGATCTGGTCAACCGTCTCAGAAATGTGTGAAATTTGGGTCACAGGACCAGCGCGTTACCACGAGTCCAGTGGCGCAAGTTTCGTCGCATTCTGACGACCGTGCACAAAATACACGCGAGTTCCACAAAAGTGGCGACACGAGATATGTCCGCGGATACGGCTTGATTCCGGCGCGCTCACGCGTCCGAATCAGTCCCCACGAATTTTCACGTGTCCCGTTATGCTGTGTGCACCATTTGGTACACTTGGCACACGGCGGGGCGGTCCCGTTTGGCGGGGCGCGCTCCGATCTCCCACTTTTGGAAAACCGGAAAAAGTGGGTGCGCGCAATTTTGTGACGAATATATTTCTGTCCACAGCGACTAATAGCACAAAGTTATAATACAGAAAATAAACTAGGTCATCTAATCTACAGGTATCAAAAAGAATCACCGAATTCGGATCTCTGTGGTGGGAGATACGAACTCGGCAACATTGGTGGTCAATATGGAATTCTGCGATTGCAGAATTCTGTCTGTTCGTCCAACTTTGGACGCTGTTTTTCACCTAGGGGCACACGTTTTCCGGGGTAGGCTATAAAACAAATATTTGAGAGGGTTGAGGGAAGATCATACCTATGAAAACGGATCAGCGTTTGGTCGAGCGAGTCAACGGGAATTCACGCCGGAGCGAAGGTGCCTCAAGTGGGAGACTGCAGTTCGCGATGTCGGCGTCGGCGGGATGGTTGGATGGCTTGGGAAGGCTTCTCTGGCTGTGGTGACGGCTCTAGATGGGAAGAGGAAGTCTGGAGTTTCTAGGTTAGGGTTTTGGGAAGCTAACTATATATATATCATATATATTAAGAGAGGGGGGAGTGTTCGGTTTATGGGTTAATGAAAAAAAAAAAAAAGAGTGGCCGAAGGGTTCCTGGCCGCGTGAAGGTTTGCTAAGATGAAACGTTAAGTTGAAATTCGGCTGGAGGGATAGGGGTAGTCAAATGCTCTAAGGTTCTGTGTATGTTATGGTTATTATTATTATTATTATTATTATTATTATTATATTATTACTTAGTATTATTATTATTATATTTATTTTCTTTTCTTTTCTTTTCCTTTCTTTAAATATATATATATACATATATATATTTTAATATATATATATATATATATATATATATATATATATATATATATATATATATATATATATATATATATTCACACATAAGAGAATTTATATAATAGGGTATTGCACATCGTTAGGCTAGCAACTGCTCAAGGGGTCCCCTATATGGAATAAATTCCGAAAAATTTCAGAAGGTCCCATAAGTCATCTAGGGGTCCGAACACCTAATATAAAAATTATTAAAAATCTCTTTCTCCTATTTAGACCTAATTACTACCATTTAATTAATAATTAATAAATAAAAAGGGTATATACTATTTTCTAGGAAGGGGGTTTTACATTCTACCCAACTTGTAAAAATTTCGTCCTCGAAATTAAAATTAAGCCACGATAGAATGCAAGGATGGTATAAGATATAAATTAACAATGTAAATTCATACCTTGGTCTGCGAATAGGTTCGGAAAACGCTTGCGCATGTCGTCCTCGCGCTCCCAAGTTGATTCTCCTGGCGCGCCATGCCTCCATGCTACGCAAACCAAGGGAATAGACTGGTTCCTCAATACCTTCTCTCGACGATCAAGGATTCCCACGGGTTGCTCTTGGTAAGATAAGCTCGGCCCAATGGTGATCTCTGAATGGTCAAGAACATGACTGCTGTCTGCCACATATCGCCTGAGCTGCGACACATGGAATACGTCATGTACTCCCTCCAGTGAAGGTGGTAGCGCAAGTCGATATGCCACCTCTCCAACTCTCTCGAGCACGTCAAATGGTCCAATATACCTTGGACTCAACTTGCCGCGCCCTCCGAATCGGATGGTGCCTCTGGTCGGAGATATCCTCAAGAAGACGTGATCGCCCTCTTTGAACTCCAAGGGACGACGATGAAGATCTGCCCACTGCTTCTGCCTGTCTTGCGCGGCTCGCAAGTGTCCCTGAATCTTCTTGACTGTCTCTACAGTGTTGACCACCAACTCGGGTCCCAAAATCTGACGTTCTCCCACGTCACTCCAACACACAGGAGACCTACATTTTCTTCCATACAATGCTTCAAACGGAGCCATCTGAATACTCGCTTGATAGCTATTGTTGTAAGAAAACTCTACAAGATGTAGGTGGTCCTCCCATGATCCTCCGAAGTCTAACATGCAAGCCCTCAACATGTCCTCCAAGGTCTGAATAGTACGCTCCGATTGCCCATCTGTCTGCGGGTGGTAAGATGTACTGAACTTCAGACGAGTACCAAGGCTCTCTTGCATGCTCCTCCAAAAGTGCGATGTGAAGCGCGAATCTCTGTCCGATACAATACTGACTGGTATGCCGTGCAATCTCACTATCTGCCTCATATATAGATCAGCTAAAGCTTCTGTAGACTGACCCACTCTAAAAGGTATAAAATGGGCTGACTTGGTGAGTCGGTCCACTATTACCCACACTGCATCTCTCCCACTTGGACTCTTGGGAAAACCTGTGACGAAGTCCATAGTGATGTGCTCCCACTTCCACTCTGGAATCGGAAGTGGTTGCAATAATCCTGCTGTCCTCTGGTGCTCCGCCTTCACTTGTTGACATACCAGACATTTAGCTACAAAGCGAGCTATCTCTCTCTTCATCCCATGCCACCAAAAATGCTGTCGTAAGTCATGATACATCTTGGTGCCTCCAGGATGAATAGAGTAGATCGAACTATGAGCCTCTGTCATCAGCTCCTGTCGAATCTCTCCATTCGGAACATAAAGACGATCACCACATTGTAATGTCCCATCCTCATGAATGCGCAATCCGGTCTGCTCTCCGGCCTCTGTCCTTTCCTTTAGTCTCCTGAATCTGGCATCTGTAGGCAAAGCTGCCTTAATCCTCTCTAACAATGATGATTGAACTTGTAAGTTGACTAGTGTCCCATCTGCTCCGGGTAATATCACTTCAATGCCAAGCTCTTGCAAGTCCTCCAATAGTTCCCTCTGTGCTGTCAAGAAGTAAGCTGCTGGCTTCCGGCTTAACGCGTCTGCTACCACGTTAGCCTTGCCTGGATGATAATGTAGCTCTATCTCGAAATCTTTCATCAACTCGAGCCATCGACGTTGCCTCATATTTAACTCCTTCTGCGTGAAGACGTACTTGAGGCTTTTGTGGTCTGTATAGATTTCCACTCGTTCCCCATATAAGTAATGTCTCCATAGCTTCAAAGCAAATACAACGGCTGCAAGTTCCAAGTCATGAGTTGGATAATTCTTCTCATGCACTCGTAACTGCCTAGATGCATATGCAATCACCTTGCCATGCTGCATCAATACACATCCCAAGCCTTTTCCTGATGCGTCACTGTAGATCACGTAACCTCCTGATCCTGACGGAATCGCCAATACTGGTGCTGTAGTCAGTCGCTTCTTCAACTCTTCAAAGGCTGCTTGACACTCGTCAGTCCATATAAATTCCTGATCCTTACAAGTCAGACGAGTCAAAGGTGCCGCTATCCTTGAGAAGTTTTCCACGAACCGTCGGTAATATCCCGCAAGTCCAAGGAAACTCCTCACCTCTGCTGCTGATTTAGGAACAGGCCATGTCTCAACTGCTGAGATCTTCTCTGGATCAACAGAAATACCATCTCCTGTGACAACATGTCTAAGAAATGAAACTCTGTCTAAGAAGAACTCACATTTGCTAAGTTTAGCATATAACTGCTCTCTCCTCAAAGTTTCTAGAATAATCCGCAGGTGCTCCTCATGCTCCTCGTGGCTCTTCGAATAGACAAGTATATCATCTATGAAGACGACCACGAACTGGTCCAAGTACTGGTGGAAGACTCGATTCATCAAGTCCATAAAGATCGCTGGAGCATTGGTCAATCCAAATGGCATGACCAAAAACTCGTAGTGTCCATATCTTGTTCTGAATGCGGTCTTCGGAATGTCCTGCTTCCGTACCTTCACTTGGTGATATCCCGATCTCAGATCTATCTTCGAGAATACCTTAGCTCCACTGAGTTGATCAAACAGGTCATCAATGCGTGGCAATGGATATTTGTTCTTCACTGTCACTGCATTCAAGGCCCTGTAGTCAATGCACATACGCACTGACCCATCTACAAACAACACTGGTGCTCCCCAGGGTGATGCACTCGGTCGGATGAAACCTTTCTCCTCTAGCTCTTTTAACTGTGCCTTCAGCTCGTCCATCTCCTTCTTCGCCAGTCTGTAAACATGCGATGCTATAGGTGCCGCTCCGGGTGCTAGTTCAATTGAAAACTCTACGTCTCTGTCTGGGGGTAGTCCTGGCAAATCCTCTGGAAAGACGTCTTGAAATTCAGAAATAATAGGGTGATAGACAACATCGTCCATTGCGAGCTGCATACCATCAAGGATTTCTGTGGATCCTCGAGCAAACTCAAGTTCAGGCTGGCCTGGTACCTTAAAAAGAATGCTTCCTCCAAAGCAATCGAAGAAAGCATGGTACTTGCTTAGCCAGTCCATTCCAAGCACAATATCAAAAGATGGCATAGGAAGGACTAAGAATTGGGCGTTCATCTCTCTGCCACGTATCACTATAGGGCCCGATCTACAAACTCGAGTAACTGGTACAACTCCTCCCCCGGTAAGAATTCTAACACAACTAGATAATGGTGTAGAAGCAATGTTGTGTTTGGCAATAAAACTAGATGATATGAATGAGTGTGTGGCTCCCGTATCAAATAATGTTACCGCAGGAAAAGTAAAAGCAAGGGTAATACCTGCTATGACATCCACCTCATGATCCATGTCATCTACCTCCAATGCAAAAGCTCGCCCGTTCCTCTGCGGCTGTCCATGTCCAGTCCTCATATACTGCTCCTCCTGGGTGGGTAGTGGTGGTCCTCTCTGAAATCCTCCTGCTGCTGGGGGTCGAGGTGCTCCCGGTCCAGTCATCTGCTGTGCTGTCTTCGGTGCTGAAAGCGCTAGTCTCTGAACTGGCGGTGGAAGTGTCTTCTGCATTTGGCAGTCTCTCGCCATGTGTTGTCCAGAGCCACATCTCATACACTGACCCAAGCGAGTCCGACAATCTCTCAAAATATGTCCCATCTTCCCACAATAATTACATTGGGGTTTTTCCGAAATCTGGTACGGTCCGGCTCTGTGTTGCTGATGTTGTTGTGCCAAGGGGCGTCTGATAGGTCCTCCCTGTTGTGTCCTGGCTGGTCCCTGCTGTATCCTTGCTGATCCTTGTTGTGTCCTCAGCTGACCTCCCCTTCCTCTGCTAATGGTTTCCTGAAATCTGGCCTCTGTCAGTAGCTCAGCATAAGAGACTCGGGACTGCGAGCTTGTATAATGTTGAAGCTCCTGGGTCAGTCCTCGATGAAATCTCTTAGCCTTAGCCAAGTCATTTGGTATCAAAGCAGCGCCATATTTGCTGAGTCGACTAAACACGGCATCATACTCGTCCACGGTTCGGTTTTCTTGCTCCAAGTGAAGAAACTGATCATACAAGGTATCCCTGACAGTGTCCGGAAAGTACTTTCCCTCGAAGCACTCCAAGAACTGCTCCCAAGTCTGGTAAGTACCCAACTGGCGCTCTATGGATTCCCACCAGTGATGAGCATTACCATCTAGAAGCGTCCGTACACCCGTCATCCATAGGTCCGTCGGTAACTGTGATGCCTCCAATAGCTTCTGTGTGTGAGTGATCCAGTTGGTAGTCTCCTCCGGGCTCTCAGTGCCCTTGTACTGTCTTGCACCCATCTGAACAAAATCCTTTACTGATCCAACCCTAGCTCGAGGTACTGGAGCTAGTGCTTGGGCTGGTGCAGTAGCATGTGCAGCCATCCTCTCCAGTGCTGCCAAAAATTCTTGCCTCTGCTCGACTGCCTGCTGCCTCTGCTCGGCCGCCTGCTGCCTCTGTTCCTGCATCATCATCTGAAAGAATTGGAACATCTGCGCTTGGCCATCTTGCGGTACTGGGGCAGGTGGGGGGTTCCCAATAGGTGAAGCGGGAAGATCAGATGGAACTGGAGTGTGAGTCTGTCCATCTGGTCCCGGAAGCCTAGGAATCGTTGGGGTCCCTCCTTGAGTCTGACCATTGACTCCAGAAGTTGCGTCGCCATCGGCGGCAGTACATCCATTCTGCAAATCCATCTTTCTGCAGTTGATGTACGAAACGATTAGAAAAAGTACAGGAATCAAACAGGATGCAAGTATTAAATAGGAAGGATGAGTTTCAATCAAGCGTGGATGAGATCCTTATACTCTATTCCTATACGCAGGCTTGTTCGGTACAGTTACGTAACCGAGACAATATATTCTTGACCTGCATGGGCCACCACAAAAATATGTCACGCCCCAGTCCCAAAATACGTAGGACTAGGAATACGTAACACGCCAGCCGTATGTATACGAACTCCAATATATGGAAACCATATACACACGTACGCTGTACATGAATATCCAATCCACAGTGGTAAATATATGTCACAACAAGTCACACGCAGTTCTATATCTCATCCACAACACAAATAATAGAATAAAGGAAATCAATAACTGAATATCAAAGAAGTAGTCTCAAATAGTAATCTCAAGGTATGATAGTCGGGTGGAAACAAATCCACTGCAAATCGACTATAATAAACTACTAAAGAGAGAAGAGAATAAACTCTAATATAAGAATGAAATGTCTAGAAAAGAATAGCAACTAGAATCTCTAAACAGCTGCAATGAATCACATGTAATCAGAAGATAAGATCGTCTCAGACTGATAGGTAGAGTCAGGTCCGGGTCCATACTCCTGCGGATACTCCTGCTCATCTATATCTGGAAAATGGACCAGGTCCTCAGAGGGACGTAACAAGATACAAATGGTACATGCCAATAAAGTACTGAAAATAAACATCCATGGGGTCGCCTAACCATCTAAGTGAATGCAGTTAAGAACACATTTCCCCACAAGTGAGCTATCTGGCTGAAAACTGGGATTTGGCATGGTTCTCTATTGGAGATCCAGGGGCCTAAAAGGCACGTCGTCTTTTGAACGCCGGTGGCCCGCCTGATAGTACATAATATATAGTGGTCATCATGGCCCGTATCCCCAGCGGAGAATCCGGGCGTACAGGAGAAAAATGTGTAAAGGAGCTCAAATGCGGTACTTGTTGTTCTCCCCACCCCATGCTCTAAGCATGTCATGTCCATGACACGATAAACCTCTAATAACTGCCAGGTCTACTAGCATGTAAAGTTTCTATTGGCAGTTACCCCTATCCGTCGCACGACCTATACGTACCGGGGGCCAGCCGAGTACGCAAGTCCGTGTCCTACATGTGACTCACACTCGTGTAAGAATAGTGTCATGGCCAATGAAACATAAATGCCTCATAAAAATGGGGTAGTCTCATAAAGTAGGTCCAATGCATATACATAAGTAAAAACATAGTACGACGACACCGTCGTTGCACCCAAGTTTCCTTGGACGCGCAGTTTATATAGCAGTTAAAATAAATGAACTAAATAAACAGAAAATAAACATGCATGCCTCATATGGAATGTAAAAACAGTACAATGGCAAGGTATACTTGCCTGGCAAGAAATCTGTAAAGTGTACGCGCCCAAATGTCAAGGACACTGAACCTGGAACTAAGGACTCCGAACAAACGTCCCCGGATGCTGAAACAAACATCACCAACGTTTCCGGAATGAGCAAAATAGCTAAAAAGTACATCCCTTTCGTCCAATTTGGACACAGGGGCAAAACGGTAATTTCGGGCAAAAGTGGGGTCCACGTGTGGCCCACTTTGCACCAAAAAGCGTGCCGAGGGTAACAGTCTCTAAATGGGTCAAACTATGGGTCAAACAACTCTAGATGTCAATACGAACCCAACGGTATGTCCAAATTTGGATTCCGATGAGCCGAACAAAATTTGGTCCAAAAAGTCAACTGTGGGGCCCGCCAATTGGCGATCTGGTCAACCGTCTCAGAAATGCGTGAAATTTGGGTCACAGGACCAGCGCGTTACCACGAGTCCAGTGGCGCAAGTTTTGTCACATTCTGACGACCGTGCACAAAATACACGCGAGTTCCACAAAAGTGGCGACACGAGATATGTCCGCGGATACGGCTTGATTCCGGCGCGCTCACGCGTCCGAATCAGTCCCCACGAATTTTCACGTGTCCCGTTATGCTGTGTGCACCATTTGGTACACTTGGCACACGGCGGGGCGGTCCCGTTTGGCGGGGCGCGCTCCGATCTCCCACTTTTGGAAAACCGGAAAAAGTGGGTGCGCGCAATTTTGTGACGAATATATTTCTGTCCACAACGACTAATAGCACAAAGTTATAATACAGAAAATAAACTAGGTCATCTAATCTACAGGTATCAAAAAGAATCACCGAATTCGGATCTCTGTGGTGGGAGATACGAACTCGGCAACATTGGTGGTCAATATGGAATTCTGCGATTGCAGAATTCTGTCTGTTCGTCCAACTTTGGACGCTGTTTTTCACCTAGGGGCACACGTTTTCCGGAGTAGGCTATAAAACAAATATTTGAGAGGGTTGAGGGAAGATCATACCTATGAAAACGGATCAGCGTTTGGTCGAGCGAGTCAACGGAAATTCACGCCGGAGCGAAGGTACCTCGAGTGGGAGACTGCAGTTCGCGATGTCGGCGTCGGCGGGATGGTTGGATGGCTTGAGGAGGCTTCTCTGGCTGTGGTGACGGCTCTAGATGGGAAGAGGAAGTCTGGAGTTTCTAGGTTAGGGTTTTGGGAAGCTATATATATATATATATATATATATATATATATATCATATATATTAAGAGAGGGGGGAGTGTTCGGTTTATGGGTTAATGAAAAAAAAAAAAAAGAGTGGCCGAAGGGTTCCTGGCCGCGTGAAGGTTTGCTAAGATGAAACGTTAAGTTGAAATTCGGCTGGAGGGATAGGGGTAGTCAAATGCTAAGGTTCTGTGTATGTTATGGTTATTATTATTATTATTATTATTATTATTATTATTATATTATTACTTAGTATTATTATTATTATATTTATTTTCTTTTCTTTTCTTTTCCTTTCTTTAAATATATATATATACATATATATATTTTTATATATATATATATATATATTCACACATAAGAGAATTTATATAATAGGGTATTGCACATCGTTAGGCTAGCAACTGCTCAAGGGGTCCCCTACATGGAATAAATTCCGAAAAATTTCAGAAGGTCCCATAAGTCATTTAGGGGCCCGAACACCTAATATAAAAATTATTAAAAATCTCTTTCTCCTATTTAGACCTAATTACTACCATTTAATTAATAATTAATAAATAAAAAGGGTATATACTATTTTCTAGGAAGGGGGTTTTACACTGCTCTACGCAGCTAGCTCAGAAGTTACATTTTACGCAAATAACTCTCCAACGTAATACAAACTCATACCCTGTTTGATTCCTATACTTTGCCTAAACAATTGTATACATTAACTGCAGAAAGATGGATATGCAGAAAGAATGTACTATTACTAATAGTGACACAACTCCTGGAGTCAATGGTCAGACTCAAGGAGGGACTTCAACAAACCCTAGACTTTCCGGATCAGATGGACAGACTCATAATCCAGCTCCATCTGACTTTCCCATTCCACCTAATGGGACCCTTCCAGTCTCATCAATACCGCAGGACGGCCAGGCCCAATTGTTCCAATTCTTCCAGATGATGATGCAGGAACAGAGGCAACAGCCAGCCAAGAAACGACAAGAATTTCTGGCAGCACTTGAAAGGATGGCTACTCAGGCTGCTGTACCAGCTCAAGCACTAACATCAGAACCTCGAGCTAGAGTTGGTTCAGTAAAGGACTTTGTACAAATAGGTCCAAGGGCGTACAAATATACTGAGAGTCCAGAAGAAACTACCAATTGGATTACTCACACTCGGAAGTTATTAGAAGCATCACAGCTACCTACAGAGCTGTGGGTGACGGGCATAAGAACGCTTCTAGATGATAATGCCCATCACTGGTGGGAATCCATGGAGCGCCAGCTGGGTACATACCAGACATGGGAGCAATTCCTGGAATGCTTTGAAAGAAAGTATTTTCCGGACACTGTCAGAGATGCATTATACGATAAATTTCTCCACCTAGAGCAGGGAAACCGAACAGTAGACAAGTATGATGCTGAATTTAGCTGCCTTAGCAAATATGGCATTTCTTTGATACCAGATGACTTAGCCAAAGCTAAGAGGTTTCATCGTGGACTGACTCAGGAGCTCCAACACTATACAAGCTCCCAGTCCCGAATCTCTTACGTTGAACTACTAACCGAAGCCAGAGTGCAAGAAACTATCAACAGAGGAAAGGGAGGACAATTGAGAACACAACAAGGACCAGCAAGAATACAGCAGGGACCGGTCAGGACACAACAAGGAGGACCTATCAGACGTCCTTTAGCTCAACAACAACAGTACCAGCAAAGAGCGGGACCATACCAGATCCCAGAGAAGCCCCTCTACTATCATTGTGGCAAACATGGACATATCAGAAGAGACTGTCGAGCTCGCCTCGGACAGTGTATGAGATGTGGTTCTGGACAGCATATCTTGAAAGACTGTCCTATGCAACAAGCATCAACACTTCCACCACCAGCACAGAGGCTAGCACTTCCAGCACCAAGACCAGTTCAAAAGATGGTTAGACCAGGAGCACCTCGACCTCCAGCAGCAGGAGGATTTCAACAAAGGACACCGCTACCTACCCAGGAAGATCAGTACCTGAGAGCTAATCATGGACAGCCACAGAGGAATGGGCAAGCTTTTGCTATGGAAATAGACGACATGGATCAGGAAATTGATGTTATAGCAGGTATCACTATTGCTTTTACCTTTCCTGCTGTGACATTATTTGATACGGGAGCCACTCACTCATTCATATCATCTAGTTTTACTGCCAAACACAACATTACCACTACACCTTTACCTAGTTGTGTTAGAATTCTTACCGGAGGAGGAGTAGTACCTATTAGTAGAATTTGTAGATCGTGTCCTATAGCAATATGTGGCAGAGAGATGAATACCCGACTCTTAGTTCTCCCTATGCCTACTTTTGATATTGTACTTGGGATGGACTGGCTGAGCAAGTACCACGCTTTGTTCGATTGCTTTGGAGGAAGCATTCTTTTCAAGGTACCAGACCAGCCTGAACTTGAGTTTGCACGAGGATCCACAGAAATCCTTGATGGTATGCAGCTCGCAATGGATGACGTTGTCTATCATTCCATTATTTCAAGACATTTTTCCAGAGGAATTACCAGGACTACCCCCAGATAGAGACGTAGAATTCTCAATTGAATTAACACCAGGAGCAGCACCTATAGCATCACATGTTTATAGACTGGCAAAGAAGGAGATGGATGAATTAAAGACACAATTGAAGGAACTAGAAGAGAAAGGTTACATCCGACCAAGTGCATCACCCTGGGGAGCACCAGTGTTGTTTGTACCAAAGAAGGATAGGTCAGTACGTATGTGCATTGACTATAGAGCCTTGAATGTCGTAACAGTAAAGAATAAATATCCATTTCCACGCATTGATGACCTATTTGATCAGCTTAGTGGAGCCAAGGTGTTCTCAATGATAGATTTGAGATCAGGATATCACCAGGTGAAGGTACGGAAGGAGGACATTCCTAAGACCGCATTCCGGACATGATATGGGCATTACGAGTTTTTGGTCATGCCATTTGGATTGACCAATGCTCCAGCTATCTTTATGGACTTAATGCATCGAGTCTTCCACCAGTATTTGGATCAATTCGTGGTCGTCTTCATAGATGATATACTTATCTATTCAAAGAACCACAAGGAGCACGAGAAATACCTGCGGATTGTTCTAGAGACTTTAAGAAGAGAGCAATTATTTGCTAAGCTCAGTAAATGCGAGTTCTTTTTGGACAGAGTCTCATTTCTTGGACATGTTATCACGGGAGATGGTATTTCTATTGATCCAGGGAAGATCTCGGTAGTCGAGACATGGCCTGTTCCTAAATCAGCAGCAGAGGTGAGAAGTTTCCTTAGACTTTCGGGATATTACCGACGGTTTATGGAAAATTTCTCAAAGATAGCAACACCTATGACTCGGTTGACTTGCAAAGATCAAGAGTTCATATGGACCAACGAGTGTCAAGCCGCTTTTGAGGAGTTAAAGAAGCGACTAACTTCAGCACCAATATTGGCTATTCCATCAGGATCAGGAGGCTATGTGATCTACAGTGACGCATCAGGGAAAGGTTTGGGATGCGTATTGATGCAGCATGGCAAGGTAATTGCATATGCATCTAGGCCATTACGAGTACATGAGAAGAATTATCCAACTCATGACTTGAAACTTGCAGCAGTTGTGTTTGCTTTAAAGCTATGGAGACATTACTTATATGGAGAACGAGTAGAAATTTATACAGACCACAAAAGCCTCAAGTATGTCTTCACACAAAAAGAGTTAAATATGAGGCAACGTCGATGGCTCGAATTGATAAAAGATTTTGAGATAGAGCTACATTATCATCCAGGCAAGGCTAACATCGTAGCAGACGCGTTAAGCCGGAAGCCAGCAGCTTACTTCTTAACAACGCAGAGAGAATTATTGGAAGACTTGCAAAATCTTGGCATTAAAGTGATATTACCCGGAGCAGATGGGATACTAGCCAATTTATAAGTACAATCATCACTAGTAGAGAGGATCAAGACGGCTTTGCCTACAGACGCCAGATTCAGAAGATTAAAGGAAAGGACAGTGGCCGAAGAACAGACCGGACTGCACATTCATGATGACGGGACACTACGATGTGGTAATCGTCTTTATGTTCCCAATGGAGAGATTCGACAGGAGCTGATGACAGAAGCTCATAGTTCGATATATTCTATTCATCCTGGAGGCACCAAAATGTATCGTGATTTACGACAGTACTTTTGGTGGCATGGAATAAAAAGAGAGATAGCTCACATTATAGCTAAATGTCTGGTATGTCAACAAGTAAAGGCAGAGCACCAGAGGACAGCAGGTTTATTGCAACCACTCCCAATTTCAGAGTGGAAGTGGGAACACATCACTATGGACTTCGTCACAGGTTTTCCCAAAAGTCCAAGTGGAAGAGATGCAGTATGGGTAATAGTGGACCGACTCACCAAGTCAGCCCATTTTTTGCCTTTTAGAGTTGGCCAAACTACAGAAGCCTTGGCTGACTTATACATAAGGCAGATCGTGAGATTGCACGGCGTACCAGTCATCATTGTATCCGACAGGGATTCGCGTTTTACATCATATTTCTGGAGGAGCATGCAAGAAAGTCTTGGAACTCATCTAAAATTCAGTACGTCTTATCACCCGCAAACAGATGGACAGTCAGAACGTACTATTCAGACATTGGAAGATATGTTGAGGGCCTGTATGTTAGACTTTGGAGGATCATGGGAGGACCACCTACATCTTGTGGAATTTTCTTACAATAATAGTTATCAGGCAAGCATTCAGATGGCTCTATTTGAAGCATTATATGAAAGGAAATGTAGATCTCCTGTATGTTGGAGTGACGTAGGAGAACGTCAACTTCTGGGACCAGAGTTAGTAGTTAATACTATTGAGACAGTCAAGAAAATACAAGGACACTTGCGAGCAGCGCAAGATAGACAGAAGTAATGGGCAGACCTTCATCGTCGTCCCTTAGAAATTAAAGAGGGCGATCATGTCTTCTTAAGGATATCACCTACCAGAGGCACCATCCGGTTTGGAGGGCGCGGCAAGTTGAGTCCAAGGTATATTGGACCGTTTGATGTACTAGAAAGAGTGGGAGAAGTGGCATATCGACTTGCGCTACCACCTTCACTAGAGGGAGTGCATAATGTATTCCATGTATCACAGCTCAGGCGATATGTGGCAGATAGCAGTCATATTCTTGACCACTCGGAGATCACTGTTGGACCAAGCTTGACATATCAAAAGCAACCCATCGGAATCCTTGATCGTCGAGAGAAGGTATTGAGAAACCAGTCTATTCCCTTAGTCCGCGTGGCAAGGAAATATGGCTCGCCAGGAGAATCTACTTGGGAACACGAGGATGACATGCGAGAACGTTTCCCGAACCTATTTTTAGACCAAGGTATGAATTACTTTGTTAATTTATATCTTGTACCATTCTTGACTTTCTACCCTGGCTTAGTTCTAATTTCGAGGACGAAATTTTATAAGTTGGGTAGAATGTAAACCCCCATTCCTGAAAACCGTATTAGTTATTATTTAAATAATTATTTAAACTATTTATTAATTACAATTCCTATTATACCAAACCCGCAACCCGTTAATCATCCCAACGTAAACCTCACTTAGCGAAAACCCTACAGAACTCTTTCATGCGTAAAAACCCAACCTGCCCAAATCCCTTTCTCTACGCACAAAACCAATTCCGTA
Source organism: Iris macrosiphon (assembly GCA_036927795.1). Lineage (NCBI taxonomy): Eukaryota > Viridiplantae > Streptophyta > Magnoliopsida > Asparagales > Iridaceae > Iris > Iris macrosiphon. The sequence continues at coordinate 162,404,631 of JAYESA010000002.1, read as the reverse complement.
CGTAAAGTAAGGAATTAACATCAGCAGTTCACCTCGCGTAAAACAGTCAAATAGCAAACTCCTCACCATACCGCGTATATTTTCTCTGTGCGTAAATATCAAAAGCAATAGCAAACTACCCAGCATAAACCACTGCCGCAGCAGCAGTAACTAAACCACCTCTTATTTACCCAGCGTAAACTCTTCTTTTCTTTCCTCTGCGTAGAATCCAACCAAAAATCATTAGGAAAGAAATATCTGTATCAGAAGCAAAACTCAACTTTGCTTTGCTTTGTTCTTTTACACGTGTAAGTTTCTCATTCCACCACTCTTTAGGAAATATCTACAGCTGCACACCTAAACCAATAAGAAGAGAACAACAGCAAGAGTTTTCTTAACCATTAAGTAAATTCCACCGCCCCTATTCCTATATATAATTAATTACAAAGCAATAACTCCTTCCTCTGATCATAGCAACAACTTTGGACGTGCACTTTACTTGGCAAGTACACCTTGCCATAATACTGTTATTTTACCTTTCAAATTGATACATGCATGTTTTATTCTGCCTATATAGATGTATATTTTGTAGATTTATGACCTAATTATGAGACCACCCAGTATTAAAGAGCATCATTAGGTTCATTAACCATGACACAGTGGTTTACACGAGTGTGTGTCTCATATAGATCACGGACGGCGTGACAGGGATGGCCTCATGTACGCATGGTCGTGTGTTAAGAATGGCTGCTGATAAAAACTTTGTATGCTAGTAGACCTGGCAGTTATTTAGGGTATTAGCATGTGGTGGAGGCAACATGCATAGATCATTGGGACAGGAAGGACGACTCATAAGTGTACGGGACACCCACTTTCTTATGTAGTTATTAATCTTATTTACCGTGCGCCCCTGGGATGGGGGGCATATGTGGCATATACTAGCCAGTTGTCACGATTGGTGAATTACGTTAGCATATGTCTAGCCTACACTTTCTCTTACACTCAAAGTTGTCCTCAAACTGCATTCTCTTAGATGGTTAGGCGACCCGATGGATGTTTATATTTCAGTACTTATTGGCATACTTCTATGTATCTTGTTATGTCCCTCTGAGGACCTGGTCCCTTTCCAGATATGGACGATCAGGAGTTTCCACAAGAGTATGGACCTGGACCGGATGCTATTTACGAGACTGAGAAGCTCCTACTAATAGAGTTTCTGTGATTATGATCACTGTTTTAGGGATTTTTGTGTCTACTTTAGTATAGTCGTTTTGTAGTGGATTTGTTTCCACCAGACTATAGACTCTGTACACTTTGATATCCAGTTATATGTCAGTTTTGTTTCCACTGAGTATTTTGTGCTGTGGATGAGATATAGATGGTGTGTGACTTGTTATGACAGTATATTACCACTGATGGATTGCATATTCATTTACAGCGTACGTATGTATATGGTTTTCCATATATTGGAATTCATATACATACGGCTGGGCGTATTACGTATTTCTGGTCCTACGTATTTTGGGACTGGGGCGTGACACTAATTTAATTAAATCCTAAATTGGTCGAGGGGGTTTACAATCTACTCTCCTTTGAGCATTTCGTCCTCGAAATTAAAACATATGTATGGTAAGAACTACTGACTGCAATTTAAAATTCTACTACATACCTATGCCTTTTGTGATGGGGATAACGCTGTCGAATATCCTCCTCACGTTCCCAGGTCGACTCGCCTGGTGCATGATATCTCCATGCGACACGAACTAGGGGGATAGTCTGACCTCGCAATACCTTCTCGCTCCTGTCCAGAATATCTACAGGGTCTTCTTGGTATGATAAACTCAGGATGACTGTGATCTCTGAATGGTCAAGCATATGATTCAGATCTGGCATGTACCTCCTTAGCTGAGATACATGGAAGACTTCATGGACTCCTTCCAAAGTCTGTGGTAAGGCTAGTCTATAAGCAACCTCTCCGATGCGTTCCAACACATCGAATGGTCCGATGTACCTCGGACTCAGCTTTCCTCTGCCTCCAAATCTGATAGTCCCTCGAGTGGGTGAGATTTTTAGGAATACATGATCTCCAACCTAAAACTCTAGTGGTCGTCAGTGTGTATTTCCCTAATGCTTTTGCCTGTCATGTGCTGCTCGTAGGTGCCCTTGGATCTTCTTCACCTTCTCTACTGTACGAACTACCAACTCTGGACCAAGAATCTGTCTCTCACCTATATCACTCCAACATACTGGGGAACGACATTTTCTTTCATACAACGCTTCATAGGGAGCCATCTGGATGCTCGCTTGATAGTTGTTATTATAGGAAAATTCAACCAAATACAAATGGTCCTCCCATGATCCTCCGAAATCAAGCATGCATGCTCTTAACATGTCTTCCAATGTCTGAATGGTGTGCTTCGACTGGCCATCTGTCTGTGGATGATACGATGCGCTAAACTTCAGGCGGGTACCGAGACTCTCTTGCATACTCCGCCGAAAGTAAGATGTAAACCTCGTATCCCTGTCAGACACAATACTAACTGGTACTCCATGCAGTCGCACAATCTCCCTCATGTACATATCTGCTAAGACCTCGGTAGATTGCCCAACTCTGAAAGGTAAAAAGTGAGCGGACTTGGCGAGTCTATCTACGATTACCCATACTGCGTTGCGACCACTAGGACTCCTTGGAAAGCCCGTAACAAAGTCCATAGTAATATGCTCCCATTTCCACTCCGGTATCGGGAGCGGTTGAAGTAATCCTACAGATCTCTGATGCTCAGCCTTGACCCGCCACACCAGGCACCTTGCCACAAAGCGGGCTATCTCTCTTTTCATTCCATGCCACCAGTAGTACTTCCTTAAGTCTCTGTACATCTTCGTGCCTCCTGGATGAATAGAGTATGTTGAACTGTGCGCCTCTGACATCAACTCCTGACGAAGTTCTCCATTTGGAACATAGAGACGATCTCCACATCTCAAAGTCCCGTCTTCATGTATACGCAATCATGTCTGTATTCCAGCCTCTGTCCTCTGTCGAAGTCTCTGAAATCTGGCATCTGTCGGTAAAGCAGCCATGATCCTCTCCACTAATGTCGATTGCAACTGGAAGCCCGACAACTGTCCCTCTACTCCGGGCATAACGACCTCTATACCCATCTGCTCTAGATCTCTCAACAGATGTTGTTGGGTAGTCAAGAAGAATGCCATGGGTCTTCTGCTCAACGCGTCAGCTACTACGTTGGCCTTTTCCGGATGGTATTGTATCTCAATCTCAAAGTCTGTCATCACTTCAAGCCAACGTCTCTGTCTCTGGTTCAGGTCCTTCTGGGTGTAGACGTACTTCAGGCTATTGTAATCAGTGAATATCTCTACTCCTTATCTATATAGGTAGTGCCTCCAAAGCTTCAAAGCAAAAATCACTATGACAAGCTCCAAGTCGTGAGTGGGATAGTTTTTCTCATGGGTCCTTAACTGTCTAGAGGCATAGGCCACAACCTTTCTATGCTGCATCAAGACACATCCTAATCCTTTCCCGGATGCATCGCTATAGATCACGAATCCTCTGGGTCCAGAAGGTATGGTCAAGATAGGTGTTGTAGTCAAACGCTTCTTCAGCTCATCGAACGATGTCTGACACTCCTTTGTCCAGGTGAACTCCTGCTCCTTACGGGTCAAGCGGGTCATCGGTTCTGCGATCTTTGCGAAGTTCTCTACGAACCTCCGGTAATAACCGACAAGTCCTAGGAAACTCCTCACCTCTGAGACATTGGTAGGGGTTGGCCATGTCTCTACTGATGAAATCTTCGCCGGATCTACTGAAATACCATCTCCTGAGATGACGTGTCCAAGAAAAGCGACACGATCTAGAAGAAACTCATACTTGCTCAGCTTAGCATAAAGCCTCTCTCTCCTCAGCGTTTCTAACACTAGTCTCAAGTGCTCTTCGTGCTCCTCGTGGCTCTTCGAATACACCAAGATGTCGTCGATGAAGACTACCATGAACCGGTCTAAGTATTAGTGGAATACTCTGTTCATAAAGTTCATAAATACAGCAGGTGCATTCGTCAGCCCAAAAGGCATCACTAAGAACTCGTAGTGACCATACGAGTCCTGCATGCTATCTTTTGAATGTCTTCTCTTCGCACCTTCACTTGATGATAACCCGATCTCAAGTCGATCTTTGTGAACACCACTGCTCCTGTCAACTGGTCGAATAAATCATCGATCTGCGACAGGGGGTACTTTTTCTTGATTGTCAAAGCGTTAAGGGCTCTGTAATCAATGCACATACGTACTGTCCCATCTTTCTTAGGTAAAAACAAAACTGGTGCTCCCCAGGGTGATGCACTAGGATGGATAAATCTCTTGCTCTGCAACTCCTCTAATTGTAACTTCAGCTCATCTAGTTCCTTCTTTGCCAATCAGTATACATTAGAAGATTCTCTATCTGGCGGTAAGCCTGGAAATTCTTCAGGAAAAACATCCTCGAATTCTGCAACTATTGGTGGGGGTACCATCTCCATAGCCATATAAGCTCCAGCTATCTGTCCTACTCCTTGTTCGACGGTCCCTCGCATGTACTTGAACTCCAGTTGATCTGGCGGTCTAAAAGTGACGCTACCTTTCCAGCAATCCAGTACGGTATTATACTGGCTTAACCAGTCCATGTAGAAGCATGAAAAATATGCTGGATAGCTCTACGCAACATGGTGATGCAGGGCAGCGTAAGCAGGGGACCTCAGGGCCATCAAGAGTGCAACGAAGCTTTTTTCGCTGAGCACAACGTAAAATATGAAGGGACCATCCGCGTAAATGCAGTATGTCCAGGCTGCTTCAGCGTAGACGGGGTGCTTCATCACCTCCATGGCGTAAAACTCATCCGCTTTCAAAGCAGCATTAAAGCGTACAAGGAACGCTTCATCTTTCCCGAAATGAACCTGTCAAATCACGCAGTAAACCTGACATCTGACTCCTGACAAAAGGTGCTGCACGGCTACCCAAACGACGGCTGGAACGATGGCAGATCACTCGGGATGCGCCCCACAGTATGATGGTGGATCTCTGCATTTAATGCAGAGGATTTGATTAAATATCACCGAACCGTCGTTTACTGATATCCCCTTAAACGTAAACTGCTTTTACGCATACAAGGAGATACGCTGCCTTGTTTTACACAGGCAGACGTGAACTGTTTACGCACCGCGGAAGACAAACAGACTGCCATGTCAAAAGCTGCTCTTCGTCCAGGGCTCGAGGCACGTCTCTACACCTAATGCTCAGAACGGTGGCAGGCCTTCAGAACACGCCTATGCAATTAATGCACAAGATGATGGCAGATCTCTGCATTTATTGCGAGAGATTTGGTTATATCTCCAAGAGCCGTAATTCCGGCTAAGACATCCACATCATCACTCTGGCACATTACGCAATGGCTTCTACGCCCATTCAGCTTCTGTGCCCGCTCGGCTTCTACGCCTCCTCAGCTTTTATGCTCGCTCGACTTCTATGCTCATTCGGCCTTCTGTGCTTATTCGGCTTCTATGTCATCAGGCTTCTACGCCTACTCGGCTTCTATGCCTACTTGGCTTCTACGCCATGGTGACAGACATTGGCTTTTACGCCAACCTCTTCTACACGAGGGATACCTACCTACGTGGCTTCTATGCCGTGATCTTCGCAGCGATTATACGCGTTTTGTCCCTTAGTTGGACCCGCGTCACACGCTCATTCAAAAGATCATCTATACGCAGGCATTGGTTATTTTAACCGTTGTGTAAAAGGGTGTTGTACTTTTCACTACTCGGTTTCTACACCGATTGAGTGGTCACTGTCACTAAAACTCTATAAATAAAGACCTCTATCAACAGAGGAACATGTCAAACTTCCAAAAAAAGATCGCACCAGGTCGAAGAAATTGGTCGAACCTCCAAAGAGATCGAACCACGGGTCGAAACATTGGAGATTGAAGAGAGGTCAGAGAGTCTTTGAGAGAGAGAAGCATCCAGAGATCAGGCAAAGAGTAGCGATCGACGACATTGACATCGTGCATCCATCCTCTTTCGCAACCTTCGAAGCTGCTTTTCGTCTTCCACGACACTTCTTCACCATCGTGTAGTCCAAGGGCTAAAGTGATCGACTGCAGATCAGACACCAATAGCAACATTTACCCAGATTAAATAAATTGTACTCCCACATCCTCGTATAGGATCAAATTGTACAAGTTTGTTTGTAAATCAAAGAAAGCGGGTTTCGTGTAAACCTCGTCTTATATACATTTCGTTCTTTCGTTTAATACCACAAACAAGATGGCGACTCTGCTGGGGACATCTTTCTCTTCTGATGAGGAAGCGATTGCTCAACACGATACGGTATCCGTGGGATCCGTGAAGAAGACACTGGTCGTCCAGTTCGACCAGTCTGCCTACGAAGACATGCTTCGGACGGGGGGTAGCTCTCACTCTCTCTCTGTACAAAACAACAGGAAGCTGCGCAAGGTCTGGATGCCCAAGACATCCTCCACCATTCCTGTGGACTCTCCGATCTCTCCGACCAACGAGGTTGTAGCATTGCTCCCTCCGTGCCCTGCACGTAAAATTCAGTCTCCCGCCACGCGCGGTACAGACAAAACTTCTGGCAAAGCCTCAGCGCTAACCCAGAAGTATCCTCCGTGCTCTGCGCGAGAAATACAGTCTCCCGCCACGCACGGTATAGACAAAACTTCGTGCAAAGCCTCAGCGCTAACCCAGAAGTATCCTCCGCGCTCTGCGCGAGAAATACAGTCTCCCGCCACGCGCGGTACAGACAAAACTTCGGGCAAAGCCTCAGCGCTAACCCAGAAGTATCCTCCGCGCTCTGCGCGAGAAATATAGTCTCCCGCCACGCGCGGTACAGACAAAACTTCGGGCAAAGCCTCAGCGCTAACCCAGAAGTATCCTCCGGGCTCTGCGCGAGACATTCAGTCTCCCGCCACGCGCGGTATAGACAAAACTTCTGGCAAAGCCTCAGCGCTAACCCAGAAGTATCCACTGTGCTCTACGCGTAGAAATCAGTCTCACGTCCGTGGCGGAATAGACAAAACTTCTGATGATGCCTCAGCACCAAATCGGAAGTACAAAGCATGCTCCGCGTGTAAGACAATATCTGACCTCTACGGGGAACCAGATGATCGCTGTGATCTCCGCAAGGGAAAGCAAGCGACGAGATACTTAACTTCTCGGCATTTACGCCAGCAAGGGAACAATCTACCCGCCCTCCGAATTACGTGAGAAGCTGATGGCCGACTGAGGACATCCTCAGCCTTACGCCAACCAGAGCGAAGCTCCAAATTATGCCAGGCAAAATCCCTCGGCGTACAGAAGGCTCGATTAACGGAAAGACACGCTCCTCGTAGATTATCCGCCACCCAGATGGCCAATCTGTTGTATACGGGTGGCACAAGGAAGATTATGGTCCCCATCGTCCGCATGCCTACCAATGGGAATAGGAGGAACAAGCCATCATTGTATTCTTCTGCAACTTCTCCTGACCTGCGCAAATATCTGATCCAGAAACGCAAAGACAAGAGTCATGAACGGACTTCAGTTCCCCTAACGGTCAAACGTGGGGAGATCTTATGGGAAGTAGCGTCATCATCCAATGTCGTCACGGCATATGGACCACATGAGGATTCCATCTTCATTGTTCTGCCTACCCGCAGCAGTCAGCGTTCGATAGTCTTCGGCCGCATGCGCAACGAATCGACTATACGAGAAGATTCCTTTAACGACGATGCTGGTGAAATACAAGTTCACAGGTACAGCCCGCAAGCCTTAAAGATCATGCAAAATATGGGTTACAACTTGAAGCTGAAGCCATGTCTCAACTATGGGAAAGGCAGACGAATACCGCCGCACGACAATCCCCACTATCAACAAACTCATTTCTGGTTAGGGTATGCCGCCTCCCTTGCAACTTCCAAGACGGACGAGGATATCCTTTTCTCTCCTCAAGATGGCTCGTCGCCCTCCAACTCATCTCATGCTCTCGAGCAAACATTACCACTAAATATGGTAGTGACGGATCCCTTCGAATCAGACGAACAAGAATTTGAACTATTTGAGAATGACGATTGGGCTCAGCAAATGGATACATAATGGGGATTCCGCTTCGAGCAGAGAGAACCTCCCACCAAAGATGAAGTTATCCAGATTGATGTTGGGGATGAACTTTCACCAAAGCCGATATTTATCAGTAACAATCTTTCCCCAGCTGAAAGGGAAGAATTCATCCAACTGATAAAAGAATACATCGACGTCTTTGCGTGGAATTATGAGGATATGCCAGGACTTGATCCAAAGGTGGCTACTCATAAACTCAACATATTGCCCGATTCGAAGCCTGTAAAGCAGCACCAACGCCGGTTTCACCCGGATATGATGGACGCTATTGAAGCTGAAGTCAAGAAGTTGATAGCTTGCGGTTTCATCCGGGAGGAACAACATCCCGACTGGGTCGCCAATGTTGTCCCGGTCATGAAGAAGAATGGGAAAGTACGAGTCTGCATCGATTAACGAGATCTAAACGCAGCCTGCCCCAAGGACGAGTTTTCTCTTCCCATCACAGACGTCATGATCGACAATACCTGCGGTTTCGAACGTATGTCTTTCATGGACGGATTCTCAGGATACAATCAAATCAAGATGCATCCTGAAGACGAGAAGCATACTGCCTTCCGGACACCACTAGGGGTATATTACTACACGGTCATGCCCTTCGGGTTGAAGAACGCCGGGGCTACTTACCAATGGGCTATGAGTAACATATTCCACAAGTATTTACGCAAGACAGTGGAATGTTACATAGACGATATAGCTGTCAAAAGCTGCCTCAGGGTCAATCACATCCAAGACTTGAAGACGGTATTTGAGCTGATGCGCCAACATCAACTCAAAATAAATCCTACAAAGTCCTTCCTGGGTGTATATAGTGGCAAATTCCTAGGATTTGTCATTACCGCCAAAGGCATTCAAGTGGACCCTGATAAAGTCAAGGCCATCTTGGAAATGCGACCACCCCGTAATCTGAGGGAACTCAGGGGATTTCAAGGTCGTCTGGCTTATATCTGGAGATTCATATCCAACCTCTATAGAAGATGTCAGCCTTTTTCTCGTCTCATGAAAAAAGGTGTATCCTTCGTATGGGACGAAGCCTGGCAGCAAGCGTTCGGGGATATCAAGCGCTACCTCACTAGTCCGCCAGTACTGGTGCCTCCCGTCATAGGAAGACCATTCTTCCTGTACGTTTGAGCGATGGACCATTCTTTGGGAGCTCTTCTCGCGCAGAAGAACAATGTAGGACATGAACAGGCTATCTACTATTTAAGTAGAATGATGATCGGAGCTGAGCACCGGTACAATCCAGTGGAAAAAGAATGTTTGGCTCTGATGTTCGCTATCCAGAAGACGCGGCACTATGTCATCGGCCAGACTATTCACATCATCTCCAAGATCAATCCTCTTCGGGTACTGATGAACAAGCCAAGTGTTCTTAACTCCCGACACGCGACTTGGGCGATGTTATTGACACCATATGACATGGTGTACGTCCCTCAGAAGTCCATCAAAGTCCAAGCATTGGCTGACTTCCTAGCTGCTCATCCGATCCCGGAGGTCTCCAAATTATACGAGGACATTCCCGACGAAGTGGCAGAATATAATTCTGCAATAGAAAGTGACGCATGGCAACTGTTCTTCGACGGCGCCTCCAGGACTGGTCCCAAGGGAAACATAGTTTCAGGGGTAGGAATTGTCCTGGTTACTCCCGATAAACTCGTCATCTATCGAGCATACTCTCTTAACGAGCCATGTTCCAACAATGTGGCGGAGTACAATGCTCTACTAATCGGGCTCCAAGTCGCTAAAGAGCTGGGGGTCGAATCTCTAGAAGCTTTTGGTGATTCTCTGCTTATCGTCAATCAAGTCAGAGGAATATATGAAGTCCGGAATCCAGACCTCATCCCCTATCACTGAGCAACGGTCGAGATAGCCATGACATTCAAAGGGTTCTTCCTAGAGCATGTACCTCGATCTCAGAATCTGGAGGCCGATGCCCTAGCCAGTCTAGCTGCAGATTTAGCTACTCCTATAAGAAGGCAGAATTCGGTAATCCTTCTTAACAGAGATCTATTTTGTGTGAAGAATAACTCTCACATCGAACGCAGTTACGCTGTGAACACCGATCCTCCTACGAGAGATTGGAAAAGTCCCTTTATAGATTTTGTGGCATACGAAATCTTGCCGGAGGACCCTAAAGAAGCAGCATCCGTCAAAAGACGATTATTACGCTTCTACTTCGATGCATCTTCACAATGCCTATATCGCCGGACCTACGACGGACTGCTATTGAGATGTCTCTCTAATGACGAAGCACAGCAGATTATCCGTGAAGCTCACGACGGCGTATACGGGGCACATCAACCCGGTCCTAAGCTACATGATCGTATCAGGAGAATGGGCTATTACTGGCCCACTATGATCGCAGACGCAATCAAGTATGCCAAACAATGCAGGGCCTGTTAGGTTCATGCAGACTTCATACATCAGCCGTCTGAACATCTACATCCTACGGTTGCATCCTGACCTTTCGAAGCATGGGGTATGGATATCATTGGTCCTATTCACCCGTCTTCTTCCAGAGGTCACCGGTTCATACTGGCCATCACAGATTACTTCTCCAAATGGGCAGAGACGATCCCTCTCGCTGAGGTAAAAACATCTAATGTGATCAGCTTCATCAAGCATCACGTCATTTATCGCTTTAGGATTCCCCGAAGGATAATCCATGACAATGGGCCTCAGTTCATCAGCCAAGCGTTTCATCGATTTTGCGATAAAAATCGGATACAAAATGTCGCCTCTACGGCGTATTATCCAGCTGCTAATGGCTTAGCGAAAGCCTTCAACAAAACCATTATCAAACTCTTGAAGAAGTTCGTCTCCTCGAACAAGAGAGATTGGAACGAGAAGCTGGGAGAATGTCTCTGGGCATACCGCACAACGGTCCGAGCACCGACAGGTTGCACCCCATTCTCATTGGTCTACGGGAGTGAAGCAGTTCTTCCCATCGAAATTCAAATCCCGTCACTCAGGATAGCAGTCGCTAATGAGTTAACTCAGGAAAAGAATGACCTTTTAAGGCTTCAGGAGCTAGAAGGATTAGACGAGAAACGCCTTCAAGCTCAACAGAGCATCGCATTCTATCAAGCGCGCATTTCCAGAGCTTTTAATCAAAAAGTAAAGGAAAGAGTGTTCAAAGTTGGCGAGCTATTCTTAGCTGTAAGAAGGCCAATGATTCTTACTCACAGGAGCAAGGGCAAATTTCAGCCCAAATGGGAAGGCCCTTACGTAATCGAGACAACGTTCTCAAATGGCGCTTACAGGTTAGTCCGGCCTAATGGAGACCTACTAATGGCTCCTATCAATAGCAAATTCCTGAAAAGGTACTATGCTTAACCTCCTCTGCTCAAGTGGAATAAGGCGAAAATCTCATTCTGACAAAACTACTTCCAAAACGAAACTAGTTGGGCCGTATTCTACCACGTCCGTATGACCTCTGAATAGATACGTCCTGCTAAAGTTTACCGAGAGTCTATCACGTCCATACTACCTCTGATATCACTCTCACCCAAACCCGTCATTTATATTCTGAAATGATGGGTCCACAAAGTCAGATGAAAAGCCTCTTTATTATTCCCAAAAAAGAGCGGAAGTACATTGAAAAGCAAAAGCAAAAGTACATCATGAAGGGGGAGCGGTCAAATCACGAATCTGCTGCGCCAGTCTGGCCATCTTCTCATTTTTGGAGTCCAAAACGATAGCTCGAGCTCGCTCCCACCTCGTCTCCTCATTATTCAAGCCGGATAAATCAGACAGAGAATGTGTAAGAGCGACGTGCATGGCACTCACATGTGCCAAGTTCTGTTGAGCCTCTTCCATCTAGCTCTGTAACACATGTACACCTGCAGCTGAAGCACGAGACTACTCCTTCGCTAAAGCGAGCTCAGCCTCCAACTTACGGACCCTCGCTTCATTTTTCTCATGTTCAGCTTTACTCTAGGCCAACTAGGGAACAACACACTCTAAGAGGGTGTGCTCGTCACTCATCTCCTTCTGCCGCATCTCGAGGGACCTGCTCAGAGCTTCCAACTCTCCCAGCCTTGCAGTCAGCGAGTCATATTTAGCCTGGGCCAGATCGTCAATACTGTCTTGGGATAGATGCGAGTATTCGTTAATGGGTTGCTCCAAACCATTAACTACCTCCGCCAGTGCGTCAGCTAACCCAGTATCGCCAAGGTCCCTGATCGCCTCTATCGGAAACCGAGAGGACTTCTTCAGATGCTTAAAGTTCAGATTCTTCTCCAACACCATTGATATCAGCGTTTTCAAAGTGTTGTAAAAGATACTGGTATATTGCTCGGTCAGCGCAGCTAGACCCGAATACACGCTGGGAGTAGCTGCAATGTTGTCGAACCTCGCTCCAGAGACGACCGTAATCGACGTGGCCACAGTCCTCGTCTTAACAGGTGGTACGACAAAAGAGGAAGCGCCAACACCAGACGAAGCAACCAGCATACTCGAAGGAGGCATTGTCGCAACGACAGGGTCGTCCTCCTGAGGTATCGAAACCTCATCGGCAGGCGAGCCGGCACCCGAAGATGCTTCCTCTTCAAAATCAGGCACCTCCGTATCAACGCCAGGACCTGACACGGAGCCGAAGGGCGCACATACATTACCCTCCCCGAAGAGGTCTTTGCTGAGATCCACGTGAGGCTCATCGACTGGAATCTCGCTAGAAGCGCTTACAGGCACGGCAGGGGTCTCTCCCAATGATGATCCGGACAAAGGTATATGGAGCCTTATAACCAGCCTCGAAGGCGACTTCATTGCACTACCTGAAGCAGTAGCAACGATAGCAGCCTCCAGCTGAGATTCTCCGACGCCACCGGCCGAAACTGTAGAAGGTCCCTCTCTAAAAGGCGAGGAACCCCCAATAAAAGAATCATCCCCAACATAGGGAGAAGCAGGCTCACTTCCAGGAGCCTCAATGCCAGGAATCCGGAGAGGACGAGTAACCATCTTCTTCGTCCTCTTACGAGGGGAAGCCTCCTTCGGAGTAGGAGCCCTTCGTTTCCCGGAGATTACCAAAGCCCCTGCAGGCGGAGGTATTTTACCCCTAGGTACCGATACGAGAGGCTCATCCGGAGTAGCGGACTCGTCACCCTCGTCAGAAGAAATCGAGGGGACTTCGACCCTTCCCCCAGGCTTGGAAGAGGGCACCCTAAAGCTTCCACCCATATCAAAATCGCGATGGGAGGTGTTCGTTGCCACATAGAACTGGGCATACGAATGCAGGATACGCAGCTCCGTGGAGGGTGTGACGAAGGGCACAGTAAAAATTGCCCCGGTACAGCCCATGATAAAATATTGCCATCCCCTCGCTCCATCGATGAGTCCACCTCTGGACCTGAAGCTGGTGACAGCGTTGCCCACATGCAACTGATCATACCCAAACTTTCTGGCAAACCGACTAGGCTGGTAGGGTTCGAAGAAGCAGTGGTCTTCACTTTTGTACAACAGGTGGGAAGGTCTAATGCAGACCAACCAATTGAAGGCTTCAGGAGAAAAAGTGGTCTTATCTCTACCGGAGTCCTCAAGCCTAACCCCCGATTGGTTGCGATGAACAGAGGGGACATTACAAAGGAGCTTTCAGCTATGACCACAATGCAGCACCCGCCGACAGTCTAAAACTGTGAGCACATTCCAGGAGGATTTCTTGTAATTAAACAAGAAAATCCCCCCCAAGCTACTGCCGGAACCGGGAGACATCACCCGGGGGTTATGGAGAATTAACCATACCATCAAATACATGTATGGTAATTCCACCCGGGGAAAGCTTTCACGCCGAGCTTCATCAGCGAGCAGCGTCTCAGTCATCGCCCTCAGGCCAGCTTGTATGCGGCACACCATGGCAGGGAGCAAGCCCAGTCTCGCCCCAAACACCAGATGCACTGTAGGCCACAAGGTGTTGCGGTGAATACGATCCGCAGATGCGATACCGGGTACCACCAGTCGGCGCAGCCATATAGAGAGGAAGCCAGCCAGTTGAGCTTCCTTGGATAGAGCCCTGCAGCAATGCCTCAGATAGCTGTAGGCCTTAGTACCTGCAGGATATCTTCCTATCCCTTCGACGAGGATCTGATCCGGAGCCCTAGCATCCTCCATAAGATCTTCGACTTCCTGAGCAGTAAGCACGCTCAGAGGATTCACAGGCTCATCCTTGCCTTCCAACACTTTCTCCGGCTGAGCAGCTCTAGCCCGGTGAAAAAAGAGGTAGGACGTCCATTTACTGGTGTGCGCCAAATATGAAGGCTCAGCATAGAAGGCTGTGCAAGCAAGGTAGTAGCACATCAGCTCCTGGTACACTTCCACTACCCGAGGGTTTGAATCCCCCAACTCCCAGTTCGTGGGAACATACTCTTCATACGGAGTATCCTCCATCGGCAGTCTCGAGATCTCTGCCATCTCATGGAGGGCCAATCCCAACTCCCCCAGCGGAGTGGCAAAAGTCCCGGTGAGCGGAATATATCGCTCCATCAGTGCCAGAAAACAGGTTAGGGTTAGGAGGTAACCCAAAACTGGTGGCACACACAGCTGCCAACAGACCAATGTTCTCCAACTCGATCCGAAAATGCTCTAAGGCCCAATCAACTAAGCAAACCCATCGAAGATTTGTTGGGGTCATCCACCCATTGCATCGAGGATTCGCCTTGGGGTATACTCCTCCGCGCCCCATAAAATCATTGCAAAAGGTCGGCAATTGCACCGGCTGGAGCACCAAGCTGTCTTCACTCGGGACACTGCCCGAGTACAATCCCCTGAACGACGTTACATGACCGGAAGGGCGGCTGACAAATAGGCCAGATCCTTTCTGGTAGAAGATCTTCCCCGGCCTACCGTGAAGATCGGGAGTCAGTGTCTACGACATCCTCCTGGGATGTGTAGCATGGAAGAATACCGAGATGGGATAATCTTTTGGCATCTTGGGCAGACTCAAGACCAACTTCCCGACAAGAAAAACCCAGAGTTCTTTCTTTGGCTTCGTTTGGGACTGCTTATCGATCATGTCCCCGAAGAGAAAGGCTGGATTTATATACTGATCCCCGTCTACATACGTCAAGGGCTCTCCATTAATCATGTTCAGCAGCGTTCGCTCACCCTAAGCCGATATCAAGATTCTCCTTCCTTCGGGATATTGGGGCCCGGAGATAGGAAATATCACATGGGACAGATCCTCCAGATAGTTGGAGTGCAGCAGCCCGGCGGCAGAACCCATCACCTCGGCTAGCGGAGACTCACCCAAGTTAACTGCAAGGGTGCAAAAAAAACACGTCAGTTTTATACTAGGCGTTACAATATCGCAGCACATACCAAGATGCAACGGTCTGAGCTCTACGCCAAGACTGTACAAACTTGATCGTTTACGTCAAAATTTTCATCCAGAAGCATAAAATTCAAGTCTGCAGTATACTGTCTGTGCTTTACGCCAGTCTGCCAAGGTTCGAGCTATTACGCCGAAATTTTCATCCACAAGCGTAAAAGTTCAAATTTTTACAGTATACACCAAGTTTTCGACAGTCAAAGCTTTTACGCTCAACTGCGAAAATCTAGAGTTTTTACGCTGACACATTAGAAATGTGGGCGTAAATGATAAAACGTCTCCGTGCATCATCTTCCTCGAAGAGGCTATCAGCACAAAAGACGACCTAGCGCGGTCACGTTCAACGTGTGCGAAGGATTTTTCAAGTCGTTCTTTTCGTCCCAAAAACTCTACATTTCAGGCCTGGTGCACTACTCGTCGGCGGGACACTTCGCTCAGAATGAGGTTCGCCTTGCCCAACCGGAGGCACTCCTGCTTGGACAGAGGAACGAGAAGAAGAATCAACCTTCTTTCCCTTAGAGGAGGAGGATTGCTTAGAGGCCATTTCTGGAAACTTTGAAGACTCAAAGAAGACTCGAAGAAGAACTCGAACAGTTGAAAGCTTTCTTTCGCAGAAGACGGATGGAAAGTTTTTCTCTCAGAAACTTGGAATATATATAGAGTTCGGATGGACTCCTCGGACCCCGAACCAAATCTCCTAATTAATATTCGGTTATGATTGGGTCCTACGTCAGTCTATTATTCAGAGAAGGCGGACAGTCAGCGAATTCGAAAAGTTTTTTGCGCAAAGCAGGTCAGCGGTTCCTACGCTAAGGAGTTTTCTACGCTCGACAGCAACAGATCTACGGTTTTACGCTCGCAAGCTATAAGTCTATGGTTTTACGCTAGGATGCCTTTGTGCTCGGTAGCTTTTATGCTCGAGAGGCTACAAACCTACGACTTCACGCTCAGCAGATACCAAATCGATGATCTCACGCTCGGTTGCGCTTAGTTTACGCTCAGAAGCAACAGATCCATGACTTCACACTCGGATAAATTTTCTTTTCAGAAGCTACAAATCTACAGTTCTACGCTAAGGAGCTTTCTACGCTCGACAGCTACGAATCTACGGCTTTACGTTCGACGGCTACAAGTCGGGTTTTACGCCCAGATGCCTTTGTGCTTAGTAGCTTTTATGCTCGAGAGGCTACAAACCTACGACTTCACGCTCAGGAACTACAAGTCTATGATTTCACGCTCGGTGGTGTTTAGTTTATGCTCAGAGGCTACAGACTAATGATTTCACGCTCTACGACTTCTCGCACATCTGAAAGATACGCCGGCCGGATTACGCGTACATCCGAACGGTTCTCAAAGCGGTCAATTGCAAAGAGTTCACACAGAAGATACTCGTTCTTGACCTCAAAATATTCCAAGTACCCGAAGCATACAGAGTTCAACATTGAAAAATTACTCTTCTTCATGGGTCGATTCGAAGTTCATCCAGACTCCAGTCTAAATATTTCATCTATCAAGATGGCAACTCAGTTTGACAACCATTTCTCGACCCTGTTCCGAGGGATTTTGAGAAATCATTTTTGAAGATGATGTCTGAACAAAGAAATTCTGTTCATCAGAAGCAACAGTTCAGAATTCTACGCGGTTCTTCACTCCTAAAACATCAGGATGGTTCGAACACTCGAATGCTAAAGCGGCTTTCTACGCATCCCTAGTTATGCAAAAGACAGGACAGGACCTAGCACTCTTTCTAAACAGAGTCGGCGTAAAGAACCAGACGTGTCGAAGCTACACATATTCAGACTTCACAGCAACAAAAGTATGGCAAAATGATCATATGCACGGAAGAAAGACGATTTTATTAGAAAGAAAAATCATGATTACATATGAGGGAAATCCAATCTACAAGGGTTTTTCTCCATTTTTATGATTACATATGAGGGAAATCCCGTCTACAAAGGGCTTCCTCATCGTCGTCTGAAGATCGCGCCCAGAATCTGTTCTGCCAGGTTCTCGCATAGGCACAATTCTTTATCCATCTTCTCCAGCAGTCAATCGGTTGTCGCAAACTGACTGACATATTGATCAGTGGCAGGAGGATACAAAAATGGGCATAGACCCATCCTCCAACAGAAGAAAAGTAGAGTAAATTTGCTTTCCTACAGACCAACGCCACTCGAGTCGGGTCAGAGCTAGCTGCTTCTCTCATCCCCGGAGGTAACGGGAGAAGGCGCCACTTGCAAGCGCCATAGTGGAAAATGATTCTTCCTCTCTCCCGAAGAACCACCATACAAAGTTGCTGATTATCCCGAGCAAGGGAGGCTATAATATCCTTCCACGATCCATCGTTGCAGATGACACTTGCTCGAAGACGCCGTCTTTTTCGGCCCCTTACATGCTGGAAGAACATGGTCTTCTTCTTCCTCAGATCGACCCGACGGACTCCGGCGATCATCCTTGTGTGGCGAAAGGAATGCGGAAAGAATAGGTTAAACTCCTCAGCCTTTTATAGGCGAGAGAGGTCACGCCGGTCCCCAATAAATCCGCCATAAAGTCAGCATCGACCGTTTCAACGCTCCATTCAGAAACGTTTCGAGTTACGAGGAGCGGTTCATGCTTCGTTCAAAGCGTTCCAAATTCCGAGGAATTTGAAAGCTTTGAAGGGGGTCTTGTAGAAGCATGAAAAATATGCTGGATAGCTCTACGCAACATGGTGATGCAGGGCAGCGTAAGCAGGGGACCTCAGGGCCATCAAGAGTGCAACAGAGCTTTTTCTGCTGAGCACGGCGTAAAATATGAAGGGACCATCCGCGTAAAGGCAGTATGTCCAGGCTGCTTCAGCGTAGACGGGGTGCTTCATCGCCTCCATGGCGTAAAACTCATCCGCTTTCAAAGCAGCATTAAAGCGTACGAGGAACGCTTCGTCTTCCCCGAAATAAACCTGTCAAATCACGCAGTGAACCTGACATCTGACTCCTGACAAAAGGTGCTGCACGGCTACCCAGACGACGGCTGGAACGATGGCAGACCACTCGGGACGCGCCCCACAGTATGATGGCGGATCTCTGCATTTAATGCAGAGGATTTGATTAAATATCACCGAACCGTCTGTTACTGACATCCCCTCAAACGTAAACTGCTTTTACGCATACAAGGAGATACGCTGCCTTATTTTACACAGGCAGACGTGAACTGTTTACGCACCGCAAAAGACAAACAGACTGCCACGTCAAAAGCTGCTCTTCGTCCAGGGCTCGAGGCACGTCTCTACACCTAATGCTCAGAACAGTGGCAGGCCTTCAGAACACGCCTCTGCAATTAATGCATAAGATGATGGCGGATCTCTGCATTTAATACGAGAGATTTGGTTATATCTCCAAGAGCCGTAATTCCGGCTAAGACATCCACATCATCACTCTGGCATGTTACGCAGCGGCTTCTACGCCCATTCAGCTTCTGTGCCCGTTCGGCTTCTACGCCTCCTCAGCTTCTATGCTCGCTCGGCTTCTATGCTCATTCGGCCTTCTGTGCTTATTCGGCTTCTATACCATCAGGCTTCTACGCCTACTCGGCTTCTATGCCTACTTGGCTTCTACGCCATTGTGACAAACATTGGCTTCTATGCCAACCTCTTCTATACGAGGGATACCTACCTACGTGGCTTCTACGCCGTGATCTTCGCAGCGATTGTACGCATTTTGTCCCTTAGTTGGACCCGCGTCACACGCTCATTCAAAAGATCATCTATACGTAGGCATTGGTTATTTTAACCGTTGTGTAAAAGGGTGTTGTACTTTCCACTACTCGGTTTCTACACTGATTGAGTGGTCACTGTCACTAAAACTCTATAAATAGAGACCTCTATCAACAGAGGAATAGGTCGAACTTCCAAAAAAAGATTGCACCAGGTCGAAGAAATTGGTCGAACCTCCAAAGAGATCGAACCACGGGTCGAAACATTGGAGATTGAAGAGAGGTCGGAGAGTCTTTGAGAGAGAGAAGAATCCAGAGCTCAGGCAAAGAGTAGCGATCGACGACATTGGCATCGTGCATCCATCCTCTTTCGCAACCTTCGAAGCTGCTTTCCGTCTTCTACGACACTTCTTCACCATCGTGTAGTCCAAGGGCTAAAGTGATCGACTGCAGATCAGACACCTATAGCAATATTTACCCAGATTAAATAAATTGTACTCCCATATCCTCGTATAGGATCAAATTGTACAAGTTTGTTTGTAAACCAAAGAAAGCGGGTTTCGTGTAAACCTCATCTTATATATATTTCGTTCTTTCGTTTAATACCACAAACAGTCCATGCCTAGCACAACATCAAAGTATGGTATGGGTAATACCAAGAATCGCGATCTCATCTCTCTACCACATACGACTACCAAGCACGTTCTAATAGTGCTGGTAACCGGCACGATACCTCCTCCGGTAAGAATCTTCCAACTATTAGGTAAGGAAGAAGTAGCTACTCTATGCATTGCTACGAATCTACTAGATATGAACGATAGTGTAGCTCCAGAATCAAATAATGCAGTCGCAGGTAATGATGCAACTAAAATGGTACATGTGATAGCTTCCCCTTCTGTTTCATCCTCAGTGGCTGCTAGTGCAAAGGCATGTCCGTGCCTCTATCCTCCGGTCTGCTCTCGAGCTCGATCAAACTATGCCTGGTGTGGGGCCAAGGGTGGTCCCCTCTGAATTCCTCCTGGTGCTGGTGGACGCTGACCTCCGGGTAGGGGTAGTATCCTCAGAACTGTTGCTGCTGGCCTCTGTCCGGTCTGCGGTGCTGCATCTCTACGCTGGGGGCAGTCTCGGGCAAGGTACTGACTCACTCCACATATCATGCATAATCCAAGCTTCTTTCGACAATCTTTAATGACATGGCCCTTATTGCCACAATGGTGACAAGTCGGAAGTTCATGTTGTGGGTATGGTGCTGCCCTCTGCGGTGTCTGTGCTATGGGGCGATGGATCAGTCCTCCTGCTCTGGGCTGGGCTCTGGCTGGTATGGTCGTGCTGGAACATCTTGCTCCTCTGCCGATGGCCTCCTAGATCCTTCCCTCTGAAAGAACCTCCTCATAAGAAATTCTCGCCTGTGTGGTGGTATACCTCTGCAGCTCGAAAGTAAGGCCATGATGGAATCTCTGAGCCTTCTCTAGGTCATTGGGTATCAGGACGGCACCAAATATGCTAAGATGGCTAAACAACGCGTTATATGCGTCAACAGTCATATTCCCTTGTTCTAGAAGTAGGAACTGGGAGTACAGGGCATTTTTGACTGTAGCCGGGAAATACTTCGCATTGAAGTACTCTAAGAACTGTTCCCAAGTCTGGTTCTTGCCTACACTGCGCTCAATAGAATCCCACCAGTGATGGGCGTTGCCTTTTAGTTGGGCCCTCACGACAGTCATACAAAGGTCTGGATGCAGTTGTGAAGCCTCTAGTAGCATCTCCGTGTTGGCAAACCAATCGGAGATCTCTTCTGCAGTCTCGTTGCCTGAGAAAGTATCTGGTCCTATCTGTCGGAACCATCTAATAGTGCCACCTGTCTGGGCTGGTGGAGGTGCTGGTACTAGTGCTGTGACATGTGTCATCTCTAGTACTGCCATCAAACTCTGTCTCAACGTCTCGGTCTGATGCCACTGTGCTTGCATCATAGTCTAGAAGAACTGAAGCAACTGTGGCTGTCCATCTGATTGTGGCATCTGGGGTAGATAAGGTGGAGGTGATGGTAATGGAACCTCTGGCTGTGTAGTAGGTGTCTTCTCAGATGTCGGCCTCTCGGTTTGCGGCATTGGCGTAGCTTTCGAAGTCTGGCCCTCGAAATGCTGTTTGGGAATTGTCTGTTCCTTATGTCGTTGTGTAGGATTGCCCTGAGAAGTCTCGTGCCAATGTATCAGCGGGGCCTGTAGCGGTGGTTGCCCTCCAGGTAGTCCCTGGGGTACCTCCTCTCTTTGGATGGTGTCGGTTGGCACCACGGCACTAGGTGCTCCTCGTCCACTCCGCAATTTCATCTTGCTGCAAGAGATAGGACTTCATTAAAAGAGTACGAAATCAAGCAAACAGGATGCAGATGTTTAGAAGTAACACGAAGGAAGTTCAAAGACATAATCAAAGTGGATGAGACATAGTAATTTCTATCATATTGCAGGCTCGCTGGGCATGTTACCGTACCACAAGCGAAACCAGACCTGTATGGGCCACCACTAAACTATGTCACGCCCCAGTCCCAAAAGTACACGGGACCAGGCCACGTGGCAATAGCCAGCTGTCACGTCTCCGAGGATATCCCAATTTAATGGATCATAACGAAGAGTACTACGCTGTCCTAAAATACGAACATGTCCAATATCAACATCAAACAGGTAATCTAATCTCATCCATAAAATAAACAACACGAAAGTACTAAAATAAATGCTGGAAGATAAACGCCAGTCTCAAAATATCATAGTACAACCAAGAATGTCTGGTGGGGACAAACCTACTACTATGACGAAATAAAAGTGCTGAATGAAAAATAGAAGAGTAATGACTAGGGCATCGGCTGATTAGATAAAGATGCGCCCAATCCTAGGCAGAAGGCCTACCAACTGATCACGGAAACTCTAACGGTAGAACCTCTAACTCCTCCGCGGTAGCGTACCTCATCTCCTGTCTTGGGTCGTACACTATAGGGGTAATATGCCTTGTCCAAATCTGGAAAGGTACCAGGTCCTCAGAGGGATGTAACAAGATACATAGAAGCATGTCATATATGTAAATACTGAATAAAATAAATACAATAAAGGGTGTGCTGAAAATCTAAGTGAATGCAATATAAGAACAACCTTGGTATGTATGGGTAGGCGTGGGCATAACGTCCAACACTCCGAAGAGTGTGGTATTTGTAACGTCCATCATTTCGAAGAATGAGGTATCTGTAATATATATACGTCCATATTACTCCGAAGAGCGCGGTATCTGCAATAAAGAAAGTCATTAGATTCGTGGCTCCTCCGGATAGTACGGAATCTAATGTGTGTATCCCATACGCCTACTAGTTGTCCTCTCCGTCCAATGTAGATATACAAGTCGAATACACGACGTGCATACCGCACAGCTATATGCCAAGTCTCTACTAATATAAAATCCTGAATTACGTACTAAACCGTGATGCATGTCACACGCACCGATAGATAGTCGAGTACGCGAACCCGTATCCCAATATGCATTTGCCCCAGTGTAACGTGGAAGAGTGTCAGGTCTAGGAAGATATCAGAGTATCCTCCCAATGGGGTAAGTCTGCTAGTGACTAGGCCAAGTACACTAATCATCGACGCAACCGTCGACTGCACCCGAGTCAATCTCGGACGCGCACAGTTGTATAAAAGAAAGCAACGAAATAACATACAACATATGCATAATTTAAATTAGACAGTAAATACGGCAAGGTATCTTGCCTGGGTCCTCAAGCTGTGAATGCCAAAAGCCTGTTCTTGAGTGTCTCCTAGCTGGTCTAATGACCCTAAACACATAATATAATATATCAAATACTGTCATCAGGCACTAAGCAATACATACACACAACTTACGACGCTGCTTTTAGGTACTGACGCAAGATAACGGCTGGTCGACTATAGTGGCGCGTGTGCACGTAGCTAAGGTGCACAAGTGTCCTGTCCTCAGTTACCGTGTCTCTTGCGACAATAAATACTAAGTTATGGGTCACAAAACTGTTTACGTTTAGTACAATTATATGTCCTTATTTCCCATGTTTAAGCATACATGTCGAGGTCCAGGTTTTTAGGTGAAATACAAGTCTTTATAATCGAGTTATATCATTAAGATAAATGCTAGTTATTAAATAAATGCTAAATCTTGTTAACATCATACATTCATATATTTAGTTTAACGTTAATTAGGTTTGTGTCTAAGACTACGACACTCGACACGACGACACGACGACTATATATATCACAACGATACGAGGAGAGAAGGGAACTAGAGGGCGAGTACCTAGTTGGCTGGACGAGGGTCTGCTCATTGACTGGTCGTCCTCTGGCGTGGGGCGGAGCTCCGTTCGACGTGCGGGCAGCAACAGTCGTGGGCGGCAGTAGCTGCAGTAGGTGCAGTAGGTGTAGCAACGACAGCAGTAGCTTGGCAGCGGCGACAAACAACCTGGGGTGGTGCTGGTCGGAGGTTAGATCGTGGGAGAGGTCGGGGTCAGCCTGGAAGTGGTGGTTGGCGGCACTGGAGGCGGCTGGGATGCTCTAGTTAGAGAATAGGGGGATGTTGATGATGGTAACGGGAATGGTTGATGGCGGTGGTGCAGCTTGTGTAGGCGGCCTAAGGGGAGGGGTCCGGTGGCTAGGGGTGCAGGCGGCGGTAGGAGCTGCGGGGGTGGCAGCCTGAAGTGGTGGTGGTGTTGAGGGAGTCGGGGGATGGGAGAGGGGGTACTCGGGTTTTGGAAGGGATTCGGCTAGGGTTGACTTGGTGGGGTAATTTTAATTCTAGGGTTTCAATAGAGAAGTATGTATTTATATAAGGGAGAGGGAATATGGGCTGACCTCGGGATTTGGGCAGGCCTGGCTCCTCAGGGTGGGGGCTGGTCCACATGAAAGGTGTAAATAGGCTTTGTTAGGTCTTATTTTGGGGTGAGTTTTGGCTTTTAATTTAATTTTATTAAAAGCAATGCGCAAGGCGTCCTTTAATAAATTTCAGACATATGGAATTAAAATTGGGTGGGACACTAGGGTCAGATGGGTAGTTTGGCATGTCTAGGAGAGGTATATGAAATTTGTTTGAAGGTAACTACTAATGTAGCACTCCAAACGTCGAAGCAACGATAAGGTGTATTAAGACATATAATTGTTGTACCTTAATAATAATTGCATCCAAATTAATCCTATTCTCTCAATCTAATTTAATTAAATCCTAAATTGGTCTAGGGGGTTTACAAACATGCAAGTTAGTCTACTGTAAAATTCGTGCAACATAGACGTAAATAGGAAACCACTAAAAAATGTCATCTATTCGTCTTTGTGGCCATAACTCTTTACCGACTTATGATTTTATAAAACCATTGATTCCGACGTTCATGTAGCGCTAAAATCTATAGGATTTGATACACAAATCTAGGATTTGTGTCCGCTGACTTTTTGGTCAACGGATTGCCTCGATTTGTGTGCCACGAATCACAAATTCGTAAAGTTGATTTTTTGGGACCAAAATTAGGATTTAGTAATAAAATCAGATTATAATAAGATTAAAATAATATTTTAGGTTATTTTATTCATAACTAAAATAGATTAAAATGGAGGAACATATTCACCCACTTTTGTAACCTAACTTGTTTGTTTATGTGACGGGTAGATCGGACGACTCCTTGAGTTGGGACTTCATTCTTTTTCAGACCAGGCAAGATACCTTACCAAATTGCTTACAGTACTTTACATGCTTATTATATTTTTATATATTCATTGCATGTGTATTTTCTTTCAGTCATAATTATATATTATATATGTTGACACACACTTGACACATAGTATCATGGGAGAGGAGGACAATCAGTAGGCGTATGGGCTATAACCACTCTAATAAACTATAGTATCTAGCACGTACTATGATAGTTGTGTCACGCTGGTTGCTACCCTCACGGTATATCGATTTCTGGTATCGCGATGGTCGCTACCCTCGCGGTATGTCGATTTCTGATGTTCCTGGCGTGTGTGTGAGTTATGAGATTAGATAGAGTAGCCTACCCCTCCCCATACGTCGAAAAGTTGTCCTCACTATGCATTTTCATATAGATTATCTTGTACATCGTACTTATATATTTTTTGTCGATTATGCATGTTTTACTATATTCAATTGGCATGCTTCTATGTATCTTGTTACGTCCCTCTGAGGACCTGGTCCCTTTCCAAGTGTAGACGATATTGACTATTCGCAGGAGCACGGATCAGGACTTGCTACTTATCTCTTTCGAGGAGGTCTCTCTTCGAGTCTCATTGTTTATTAGATGTTCTTATGTGGTTTCTCTTATATCCTAGTTGGTAATGGATTTGTCTCCACCCAACTACTTGTTCTTATCAAGCATTTTATACTTGATTCAGTTATATAGTTGATTGATTATTTGATTTTATAGATGAGATCTAGTTATGTCCTGTGACTTGTAAAAATATATACCACATGTGAGTTGTTATTCATATTACAGCGTATGTGTGTATTATGGTATCCATATAGTCGAGTTGCCATATGCATACGGCTGGCATGCTTATGTATTCCTAGTCCTACGTATTTTGGGACTGGGGTGTGACATATTTTTGTGGTGGCCCATGCAGGTCGATAGCATATTGTCTCGGTTATGTTTCTGTACCGAGCAAGCCTGCGTATAGGATTAGAGTACAGGATCTCATCCACTTATTTAATCACCTCCCTTGGTTTCATTTCGCATTCTTATTTGATTGCTTGTATTGTATCTTACTTGATCCTTTCACAATGTTAATCTTATCTTTTCTTTCGTGCTTAATAGGGGTTAGGAAGATGACTTATACTAGGTATATCCACTCTAATGTTCAATAACACTATTAGTTAAATTCTTGTAAGTTGAGTAGTATGCCTCATAACCTAATACTACGTAGTTCTTTTGACCCATTAATGAAGTATAATTGAATAACATTAACTATATGCTAGCACAAGAAGATAGTATTATCTAGACTGTAGGACTTAGAGGCCCATACCCCCATTTGGTCGAGTAGACTTAGATAAGAAGTTAGTATAGCAATTGTAGAGGCACAACACCGGTCTTCTTGGTGAACTTAAAGTATTTTGTACCTTCTTTTATCATAATATAGCGTACTTATATTTTCTGAACTACCTCGACTTATGCTGCTATTATAGCATAATTTTGCAAGCTTATTCTTTTATCGAGCTTGTTCATGACATATATATTATTGGGTGCACATACTAATACAATTGTCTATTTAAAATCAGTGTATTATGGTCTGATCAACCTTAGTACGCTTGGTTCGCTCTTTGTATGACTACCTTACGTGGATTGAGATATATAGTTGACTCAACTTGTTAAATGAATATACTTGCCCTCTAGACAAGTCAGAGCATATCATATCAGGTACGTAACTGTTCTGATATGAACATGTGAATATGAATTTACCAAAAAAAATAAGATTTCAATCCACAACTGCCTTGACAACTCCATCTTGAATTCTTTAATCGCTTTGAACCCCGTACTTGTATTCTATCATCTCTTCCTTGAATTCTTTATTATTGTTCTCCGTCTTCCCCTATTTCGAAAAGACGAACGCTCGTGCTTGGTATAAGTTTGATACACATAGAGTACTAGATATACCCCATAGGCCAATCACATTACTTGGTGACTAATTTCGTAATTAAGAGCATATCATAGGGGATATATTTGGTGTTAAAACTTTTGAGGATTGAATAAAACGATTAAATAATTTGGGAAATATTTTTTTAAATGTATAGCCTTATGTGATAGATGGGTAAATTCTAAGTTGGGTAGAAGTCGCATTGTTAACTTGAGGTAATTTTTTTTTAGATTGTGATCAAGTAAGATTAGATTGAGAGATTTAAGTCATTTTAAATTTTGAGATTTTTTTTTTTGAAAAATGATTATGATGATAAGGATTTAATGAAATTTGATATCTTGATATTAAGGACCAAATATTTATAATTTGAGCACATGATTTAAATTTTGAATATTGAAGGCCGAATCATCGATTTAAATTTTGAGGATAAATATAGAATCTTAGACTTGAACAATTGGTGAATTAGATTTAAAAAATTTACAATTTGATGATTTGAATTAAAAGTTGAATTTTGATTGTTGGATCACCTATTTGAAATGTTGATAATAGAAATTAAATTTAAACTTTGATGAGTACAAAATTCTTAGGTTGAATATAGGAATAATATTTGATTAGAATTGTTTAAAATTTATAGGAGATTATGATAGTTAAAAAATGTGAGGTAAAATTTGATGTGGGTTATTTAAATCTTCAAGATATTATATAGATTTGAATTAAATTTGGATGTTAATTTTTTAAAAATGTAGAAGAGATTATGATAGGTTAAATTTTGATTTAAACAGTGGTTATTTTAATTTTGAAGATATTATGATGGATTTGAATAGATTTTGTCATTTAAATTTTTAAGAAGATTGCGGTTGACTTGCCTTAGATACGAATGTGAAAGATTTAACAAATTATTCCTTATTTTTAATTTCGAGGATGAAATTTTTGTAAGTTGGGTAGATTGTAAACCCCCTCACCCAAAATAGATATTTTATGTGTATTTTATATTATTATATTTATTATAGATTATTTTAAATATTAAATTACTTTAGAGTATTCTCTTAGTTAATTAGAAAATAAATTTCTTAGTATATTTACTTATGTAATTATTATTTAGAATCATTTTTAGGCTATTTTAGAATTTTGGAGATTTTCTAGAATATTTAGGTAATTAAAACATAGGGAACGTAAATTTCTAGGACTTTCATAATTTACTATGAGACCATACTTGCATATTGTTCCTACCAAATATTTATTTTAGGTTAAAATATTTAATTATATTTTTCTGTAATTTATTTAGAATTTTAAGAAATTTATTTAGATTTTTAAAATTATTTAGGATTTATTTGGATATATATAGTCTTAATATTAGATAGATGATAATTTAGTGATAATAGATATTAATAAGATTATATATAAATTATTTGTATTATCTTTAATTCTATTTAAGATTATAAATTATTAAGATGAACTCAAACTCTATTTTAAATTAATTCAAATCCTGAGCCTACTAGGAAAGCAACTTCATGCATATCTTATCATTATTTAAACTGATCCTAATCATATCCAAATTAGAGTCATATTTAATTAAGTAGTCTCCACCATTATAAATACCTATTAGACTTATGGAATAAACTCTTATTTCATATTTTTCTTCCCCAAACTCCTCTCTTTTTCGTACAAAAACAGTCAAAATTCGTCATAAATTCAGCCTCATTTTTTATTAGTTATGACGATTTAAAAAGACGGTATCTCCAAGCTCCGGACTCCAAACGCGTTCCAGTTTTTTTTGTTATAACCATATCAAGGTTAGTTTTCTGAATATATAAATTATTTTAATAATTTATGAACTAATTTTTCCAGAAAATTCTAAAAGTGTCAGTTGTTCGAAATCAGACGCATTTTGGTGTTTTTGAGTTTACGGGAGATCTCGAACTCGGAATTATGAACCGTTTAAAGTTTTGGAAAGTTGACATGATGAAATTACATAAAATTATTTTTCTAGAATTTAACATGCAAGTTAGTCTACTGTAAAATATGTGCAATATAGACGTAAATAGGAAACCACTAAAAATTGTCATCTATTCGCCCTTGTGGCCATAACTCTTTACCGACTTGTGATTTTATAAAATCATCGATTCCAGCTTTCATGTAGCGCTAAAATCTATAGAATTTTACACACAAATATAGGATTTGAGTTGGTTGACTTTTTGGTCAACGGATTGCCTCAATTTGTGTGCCACGGATCACAAATCAGTAAAGTTAATTTTCTTTGGACCGAAATTAGGGTTTAGTAATAAAATCAGATTATAATAAGATTAAAATAATATTTTAGGTTATTTTATTCAGAATTAAAATAGATTAAAATGGAGGAACCTATTCACCCACTTTTGTAACCTAACTTGTTTAATTTATGTGACGGGTACATTGGACGACTCCTTGAGTTGGGACTTCATTCTTTTTCACACCAGACAAGATACCTTGCCAAATTGCTTACAGTACTTTACATGCTTATTATATTTTTATATATTCATTATATGTATATTTTTTCCAGTCATAATTATATATTATATATGTTGACACACACTTGACACATAGTATCATGGGAGAGGAGGACAATCAGTAGGCGTATAGGCTATAACCACTCTGGTAAACCATAGTATCTAGTACGCACTATGGTAGTTGTGTCACGCTGGTCGTTACCCTCGTGGTATGTCAATTTCTGGTGTCGCGTTGGTCGCTACCCTCGCAGTATGTCAATTTCTGATGTTCCTGACATGTGTGTGAGTTGTGAGATTAGATAGAGTAGCCTACCCCTGCCCATACGTTGAAAAGTTGTCCTCACGATACATTTTCATATAGATTGTCTTGTATAGCGCACTTATATATTTTTTGTCGATTATGCATGTTTTACTATATTCAAATGCATGCTTCTATGTATCTTGTTACGTCCCTCTGAGGACCTGGTCCCTTTCCAGGTGTAGACGATCTTGACTATTCGCAGGATCACGGATCAGGACTTGCTACTTATCTCTTTCGAGGAGGTCTCTCTTCGAGTCTCATTGTTCATTAGATGTTCTTATGTGGTTTCTCTTATATCCTAGTTGGTAGTGGATTTGTCTCCACCCAACTACTTGTTCTTATCAAGCATTTTATACTTGATTCAGTTATATAGTTGATTGGTTATTTGATTTTGTGGATGAGATTTAGTTATGTCCTGTGTGTGGAATGCTATTGATTTCAATGCTACATGTGTCACGTCCCAGTCCCAAAATACGTAGGACTAGGACACGTAAGCATGCCAGCCGTATGGATATGGCAACTCCAATATATGGAAACCAAAATCCACACGTACGCTATAATATGAATATCAAATTCACAAGTGGTATAAACATATATCACAAGTCAAAGGGTATAATCTAGATCTCATCCACGAAAATCAAATATAAACAAATAGTCAATATCTATGAAACTAGATCTCAATACAAAGAATCTAAAGATGATAGTTGGATGGAAACAAATCCACTACCAACTGGAATATAAAAACAAACACAATGTAAGTACAACACCAATATTCATGAGGCTCGAAGAGAAGACCTCCTCGTAATATATGCAACCAGTCCGTATCTGCACTCCTGCGAATACTCAAGAACAGCTACACCTGGAAGGGGCCAGGTCCTCAGAGGGACATAACAAGATACATAAAAGCATGCCAATAAAGTACTGAAATAAATATCCAATGGGGTTGCCTAACTATCTATGTGAATGCAGTTTGAGAACAACTTTCTAACAAGTGGGCTATCTGGCCCTAAATGAGATTGGCATAACTCTCTCGGAGAACCAGGGGCCTACAAAGCATGTCGTCTTTTGAACGGCAGAGACCGCCTGTAATATATGGGGTCATCACCGCCCGTATCTCCATCGGAGCTTCCGGGTTATAATAAGGAAAGTGCAAAGGAGCCCAAATGCGGTACTTGTTGTTCTTCCCACCCCATGCTCTAAGCATGTCACATCCATGACATGATAATACCTTTAATAACTGCCAAGTCTACTAGCATGCAAGTTTCTAACAACAGTTATTCCTAACGCACGTCCCACACGTATCAATGATCAGTCAATACATGAGTCTGTGATCTATATGAGACTCACAACTTGTGTAAAATGTGTCACAGCCAAATGAAACCTAATGATGCTTTATGATAATGGGGCGGTCTCATAAACAAGGTCAATGCATATACATAATAAAAATAAATCACGACGACACCGTCGTTGCACCCAAGTTTCCTTGGACGCGCATTTTATATAACAGTTAAAATATATGAATTAAAGACAGAAAATAAAGATACATGCAATATATGGGATATGAATAATAGTACAATGACAAGGTATACTTGCCTAGCAAGAAAGCTGCAAAATGTAACGTCCAGATGTCATACACCAAGAGTCAGAAACTATGGCCTCAGAATGAACGCCTCCGGATGCTGAAATAAACATCACCAACGTTCACATAATAAGCGAAATAGCTAGAAATCACCACCTTTCGTCCAATTTGGACACAGGGGCAAAACAGTAATTTCGGATCAAAGTGGGGTCCACGTGTGACCCACTTTGCACCGAAAAGCGTGCCAAGGGTAACGGTCTCTAAACGGGACAAATTATAGGTTAAACGAACTCTAAAAGTCAGTACAAACTCAACGGTATATCCAAATATGGATTTCGGTGAGCCGAACACAATTTCGATAAAAAAGTCAACCGTGGGACCCACAAATATGGGCCTTGGTCAACTGTCTCAGAATTGTGTAAAAATTGGATCACATGACCAGCGCGATACCACGAGTCCAGTGACGTAAGTTTCCTCGCATTCTGACGAGCGTGCACTAAATGCGCAGGACTTTTACAAAAGTTACGACATAGGGGATTTTTTGCGGATACGAACTGATTTCGACGCGCACACATGTCCAAATCAGTTTTCGTAAAAATTCACACGTCTGGTATACTGTGCGCACCTTTTGGTACACTTGGTACATGACGGGGCGGTCCCGTTTGGCGGGGCACGCTCCGTATCGCAATTTCTAGAATTTGTCAAAAACAGGTTTTCGAGATTTTCAACTTGATTTAATTCATCATATAGCAAATAATAAAATATTGTATTTGACAGAAAATAAACTAGGTTAGATGGTCTTCGCATATCAAAAAGAAAAACCGAATTCGGATCTCTGTGGTGGGAGATATGAGTCCGTGAACATAGGTAGTTACCGCAGTTTTCTGCGATACCCAAAAGTTGTCATTTTTCGCCAACTTGGTCATTGTTTTCGTCTAGGGTTACGAGCTGTTCGAGGTCAACTAATATATATGTATGGAAGGGGGATATGTCGTATACGTACCGGTAAAGA
This sequence comes from Iris macrosiphon, assembly GCA_036927795.1. Taxonomy (NCBI): domain Eukaryota; kingdom Viridiplantae; phylum Streptophyta; class Magnoliopsida; order Asparagales; family Iridaceae; genus Iris; species Iris macrosiphon. The sequence continues at coordinate 162,372,464 of JAYESA010000002.1, read as the reverse complement.
CGGGGTCGAGTTTGGTCGTGCGAGGAGACGAAAAATAGGGCGTGAACACAGATAAGTTGCTGTGATTTCTGTCGCGGCGTTGTGCGCGGTCACGCGACGAGGAACTCCGGCGGTGAACGGTGCTCCGGGCGGCGGTCTGGCTGGCAGCGGCGGTATAGGGTTGGGGAAGATGAAGATTGAGGGTTAGGGTTTTGGAGATGAGAAATATATATGTATATATAGGAGCGGCGGGGGTCTTCATAGCACGCGCGCGAGGGGGGGAGTGGGGTCTTCACAGCGCGCGGGGGCGGGTCTTCACAACGCGGGGGGGGGGGGGGGGGGGGGGTGGGGATTGGTGCTAACGGGTTTCTTTGGGATTTCGGGTTTGGGTAGTAGATCTAATAAGAAATCTATTTTTTTTCCTTTTTCTTATTCTTTTCTTTTCTATTTCTATTTTAATTACTAAGCATTATATATATATATATATATATATATATATATATATATATATATATATGTAGAAAAAATTCTAGAAATTTATTTTAGAGCATATAATTAATCTACCAACTGTCCAATAGGTCTCCTACATGGAATAAATTAGAAAAAATTTATAATTGCTCCAAAAATCCCCTAAATGCACAAACACCTAAAAATAAAAATTAAATAAATTCTATTTTCTCTAATTAGCTCATAATTACTATAATTCAATTAAATAATCAATAAAAACGTTAATACGGTTTTTAGGATTAGGGGTTTTACAATATGAACACCAGAATCAACGGTTTCATAAAATCACAAGTCGGTAAAGAGTTATGTCCATAAGGGCGCACCGATGATAGTTTTAGTGGTTTTCTATTTACGTCTATGTTGCACAAATTTTACAGTAGATTAAACTTGCATATTAAATTCTAGAAAATAATTTTATGTAATTTCATCATGTCAGCTTTCAGAAATTTCAAACGGATCGTACTTCCGAGTTAGGGATCTCCCGTAATCTCAAAAACACCAAAATGCGTCTGATTTCGGACAACTGGCACTTTTAGAATTTTTGGAAAAATAGATTCATAAATTATTAAAATAATTTATATAATCAGAAAACTAACCTTTATATAGTTCTAACAAAAAAATGGAGTGCGTTTGGAGTACGAAGCTAGGAGATATCGTCTTTTTAAGTCGTCATAACTACTAGAAAATGAGGCTGAATTTATGACGAATTTCGACTGTTTTTGGACGAAAAAGAGAGGAGTTTGCGGAAGAAAAATATGAAAGATGAGTTTATTCCATAAGTCTAATAGATATTTATAATGGTGAAGACTATTTAATTGAATATGACTAGGATTGGTTAATTTGGATATGATTAGGATCAGTTTAAATAAGGATAAGATATGCATGAAGTTATTTTTCTAGTAGGCTCAGGATTTGAATTAATTTAAAATAGAGTTTGAGTTTATTTCAATAATTTATAATCTTAAATAGAATTAAAGATAATACAAATAATTTATATATAATCTTATTAATGTCTATTAACACTAAATTAGTATTTATCTAATATTAAGACTATATACAACCAAATAAATCCTAAATAATTTCAAAAATCTAAATAAATTTCTTAAAATTCTAAATAAATTACAGAAAAATATAATTAAATATTTTAAGCGAAAATTAATATTTGGTAGGAACAATATGCAAGTACGGTCTCATAGTAAATCATAGAAGTCCTAAACATTTACGTTTCCTATGTTTTAATTACCCTAAAATTCTAGAAAAATCTTCAAAAATCTAAAATAGCCTAAAAATGATTCTAAATAAATATTTATATAAGTAAATATATTACGAAATTTATTTTCTAATTAACTAAGAGAATACTCTAAAGAAATTCAATATTTAAAATAACTATAATAAATATAATAATATAAAATACACACAAAATACTTCTTTTGGGTGAGGGGGTTTACAATCTACCCAACTTACAAATATTTCGTCCTCGAAATTAAAAATAAGAAATAATTTGTTAAATCTTTCACATTCGTATTTAAAGTAAATCAACCGCAATCTTCTCAAAAATTTAAATAAAAAAAATCTATTCAAATCCATCATAATCTCTTCAAAATTAAAATAACCACTGTTTAGAACAAAATTTAACCTATCATAATCCTTCTACATTTTTAAATAATCAACATCCAAATTTAATTCAAATCTATAGGACATTTTCAAGATTTAAATAACCCACACCAAATTTTTCATCACGATTTTCAACTATCATAATCTCCAATAGATTTTAAACAATTATAATCAAATCTTATTCCTATATTTTAACTTAAGAATTTTGTACTTGTAAACCCCTTGATTTTTCAGGAATTTTAAAAATCAAATTTCACAAATTTCTGTAATTTTTAACTAATTAAAAATCAAGCTATTTGGAATTAAATAATTTTAAATGATTTTAATCAATATTAAAATATTATATAAATAATATTTTTAGGTGTAAAATAAAATATTAGACATAGGATAATTTTTCTGGAATTTATTGGACCCCAGAAACATTTTAAAGACCTAAAAACTAATTATTAAATAAACCCTAAATAAACCCGGTTTATTTGTGACCCAAACCAACCCGAACCGGACCGACCCGGTCTAGCTGAACCGGGCCCAAACCCTAGCGGGTCGGATCCGGGCCCGTTAGCCGACCCGACCCGCTTCGACCCGACCCGACCCGTTACTGTTGTAAGCCCTAACCCGACGAATCCCTTCGTCTCCCCGCCGCCGGTCGTTTCTGCCGCCGTGGTCCGCCGCCGACCCCTCGGTTTACCTCCCCCGCAACCGTTTCAGCGTCTCCTCCCCTACCTCGGCCCTTCTCCTCCCTCTCCTCCTATAAATACCCCGGCCAACCCCCAGCTACCGCCGTCCCCAGCCTCCCCTTCGCTCCACCACCCTTCTCCGTCAGCCCGAGCTCTATCGCCGGCATTCCAGCCTCCGCTTCCCCTCGACCAGAGCCGGCAGTGAACCCCGCTGAACCCAGTCGCGTCTCGACGACTCAGCCGCAGCCGAGCTCCGCCAGCACGCCGCCTCCAGCTCCGAGCTCTGCCGCCACGACGATCCCGCCACGAGCAGCCACCTCCTCCGCCGTGACAGCTCCGGCGTCAAACCGGAACCCTAGCAGCCCTGCCGCCGTGTCGCGACGCCTCGCGAGGAAGCGCATTTCAGTCTTCTGTGGAGCCCTGTTCAGGTAGCCGTTTCTCTCTCCTCGCTGCCTCATTTCCCGTTCCATCTGCTGTGATACGTAGACTGCGTGACCCTCTCGATACCCGTGCAACCCGCTCGGTGTGTCGAGTCCTGTGGCGATCGCGAACTGCGATCCAAAATCAGAAAAATATTCGTCCTATTTTCCCCCGGAACTGAGTGCGCCCCGCTAAACGGGACGACTTGGTCGTGTGCGGACTTCACCAAAAGGTGCGCGCCGTTAATACGGACGTGTGAGATTTCACGAAAGTTGATTTGGATGTGCGTGCACACCGAAATCAATGCATATCCGTCGACAACGTCCCGTATCGACACTGTTCTGGAACTCGTTGTAACTTCGTGTACACACGTCGTATCGAAACAAAACTTATGCCATCGGACTCGTAGCAATACGCTAGTCTTGTGACCCAAGTTTGGTTCGATTATGAGAACGTTGACAAAATCGCGTATCGTGGGCCCTACGGCTCCACTTGACGGGCGATTTTGTGATCGGCTCATCGGAATCCAGTTCTGGATATTCCGTTGGGTTCGTATCATCGTTCTGGACTTGTTGGCACTAAGTTTGACAAATTTGGAGAACATTGTCTCTGACACATTTTTCGGTGCGAAAGCGAGCCACATGTGGACCCCGCTTTGACCAGAAACTGTCGATTTTGCCCCTGTGTCCAAATTGGACTCAAGGACAGGCATTTCTAGCTATTTGATGTCTTCTGAATATGATGGTAATGTCTATTTCAGCATCTGGAGGGGTACCTGCAAATCCCGCTGATACCAGAGTTACAGTTGGAGTCAGAACCTCAGGCAAGTGTACCTTGCCAAAACTTGCAGTACCTGCTTCATATTGTTGTTTTGATTTATTTATATGATATATATATGCTCAACCTAGAACCGTATGACAATACTTAGCGTCCGAATAATATTCGGGTTTCAACACTGTACGCAGAGTTGTGTAATGTCACATAGACATGGATATCGAGATCCTATACTTTCTCGTGCTTGCCCTATCAAGTACGTCATTCCCAGGACACCTAACACTATTCATGAGACAGAATCTTCCTGAGATATTCATGGTGATTCTGTATAGATTACATGATTCATGACATAGATATTGCATGTGCTTAGCTAGCATTGTGACTTGCTGCATTAGTTATGATCTTGCGTGACATGGACATGAGACATTGTGGACATGAGACGTGTGATTACATTGGGTGGGGAGAGACACACAGGCTACAGGATAATTTTTTATATATTATGGTGTCGTAGGCCCAATACATAGAAAATTACATAGTAAACTACATAGTATAACTGCTACCGGCTCCCCGACACAGAACTTGTAGTGGTCTCAGCCTAAGTCTAGTGATGCTTTCACTTGCATTTCATATAGATGGTTACATAGTTTATCCTATTGTTTTATTTATTGTTGCACTGTATTATTTTTGGCATGAGTTATTCTTGTACCTTGCTATGTCCCCTGAGAACCTGGATTCCGGATTATGTCCCCAGGATTAGCAGACGAGATCTATCCCACGGTATACGGGACAAGAGCATTAGCAGGAACAGAAGCAGGAACAAGAGCAGGCATTGGAGCAGTACCAGAAATCGAGGACGAGGTGATTGTCGATGATATGCTTCTTCTGTACTCAGTCTTTGATGCTATTAAAATTCTTATTTAATGAACAATTGTATCAGACTTGTTATTGGGTTATTCCCCGATTTATTTACTTGTGACTTGATGTTGATTATATTTCACTTTGTTGATATTGATGTATTTATTTCTGTGGATGAGATTAGTAGACCTTTATTGTTGTATTACAGCTTAAGTATATCCTGATGGGTCCATTAAATTGGGTTTGCCCATTGGTGTGTGCTGTTGGCCATTGTCACGTGGCTAGTCCCTTGATATTTTGGGACTGGGGCGTGACATGGTTTTTATGGTGGCCCATGCAGGTCAACGAATAAATTGCTTCGGTTTCAACTTAGGGACCGAGTAAGCCTGCAATAAGGATAGGATAAGTTTTTAGGATCTCATCCACTTGCTTGAATCGTTCTTGATATCTATATCGGATTCGAATTAATTTCTTGACTTGCATCCTGCCTTGATTCCTGTGCGCCTCTTATTGTTTATTTTGGATGCAGAGTTATGGATCCACAAGCAAACGACGAGACTCCTGCAAGAACACTACGAGATGCTGTGGTAACCAACGAAGATGAAGTAACACCAGTAGGAGAAGGTCAATCAGCTCAACAACACAGTCAAGCAAATCATCATGCCTTGAGAATCCAGCAAGATGACAGTCCGCCTTCACCGCAGTTTACTCCACCAATGCCTGTATTCCCACAAGGGCAGGCTATGGACGGGCAACAGATGTTTCAAATAATCTACGCAATGATGCAAGCTCAACAACAAATTCAACAAGAGGCTCTACGTCATGAGGCAGAGAACTTGAGGAGCAGCCTAGCAATCGCGCTGGAGCAGGCAGATTTACCAGCACGACGGCCAACGACGGGCTCTATCACCGATTTTTGCCAGCTGAAGCCCCGCACCTTTTCAGGCAAGGAGGAGCCCACAGAAGTTCATGAGTGGCTCACCAACACACAACATCAATTAGAAGCAGCTGAGCTTCCACGGGAACGTTGGATGACTGCCGTCAGAATGCAATTAACAGACAATGCACATCACTGGTGGCTATCTGAGGAGACACGGCTCGGACCAGACCGAGTCACTTGGGAAGAGTTTTCCAGACTCTTTCAGGAGATGTGCATTCCAGCCATCGCTCGATCAGAACTTCGGTACAAGTTCAATCGCCTCACTCAAGACAGTATGACAGTGGAAGAGTATAACGCTGAGTTCATTCGTCTAAGTCGCTTCGCCCCTACCATGATCCCGACAGAAGAAGAGAAGGCTGAGAAGTTCTTCGACGGACTAAACTTCGAGCTACAGAGACTGATCGGATCCGTTGCACCTACTTCTTACTCGGACGTCCTTGCTGTAACACGACGCATGGAGCCGTCACCAGGAGAGAGACCAGCCTGAAACGGTCTTCCACATCAGCACTAGCCAGAGCACCACAGGAAGAAGATGCAGAGAGACCTCACATGCACCAGCCACCCAGAGCATCTCCGCAGATACTACCTACATGTCAATACTGTGGCAAGGTAGGCCATATTGAGAGGGAATGCAGACGCAAGTTGGGATTATTCTTGATTTGCGGATCCAATCAACACTTAGCCAAGGATTGTCCCGAGCATCGGGAAGGAGCACTAATGTTAAACAAACAAGCTTTACCAGTACCGAGGCCAGCCTATCCAGCATTGGGAGCACCGCAAACGGGAGTTGAAGGAGTCATACCACCACCTCCAGAAGGGTATCAGCCGAGGCCACCTTTGATACCCCAGGCATTACTCTTCCAGCAGGCTCAACAGCAACAGAGGAATCCACCACAAGGACGCGGACAAGTTTTCGCGATGACCTTGGAGAACGCGCAAACTCGTGGAGTAGCTAATGCGCGTAAGGTATTTCGTAGCTATCTATTCTAGTATTGCTTTATCTCGTGCCTGTTGGTTCGTGACCATAGCCCTAAACCTAGTAATTTTGAACTTGCTAATAATTGATAACCTAGTATGTTTTTATAAATGATAACCTAGTTTTTCTAAACTGTAGTTTTCTTGCTTTCCTTCACTCTGGAAATTGCATAACTTCCATTGCTTAGGGAAATAAAGTTTTTCCTTATGTGTTTTTCTTAAACCCTCATCCTTGATTCTCCTTGATCATGATCTTGATAGTGATGTGCGTCGAACAATGCTTGCAACCGTGTCATCTCTGTTGACCGGTTATTCTTTGATTGCGAGGTCGTAATCCTCTTAAGAGGGGTAGATTGTAAATCCTCTGATTTTTCAGAAATTTTAAAAATCAAATTTTACAATTTTCTGGAATTTTCTGTAATTTTTAACTAATTAAAAATCAAGGTATTTGGAATTAAATATTTTTAAATAATTTTAGTCAATATTAAAATATTATGAAAATAATATTTTTAGGTGTAAAATAAAATATTAGACATATGATAATTTTCCTGGAATTTATTGGACCTCAGAAACATTTTAAAGACCTAAAAACTAATTACTAAATAAACCCTAAATAAACTCGGTTTATTTGTGACCCAAACCAACCGGAACCGGACCGACCCGGTCTAGCTGAACCGGGCCAAACCCTAGCGGGTCGGATCCGGGCCCGTTAGCCGACCCGACCCGCTTAGACCCGACCCGACCCGTTACTGTTGTAAGCCCTAACCCGACGAATCCCTTCGTCTCCCCGCCGTCAGCCATTTCTGCCGCCGTGGTCCGCCGGCGACTCCTCGGTTTACCCTCCCCCCCGCAACCGTCCCGGCGTTTTCTCCCCTACCCCGGCCCTTCTCCTCCCTCTCCTCCTATAAACACCCTGGCCAACCCTCATCCACTGTCGTCCCCGGCCTCCCCTTTGCTCCACCACCCTTCTCCGTCAGCCCGAGCTCCACCGCCGGTATTCCAGCCTCCGCTGCCCCTTGACCAGAGCCGGCAGTCGACCCCGCTGAACCCAGCCGCGTCTCGACGACTCAGCCGCAGCCGAGCTCCGCCAGCACGCCGCCTCCAGCTCCGGGCTCCGCCGCCAAGACGACCCCGCCACGAGCAGCCACCTCCTCCGTCGTGACAGCTCCGACGGCAAACTGGAACCCTAGCAGCCCCGCCGCCGTGTCGCGACGCCTCGCGAGGAAGCGCATTTTAGTCTTTTGCGGAGCCATGTTCATGTATTCGTTTCTCTCTCCTTGCTGCCCCGTTTCCCGTTCCGTCCGCTGTGACGCGTAGACTGCGTGACCTTCTCGATACCCGTACAACCCGTACGGTGTGTCGCGTCCTGTGGCGATCGCGAACTGCGATCCAAAATCAGGAAAAATTTTGTCCTATTTTTCCCCGGAACTGAGTACGCCCCGCTAAATGGGACGACTTGGTCGTGTGCGGACTTCACCGAAAGGTGCGCACCGTTAATACGGACGTGTGGGATTTCGCGGAAGTTGATTTGGATGTGCGTGCACACCGGAATCAACGCATATCCGTTGACAACGCCCCATATCGGCCCTGTTCTGGAACTCGTTGTAACTTTATGTACACACGTCGTATCAAAACGAAACTTGCACCATCGGACTCGTAGCAATACGCTGGTCCTGTGACCCAAGTTTGGTTCGATTCTGAGAACGTTGACAAAATCGAGTATCGTGGGCCCCACGGCTCTACTTGACGAGCGATTTTGTGATCGGCTCATCGGAATCCAGTTCTGGACATTCCGTTTGGTTCTTATCGTCGGTCTGGAGTTGTTGACACTAAGTTTGACGAATTTGGAGAATATTGTCTCTGACACATTTTTTGGTGCGAAGCGGGCCATATGTGGACCCCGCTTTGACCAAAAACTGTCACTTTTGCCCCTGTGTCCAAATTGGACTCAAGGACAGGCATTTCTATCTATTTGATGTCTTTTGAATCTGATGGTAATGTCTATTTCAGCATCCGGAGGAGTACCTGCAAATCCCGCTGATACCAGAGTTACAGTTGGAGTTAGAACCTCAGGCAAGTATACATTGCCAAAACTTGCAGTACCTGCTTCATATTGTTGTTTTGATTTATTTATATGATATATATGCTCAACCTAGGACCGTGTGACAATACTTAGCATCCGAATAATATTCGGGTGTCAACACTGTATGCAGAGTTGTGTAATATCACCTAGACATGGATATCGAGATCCTATACTTTCTCGTGCTTGCCCTATCAAGTACGTCATTCCCAAGACACCTAACACTATTCATGAGACAGAATCTTCCTGAGATATTCATGGTGATTCTGTATAGATTACATGATTCATGACATAGATATTGCATGTGCTTAGCTAGCATTGTGACTTGCTGCATTAGTTATGATCTTGCGTGACATGGACATGAGACATTGTGGACATGAGACGTGTGATTACATTGGGTGGGGAGAGACACAAGCTAATTGCTGATTTTATATATATTATGGTGCCGTAGGCCCAATACATACTAAATTACATAGTAAACTACATAGTATAACTGCTACCGGCTCCCCGACACAGAGCTTGTAGTGGTCTCAGCCTAAGTCTAGTGATGCTCTCACTTGCATTTCACATAGATGGTTACATAGTTTACCCTATTATTTCATTTATTGTTGCACTGCATTATTTTTGGCATGAGTTATTCTTGTACCTTGCTATGTCCCCTAAGGACCTGGATTCCGGATTATGTCCCCAGGATTAGCAGACGAGATCTATCCCGAGGTATACGGGACAGGAGCATTAGCAGGAACAGAAGCAGGAACAGGAGCAGGCATTGGAGCAGTACCAGGAACCGAGGACGAGGTGATTGCCGAGGATTTCTCCTGAGTATATGCTTCTTCTATACTCAGTCTTTGATGTTATTAAAATTCTTGTTTAATAAACAATTGTATCAGACTTGTTATCGGGTTGTTCCCCGATTTATTTACTTGTGACTTGATGATGATTATATTTCACTTTGTTGATATTGATGTATTCATTTCTGTGGATGAGATTAGTAGACCTTGATTGTTGTATTACAGCTTACGTACATCTTGATGGGTCCATTAAATTGGGTTTGCCCATTGGTGTGTGCTGCTGGCCATTGCCACGTGGCTAGTCCCTTGATATTTTGGGACTGGGTCGTGACAGTACTCTTCAAATTTTAAATTCAATTTCTATTATCAATATTTTAAATAGGTGATCCAACAATCAAAATTCAACTTTTAATTTAAATCATCAAATTGTAAAATTTTGAATTCAATCCATCAATGTTCAAGTTTTGAGTTTTATATATATATATATATATATATATATATATATATATATATATATATATTATCCTCAAAATTTAAATTGTTAATTTAATCTCCAATATTCAAAATTTAAATCATGTGCTCAAATTATAAATATTTGGTCCGCAATATCAAAATTTTAAAATTTATTCTATAAGGCATTCTTATCTTTAAAGTTAATCATCATAATCTAAATCATTCTTCTAAAAATTCTTAAAATTAAAATGACTTAAATCTCTCAATCTAATCTTACTTGATTACAATCTAAATTTTTTTATCTCAAGTTGATAATGCAACTTCTACCAAACTTAGAATTTATCGATCTATCACATAGGCTATACATTTAAGAAAAACGTACTCAAATTATTTAATCGTGTTATTCAATCCAAAAAATATCTCACATGTTTTATGTCCTTAATTACAAAAGTTAGTCACCAAGTAATGTGATTGGCCTATAAGGTATATCTAGTACTATCCGTATATCAAACTTATAGCAAGCACGAGCGTTTGTCATTCCAAAATAGGGGAAGACGAAAAACAATAATAAAGAATTCAAGGAGGAGGTGATAGAATACAAGTACGGGGTTCATGGTGATTAAAGAATTCAAAAAGAGAGTTGTCAGGGCAGTTGTGGATTGAAATCTTATTTTGGTAAATTCCTATTCGCATGCTCATATCAGTACAGTTTTGTAACCGATAAGATATGCTCGGACATGTCTAAAGGCAAGTATATTCGTCTAACATGCTGAGTCAACTATATCTCAATCCACGTAAAGTAGTCATGCGAAGAGCGAACCAAGTGCATTAAGGTTGATTAGACCGTAATACACTGATTCTGATTTAGACAATATATTAGTAGGCGTCCCTAATAACACATGTCATGAACAAGTTCGATAAAAGAATAAGCTTGCAAAACTAGGCTATAAAATAGCAGCATAAGCGGAGGTAGTCCAGAAAATATAAGTACGCTGGATTATGATAAAGGAAGGTACAAAATAATTCAAGTTCATAAAGAAGATAAGACTCTTCCGGTGTTGTGCCTCTATAGTTGCCATACTAACTTCTTGTCTAAGTATCTAGTCGACCAAATAGGGATATGGGCCTCTAAGTTCTACAGTCTGGATAAACACTATCTTCTTATGCAAGCCTATAGTTGGTGTCATTCAATTATACTTCATTAATGGGTCAAAAGGACTATGTGATACAAGGTTATGAGGCATACTACCCAACTTACAAGAATTGAACTAATAGTGTTATTGAACAATAGAGTGTATATACCTAGTATAAGTCATCTTCCTAACCCCTATCAAGCATGAAAGAAAAGATAAGATTAACGTTGTGAAAGGATCAAGCAAGATGCAATGTAAGCAATCAAATAAGAATACGAAATAAAATCAAGAGAGGTGATTAAATAAGTGGATGAGATCCTATGTGCATGCTTGCTCGGTACAGTAACGTAACCGAGACAATATGCTCTCGACCTGCATGGGCTACCACAAAAATATGTCACGCCCCAGTCCCAAAATACGTAGGACTAGGAATACATAAGCATGCCAGCCGTATGTATATGGCAACTCCAATATATGGATACCATAATACACACGTACGTTGTATTATGAATATTAACTCACATGTGATTTATATATTGTCACAAGTCACAGGACATAACTAGATCTCATCCACATAATTAAATATCCAATCAACTATATAACTAAATCAAGTATAAAATGCATGATAATAACAAGTAGTTGGGTGGAGACAAATCCACTACCAAACTAGAATATAAGGAAAACAAAATAAGTACATCTAATGAACAATGAGACTCAAAGAGAAGACCTCCTCGAAAGAGATAAGTAGCAAGTCCTGATCCGTGCTCCTGTGAATAGTCAAGATCGTCTACACCTGGAAAGGGACCAGGTCCTCAGAGGGACGTAATAAGATACATAGAAGCATGCCAATTGAATACGGTAAACATGCATAATATGTAGAAAATATATAAGTACGTTGTACAAGACAATCTATATGAATGCATAATGAGAACAACTTTTTGTCGTATGGGCATGGGTAGGCTACTCTATCTAATCTCACAACTCACACACATGTCAGGGACATCATCAGCCGTCATACCGTGAGGGTAGCGACCATCGTGACACCATCAGCTGACATACCGCGAGGGTAGCGACCATCGGACACGACTACCATAGTGTGTGCTAGTTACTACGGTTTACCAGAGTGGTTAGAGCCCATACGCCTACTGATTATCCTCCCCTCCCATGATACTATGTGTCAAGTGTGTGCCAACATATATATAGTATATAAATATGACTGAAAGAAAACACACATGCAATAAATATATAAAAATATAATAAGCATAAAAATTACTGTAAGTAATTTGGCAAGGTATTTTGCCTGTTTTGAAAAAAGAATGAAGTCCCAACTCAAGGCCTCGTCCGATCTATCCGTCACATAAATTAAACAAGTTAGGTTACAAAACTGGGTGAATAGGTTCCTCCATTTTAATCTATTTTAATTCTAAATAAAATAACCTAAAATAGTATTTTAATCTTATTATAATCTGATTTTATTGTTAAACCCTAATTTTGGTCCAAAGGAAGTCAATTTTACGGATTTGTGATCCGTAGCACGCAAATCGAGACAATCTGTTGACCAAAAAGTCAACCAACTCAAATCCTGGATTTGTGTGTGGAATACTATAGATTTCAATGCTACATGAACACCGGAATCAACGGTTTCATAAAATCACAAGTCGGTAAAGAGTTATGTCCATAAGGGCACACATATGACAGTTTCGGTGGTTTCCTATTTACCTTTACGTTGCATAAATTTTACAGTAGATTAAAACTGCATAATAAATTCTGGAAAAATAATTTTATGTAAGTTCATTATGTCAATTTTCCGAAACTTCAAACGGATCATAATTCCGAGTACGAAATCTCCCGTAATCTCAAAAACACCAAAATGCGTCTGATTTCGGACAACTGACACTTTTTGAATTTTTTGAAAAAATAGGTTCATAAATTATTAAAATAATTTATATAATCAGAAAACTAACCTTTATATAGTTCTAACAAAAAAAACTAGAGCGCGTTTGGAGTCCGAAGCTAGGAGATATCGTCTTTTTAAGTCGTCATAACTACTAGAAAATGAGCCTAAATTTATGATGATTTTCGACTGTTTTTGGACGAAAAAGAGAGGAGTTTGGAGAAGAAAAATATGAAATATGAGTTTACTCCATAAGTCTAATAGTTATTTATAATGGTGGAGACTACTTATGTAACACCCCGTTCCGCTCAAGCGGACTGCCGACTCAAACGGCAATCGTGCAGCTGTCCCGACCTGCTTTGCCTCAACAAAGATGCAAAGGATATCCAGACTTGTCCCTACAGGAATTCAGCTTAGGCTTTCAGAGGCTCGCTCGGCGTATCGCTCTACCGAGGCGAATCATCGCTAAGGTGGGTGGCTACGGTGAACTTGTCTTTGCTTAGCCAGCACACATAAAATCTGGAATATTTATGCTAGTCGCTAGGTGATTCACCCCCTGCATGCTAATAAATCCAACGCACCTAGCTAAGGGAATAATCCCAACTTGTATTGCTATGCTAGAACATGGAAAATAAAATACTGCTTATATTCAGACCCTCGCATGCTAAGTCCCTTAGCGGTTTCATCTCTCGGCTTACCTTCGGGTCCGAGCAACGTGCATGTTTATGTTCCTTAGAAACGCATGCTTGTCTGCTTGAATGTTGCCTTGTTTTCATCCAATCCCCGGGAGACTACTAAGTAGTCGTCCCGCGCCTGAATGAACCTGCAAGTATCCGTGTACTCGTGTTCCCGTATGTCTCGTGTAATCGTGTTGCCTGAGATTGGCCAATATATTACCGTGTACTCGTGTTGCCTGAGATTGGTCAACGTACTCGTGTTGCCTGAAATTGGATTGACCCTGACCTGCATGTCGCGGACAACTCGGAAACGAGGTATAGTTCCACGGACGGTTCCGGGGCACTGGGGCCGATCCGATCCGGATGGAACTCGTGTGTGGTCCATCGTGTGCTGGCGAGTGGTTTGTAGCATATCGTGTACTTGGTTGCATTCCACTTGGCCTAGGACCACATCATGTGTAGTCTATCGTGTGCTGGCAAGATGGTTTGTAACATATCGTGTACTTGGTTGCATTCCATCTTGGCCTTGGACTACATGTGCAATCCATCGTGTACGGGCGAAATGGTTCGTAGCGCATCGTGTGCTCTCGTTGCGTTCCATCTCGTCTGGGATTAGTCCTTTATGGCTATGCCAGCGACTCATGTTCATATAGATAAGTCATCCTCGCTTAGCGGCTATCCGCGTGCGAGTCATTGCATCGTATCAAAGAACAACTGAGCACACCAATATTGTCCCGTTCAATGACTCTCGCGTTTGCATGTTGCATATGTTATGCCTCATGAATGCTTATACTTGCCCCTGCTTAAATTGATAATGTTGCCTAAATGTTTGCCTTGGACAGGGAAGGAGATGGTAAGTTGGTAAGTCTCGCCGTGTTTCCTCTCATGTTGCACGGCGCACTGCCCGACACGTTAGGCTATTCAATACCTGCATGAAACTTATCCTAAGGCAACTAGAAAGACAACTTAATAGTTGTGCACGGAACTTATATTACGTGTTTGGATTTGTCAAGCGGGCGAGTAGCTTCCCACCAGTGCATTCAATGTACTGATAATCCACCAGTTTCTGTGCAGGGTGCGGGAGAACCTCGTTCAGTGCGGATGCCTCCAACGTGCGTGCTAAGGCCAGGAGTTCCCTCTGAAGCCTTGCAACGGTGCGTCAGGAACAGAAGCACATATACAAGACATAATGTTGGAACATAGCCCGAACTCGCCTGAACATCGACTCTACAATCATTCCACAATTGTAGCCACTTGGCATGCTTTTACTGTTTCAGAGAGAGAGGCTTGAGCGACTTGTAATCTCGGCTATACGCCGCCTGTAACACATGTTTATATCAATAAAAGAGTTGCTTTACTTCAAACTTGTGTTTCAATGCTTCCGCTATATTGTCGACTCAGTGAACCTGTTACCAAATCGCTATGCGTTCATGACTCCGCTGCACTCGGACAATCTGTGCGACTCTGTGGCTTAGAACTCTTACCGCCAGCCAATGAATCACGGCCTTGCACGGGCGCGGTTCACGCTCGTGCGGCATCACGCCCGGATGGGTCAAAGCGATCGTTCCGCGGGAGCGCTGGCGAGGGTGATTCCCGCCTAGCGGGAACGGCCGAAATAGCATGCGGGAGATCGGGGCATGATAACTTAATTGGATATGACTAGGATTGGCTAATTTGGATATGATTAGGATCAGTTTAAATAAATATAAGATATACATGAAGTTGTTTTCCTAGTAGCCTCAGGATTTGAATTAATTTAAAATAGAGTTTAAGTTCATCTCAATAATTTATAATCTTAAATAGAATTAAAGATAATACAAATAATTTATATATAATCTTATTAATGTCTATTAACACTAAATTAGCATCTATCTAATATTAAGACTATATACATCCAAATAAATCCTAAATAATTTCAAAAATCTAAATAAATTTCTTAAAATTCTAAATAAATTTCTTAAAATTCTAAATAAATTACATAAAAATATAATTAAATATTTTAAGCTAAAATAAATATTTGGTAGGAACAATATGCAAGTATGGTCTCATAGTAAATCATAGAAGTCCTAGAAATTTACGTTTCCTATATTTTAATTACCCTAAAATTCTAGAAAAATCTCCAAAAATCTAAAATAGCCTAAAAGTAATTCTAAATAAATATTTATATAATTAAATATATTAAGAAATTTAATTTCTAATTAACTAAGAGAATACTCTAAAGAAATTCAATATTTAAAATAATCTATAATAAATATAATAATATAAAATATACACAAAATACCTATTTTGGGTGAGGGGATTTACAGCAGAGGTCGTTGTCTTCTTTCTACTTCTTGTGCCCGTCCTGCGACACACCAACTTCAAGTTCTCCTCCATCTTCAGGGATGGTAAATTCTCGATCAACAAACACATAATCAACTTTGACAAGACGTAGATTCAGAGAGATCTTCCTCTTCCAAATGTTATAGTGTTCACCATCAAACTTCTCAAGCTTGTGAAAGCTAGTATCGAGAATGTTTGATCTGTTCTCCATCTTACTCGGATCTTGCTTTGAGATTGTTAGTCCCGAGGCTTAATCAAAGATGATAGAACCAGAAGTTGAAGTCGAGATCAGGAGTTCACACAAGAGTTTCCTTCCTGATATCTCTCGATCCAACAAAAAGATTATATATAGGATTTGATTACAACTTGAAACAAGATAATAAAAGAATCAGAGAAAACTATCTTCTCGTTCTTTCTTGCAATCGCAGTTGCAAACGGACAGAACATAGTTTACAACTAGCAAAAGAGAAGAGGAAGAAGAAGAATAAACTCTGCTTGCTATGGTAATGAAGATCACCGTTGCTCAAAGCAAGATTAGTCCCACACGATCTGCTCCTAGGAAGCAAGTTCACGTAGAACTTCTGGAACGCTCGCTGTCACCTCCTTGTTTGGACTCGCACGAACTTCCTGGACTGCAATGACGGTTGTTGCAACTCTATTCGAATCCTCTATTTTCGAAGTAAAACCTCAAAGAGGCACGAAGAGGGTATTTATAGAGAGAGGGTGAAAACTTTAGCCGTCCAACAGTTACAGAAAGATAGAAACAGATTAATTACGAATCCCTATAAGATAGACACAAATTAATTTCAAATCCCACAAAAAACGGATCTGAATAACAGACTATATCTTTCCATAACCGTTCAAATATATCCGCAGCAGCAGCAGCAGCGCATGCAGCTCGAGCATCAAATGCGCACAAGCGTCTACGCCGATGCTGGCGTGCTAAGTGCAAAGTGCGCCAACAAAGTGCCACTTTGCGCCCATGAGCTCGAGTCCGAGCCCGAGTCCGAGTCCGAGTCGCTAAGCTCCTTTGGTGCTTAGCTCCTATGGAATAAATTCCAAGAGAATGACAAAAAGCATAAATGCTTTCATTAAGGAGTTAATCCTTCTTCATCCTAATAAAATACCCCCACATGGCACAAATGTGCCTCACCACACCACATGTGCACACCTCAACACAAGCAAAGCATTATATTGAGATACCCACTTGGTGGTGTAGCCAATGTGGGACTATCTTTTATAGTCCAAAGGCGAAAACACCAACAGTCACTACATCTTCAATGGTCGGTTCTTAGAAGCCAGAAGTGGGAGCGGGGACTGAAGCAAGAGATCATTCAAAATTTATAGATAATAAAGTTTTTTTTTATTAATTATTGTTATCAAAATTTATAGATAACTTAATATTTATTAGAATTTATAAAGTTCGGTTCAAATTACAGAGAGATCATTCACATGGCAATTTTTGTGATGTCAAGGTAAGTAATTCTTAGTTTATTGTTACTTTGAAGAACGTGTATTAAAATTATGTGATTTTTTTTTTCAAAATTTGTCCTGTTTTTAAAATTCTAGTTCTGATATGGAAAACACTCCTGTCGTTCGAGAAACGCACTTCCTTCGTCAAAAAAAACGAGATTCTAAGTATGAACTGTCTAATCGAGTTTATTATTAAGATTCGTTGGTCTACTAAGAGTTTCTGACTTCTAAGAATCCATTGGCCAGCTGTTGTTGGTTTCCTTGTGAAACTGTCAACTGAAACTGTATATGGCTATAATATTTTGAGAGAAAAATCTGTTTTTTGTTGTTGAACAAGCAAGTTAGCAAAAGGCTTTTGTTCATATGTAAGGCCTTCTTCTCGGTTGTAGTGTTTCCATATACTTACATAATACGCATAGGAATGACAACCTACCAGCTGATTCTTTATCTGCCAATGCCAGACCATTATCCTCAGAACAACTTGCTGGTTTCCACTAAATAAACTTGATTGCATTACACACTTGATTAGGTTGGATTTTATACGTGGTTTGCAGTATTGGTATCGAAATCGGTATCGGACAATTTCTATGAATATCTGGATCGGAGATATCGGCATTATTGGTGTTTCGGATAGGAGTACCAGATTTTTTTTGGGTATCGAAAAGCAAATAATTATTAATAGATTATTAATATTTTATAAAATATATTTTATACATTTAGGCATAATTTTAAGTATTTTTAATATTATTTTTTAGTAGTTTTGAATTGAATAAAATAGTAGTCATCATTGTCGATTAGTTTACATGTTACATCCTTATTGATTGGTCTTTTTCGTTCAATTTTCTTTGTCGAATTGATCGAAAAAGAAACCCTCTAATGTCAATATCGATCAGTATCGAGTATCGGCCGATATCGGATCGAGACATGCCAAACCGTATTGGCATTGGCCGTATCGGATCGGTATCGGCCGATACTGCAAAGTATGAATTTATATGCATTAGTATTATTTTCTTGGTTGAGCTTGATGGGCACCAATCATTTTCAATCTAATCATCACCGAATTATACCCAACCCCTCCAAAATACTCCTTTAACATCTGGCCGTAATTGTTGTTAAATAATCTTACAAATCCTAATTTCTTCCCTGAATTAGGATTATCTCTGATCAGAGGCCTTGTTACCCTACGTCAGAACTCGAATTATGTCCTCTAATTTGCATGACTAATGTCTAGATACAATGTGTATGTGTGTTGTCAAGTGAATAATTTTCAAATGAGCTGATCTTAAAGGACATAATATATCCTTACTTGTTGTAACTCCCATTTCCCGGTATCGGTATTTTCACATTCTAATAGTACATGTTTCTGTTCCTGTATCATGTATTATTGTATTAAGAGTATTACGTGGTCATGTTTCCTGATCTTGTCTAATACTGTCATCGATCCATGGACTTTTTTTGCACTAATATGGTTTAAACTGCTTTTCTGATTTTGTATCTCGATTATCGCACGAACGTATGGCTCGTGGGATATACTAGAAGGAAATTAAATCAGATTAAGTGACTTACGCTACAATTGATATTTTGTGGATTTTTTGATGTATAGAACCCATGTATATACTACTCTGGACTTGTAGAGATGCATGGCAATGCCATAGACTTTGACTAGGACCCACACGTAGATGGAGGAATCCTGGATTTAGGTTTTCTGACTGCTTCATGCGCAAAAAAATATCTACCAACAGTAAGTATATTGCTAGTAAATCGACAGTATACTGCCATTGTACTGCATGGGTTGTTTTGGCCCAAGTCAGCATGCTTTCTTGGCTGCTTGTTTGGTGATCTATGTGTTTGTTTTCTCCCAAAGATTGGGATTGGTCTGTTGTTTGGATTGCCCACGTAGCAATCATCCCTTGGCTGGTGGCCGAGGGTCACACACACACTCAATTTCATTTCCACTCTTTCTTTCATTTTGTTTGCTCTTGGAGTCCAACCTGGTGTTTGGCTTGTGCCAGCTCTAGCTAGCCTGGAGGAGGCCTAGAAGCCCTCCTCATTTTCCTTTGTATTGTGGACTTTAGTCTCATAATGGAGCTTTTGCCTCATTGCAGTTTGTATTTTCTTGATGTTTTCTTGCCACCCAATGGCTACTAGGGCCATATGCATGCTAGATTTTCATTGCCAATCAATGAATTTAGACTTTACATGTTAAAATAAATAATGTGCTAGATTATGGATAAATAGGTGTGACTTTCTAAATAGTAATATCAAAGTAGAAATAGAATTTCAGAGATCTATACTGATGGTGCATTCTCAAGTCAAAGCGGTTTTGGAGGGTGGAATGTGAATGATGATGGCCTTGGCTCATTACAGGGTCTGCAGTTTGGTGCCCCACCTCAAAATGGTCACTTTACTCAAAAAGAGAATTTCACCATTATGGACATCTCACCTACATGGGTCTATTGTATGGAAGCAACCAAGGTTATACTGAATGGATCTTTTAATGAATCAAGCAAACACCTCGCGGGATCCAACATGTACTACATCATTGGTGAAAAATGTGCTGCTGCTGAAATGGTTCTAGAACGTGTTTACTGTTGTACTGCTATGGGGCAAAGTCCTGGCATGGTGAATCTTCTTCTAACTTTGGTGTGGGATCCAGGTATAGTGCAAGCAGCACCTGGAGGAATCCTATCCAAGTTAGTTGCTGAAATAAATTCTGAGCCCCCCCTGTTGCATTCATTCCCTACTGTCTTGTTCAGAAGAAGGTGCTCTATCCATTCCTCAAGCAGGTTGGTGGTTCCATCTTAGCAGCAAAGCTTGCAAAAGAGCGATGATGGGCCATTAATGTTGGTTGGGGTTTCCACCACTGTTCAGCAGAGAATGGAGGAGGATTCTGTGCCTATGCTAACTTTTCCCTTTGCATTCAGTATGCCTTTGTTCATTTGAACATCTCAAGCTTAATGATCATTGATCTTGTTGTTCACCAAAGGAATCGGCATGGAATTGACTTTTCTAATGACCGTAGAGTTTATATTCTGGATATATACACTTCTCAGATATATCCTTCTAACTATGAAGCAAAGAGAGAGATCAATCAAATTCAGTATGACTTCTCCAAAACAGAGGAGTACTTGGAGCAATTAGATGAGGCACTTGCGGTTGCAAGGGGAAAAGCTTGGACCTAGTGTCTAGTTGAATGGGATCCAGGAAAAGCCATGGCAGTATTTATTTACTGCAATATGGACTTTGGAGAAAACTACATATGGTATGGGATCCAGGAAAGTTCCAACAGGAATGGCTGAGCATCATACTTGCTGGTGACTCTTCACAATTCGGTGCACCATTGAAGCTGTCACTGCCAATTGGTGAGATGTGCTGGATGTTTGAGGATGAGGGAGGCACAAAACATGGTCCTCATTCTTTTGAGGAAATTCTTAACTGGCATCAATGCAGCTATCTTTAGGATTCTTTAATGATAGATATACCACGTGCATAGCAAGTTAGGGCCATTTACTCTAGCAACTTTAGTTGACATGTGGAGCACAGATACGAGGCTGGACATTGCTGAAGAGGACATTAATGGTGATGATGCTGTAATGGATTCTCCGTGTTGTTTGGGTACTGAAGAGAGGGTATGAGATCTAGGTATATTCTCGACCTACAATAGTACCTATCCTTACCTTGACCTTGAGACAAGGTCAATTTAAAGGGGCCTTACCTTGACCTTGAGACAAGGTCAATTTAAAGGGGTGGGTATTGATACGAACCTACCTGGAGCAGCTCAGCCAGCCAGACATCGTCAGCCTAGCCGCATTGGTTTTTTCAAGTCATTCATTCAGCATGACCTCATTCGTGGCTTGATTCTCGCTCTTTTTGGACAGGAAGGGAAAGTCCCAGCTGACATCCTGAGCTCTACAACTACCAGTGTGGCCTTTTCAGGTTCTGGATACTCGCATTCTGGCCAAAATAGATGAGCAAACCACCACTAAGGGAATCAAAATTGCATGTGACGGCGAGCGACAGTGAGGAGGAAGGATTCCTCTTCCCTTCCTGCGGCTCATGGATAGCTTTCAAAGCTGGCTTACGACAGAGCATTGGTTGGGTATACTCTCACAAAGACTCCCTTCGAAGAAAGAAGGAAAAGAACGACATGGGACCTTCCTTCGGGCGCCTTATCCGTCTGCCCGCACCTCAGAGAAGGCAATCGACTTGTCCCTAGCATCTTTTGCCCACTCCATCCAGGAGCATGTCTGTCTATTCTCTAATTCACCCGACCCGATAGTACCCATTTTGGGAACGTCCAGTGCCAAAGTCATTGAATGGGTAAGTCGCCAATCCCTAAAACGGACTATGTAATGTACTTTATCTGCTGGGTTACGGGTACTGGTGGGTATTTTACCAGATGTTTTCTATCAACCTACCCTCCATGAAGACCAAGGCATAGAGCCGTAAGGTTCTCGCTCCGCACCTTTCCTTGCTTGTAGTCATCTAATTCCTTCTTTCAGTATCAGCTCTATCTTAGTATCCGATGCCTGTGAGTAGTAACTGGAAATGGCATGAGAGAAGTTGGGAAGAAGATGGTAATGGCAGATTAGCAGAGAGTGGCAATTCTTCTTCTCTGTTGAAGAGTATCAGAGGCTGTTGTTTGTATCAGAGCTTCTTCTTTGCTCATTCATTTCTTTTACTTAGTCAGATGCCAATTCGACCCTTTAATTGCCAGCTCAGCCAATCGTTACCTCATTTGCCAGCTAATTCAATCAGTAACCAATCAGTGAGCAGGGTTAGTTATAGTCAGTGGTGCAACCTCAGCTCAACTATATACGAGGGAAACACAGAGAAGAAAGTATCAGAAAAAAGAAACTTTTATTTGCTTTTTCAATTTCTTACGGTCAATTTCCTTTACGGTAGTTTCCTTACGTTGTTCCTGTACTTTCCTTTTTCCTTTAGATCTATGAACAAAGAAACCCTAGAGATTTACATCAAATTCCTTGTCTTCTTCAATTTCTCTGTCAATTTTTCTTGATTACTGTCAAACTTCCATCAGATCTCAGCAATGGCCGGGGAGTTAGGTCTAGGACCTAACAAGCAGCAACAACAAAACCTTGTCACGACATCTTCACCTATGGCCAATTAGGCCAATTAGATGCCCAATTTTGTTACTACCAGTCAGTATATACCAGAATCCCCTATGCCTGGATCTAATTTGCCACAGTATGGATTTAATGCCATGGGGGTGGGTTCTCCAACGAGTTCTTTGGGACAAACTACATCAACACCATTTCAAAACCCTCAACCACAGTATCCAAACCCTGTCCAGAACCTTGGACATGATTGCCATCCGCATAGTTCTTATCAAGGCCTGACGCAAGAACCTGCACAAATTGGGATGAGTATTTCCCCAAACTCTACATCATTCGGCAATGAAATTAATTCCCAAGGTTTGCAAAATCTGGAACAAACACATTATTCTCCAGTGTTCAATCATCAACAGGCAGGTTATGCATTTGGTTGGGATCAAACATCCCATATATCAGTGCAGTATAATACTCCAGCAACTGCTTATGATTACTACAATCAACAACAACCACAGGCATCACAGTATGAATCTGGTAGTTATGGGCAGTACCCATCCACGCAACCTGGTTATGGTGAACAACCACCAGCAAACAGTGTGAACTATGGGTAACAAGGAGGGACTGGTGACACAACTTATGGTAGTGTCAATCCAAGCTTAGGATACGGGGCAGCTCCTGCTGTTAGCAGCCAGCCTGGGTATCCTCAGGCAGCAGGGGAGTCTGTTTCCTGTGACACAAGGATGTTGGAGGGAGAGGACAAGGTTACTGTAGAAGAAGATTATGTTGATTTTGTTGCTGCAACAACTGATGCTTTAGGAGTTCCTTCTCCATGTCTTTCAAAAGGAGTATATTTTGATGATTGTTCAACTCAAGTTCCCACTAGGGAAGGAAGTAGGGAAGGTGACAAAGAAGAAGATGAGAAGCCTGTGGAAGCTTATAGGGATAGGTTAGTTGTACAAGCTTTGATATCTGCTGAAAACTGCCCATGGAGAAAAGGGTAGGAAGTCAGTTGCTACAAGTTCCCACTCGGCCACACCAAAATTCAAAACAAAGGATAAACAGGAATTGTTGAGCGTAATTCTTTACTCTAAAGGATTCTCTACTTCTCAGCATAAGAATGAAATGAATATGGAGGATGAGGAAGATTCGGTGCCTCAGGATGATGAAAATGGGAAGGCCCTTGTTCTATACAAACAACCACAAGATTTTAGCATCACTTTGCCTCTCTGTGTTCCTCCTAAAGCAAATCATGAAGGTGCCAGTAGTGAGGGTGCTTCTGCTCGTTCTATGGTTAAGAGGACTCTTCGACTGTTTCAATGGATCACAAGGGAGTTCTTGCAAGAAGAGGAAGCATTTACAATGATTCTTCAAAGAAGTGATGTTTCTGTAATCTCTTGGAAGTGATGTTTCTGTAATCTCTTGGTTATATTCTCAAGTGGGCCTGTTGAAAGAAGATATTCAATCAAAAGTGTAACCATACTTAATGTTGAACCTCGAGGAAATAAAATGAGGGTGGACAACATCAGTAGGGATTTGAGGCCTCACAGGGAACGAGCGCACTCATGTCCAACCGAGACAGCCATTCAGGCGTCTGGTGAAACATCAAGGATTACTGGCGATTTCATGGTGTGGGATCCAGGTAAAGTGCAAGCTTCATCATCTGGAAGACCTCTATCCAAGTCAGTTGTTGAAATAAATTCTGAGGCAGAGGCACTTGTTAAGGCTCAGCAGGATATTGGGGAAACAATGGGTGAATTCGGATTGGCATTCTTTAAATTTGGAAATTTTGAAATCAAGGAGGCTGTATATGACTCTCAGAGGACACGAGCTGCTGACTTCAAACGTCTAGCTACTGCTGCTGTTAGAGCAAGTAGATCTTATCGAGAATCAAATGCCCAATCCGTCAAACATTTGGATATACTGAATGAATACTTAGGGATGATGCTAGCTGTTCATAGTGCATTTTTAGATCGATCCAGCGCTCTATTGACTATGCAGACGCTTCTGTCAGATTTGTCTTCCTTGCACACTAGGACCGAAAGGCTTGAAGCTGCATCTTCAAAGATATTTGGGTGTGATAGGCCCAGAACACCCAAAGTAGTGGGGTTGTTTAGTGTTATAAGGTTGAATGATCCAGATTTGGCATCTCTAACTTTGAGGATTTCAGAATCATTCAAAGTGAGGGTATGAGAAAGTGCTATAAGTTTGTTAGATTTGTTTACCCATGTGATTCAATAAAGGCAACTCTTTTTTTAGTCCCACATGGGAATGGAGAAGTCATTCTTCTTTCCATATATTGCTTTACCCCTCTTAGTGGGTAAGCGGGCTTTGTAGGGGATGGGCTAGATCTCATCCAACCCGCGAGCGGGTGCACGATTTAATGCGCATTTTTACGCATTTTTACTCGTTTATTAGTCGCGCACTTAGCACTTAGCGCGCCGCGAAACGGACATGGGTACAAAGGTAATTTCTCAACTTATTTTATTTTATTTTATTTTTTATTTTCGTTTGTTTGGTCTGGTGGGTTGCTGGTCTTCCGCGGAACCGTTCTCACGTAATCCCGTTACAGAAAGAGTAGGAAATGTTACGTGAGAGATATATCCAGGACACGATCCTGAGATCTGAAAAAAACATAAATCTGTTTTTTCTTTTCTCTCTCGCTCTCTGTTCGGGACGAAAGAACAATCGTATAGAGACGAAAAAGAAAAAAAAAATACCAGAACCTAAATTCCTCCAAAAACTCCTCCGTCCAATCTCTCTTCTTCGGACAAGGTTGTGATCGTTCGTGGGATTCGCCACCGGGTGCACGGTGAAGTGGATCGAAGGATTCGTTGTATCTCAGGGATAGATCGTCAGGAACCCGCTGCACTGTTTGTGGGACAAAATTCTATTATAAGGACAGCGTGTAACGTGCCTCGAATCCTCTACTATTTTCTGTCTTTAATTTTACATCTTCCAATTTGCATTCTTTAGGAATTTTTTCAACAGATTTCATAATCATTCAAAGTAAGGGTATGGGATCCAGGGATCAAGCTAGAGCTTAGTATCAGCAGTGGCCATACTTCCAGAATCAAAAACTGCCATACTCAGTATTCAAGTATCATAAATTCTCTCTATTAGCTACTCTCTATCATCTGAAAATAACCAACTCCTATGTAGGACACTGAAGGCTCTGCTTATATACAATTATGTGCTTCTATTTATTCCTACTCCAGCAGAAGGCGTCAGTATCAAAGAAGTACTAGTCACTACAACCGGTGAGACAGTAATCACATATCCTCAGTTCAAGTTCCAGCTCCGTTGGTAGCCTATAGCAGTGTGTTTCAGATGGTATCAGTGTTCATTGCCAGTGCTGTACAATTTATTTGGGTGCTATATGAAGAAGTTCCTCAAAGAATTTTCTTCGGAGTATTAGACTCAAGCCTAGCCTCACTTTGCCCGGATTACTTTAAATGAAGACTTGGATACCAAGTCACATTGTTAGCAATTAGTTAGGGAATGAGTGAGCTGTGCACTGCACATGTCTATAACTGACTCCTAACTCTTATAAATAGAGGAGATCAGTGAGAGTGGGTGTGAAAAATGTTGTTTTAGTTTCATTTCTTTGTTCTTAGCAATAACAGTAGAATGTAATAGTCTTCTTCTTCCTTACTTTTTCAGTAAATAAACCCTAGATCCCCTATTCTTCTTATTCTTCCATCAAAACTTCTCCAATTTCATGGCGAATTTGCGTATGCTTTCAGCATTTTCAGATCAGTTAGGACATAGACCTAACAGCAACTCAGCTGGAGTAAAGTATTACCTCTGCTGCGGCGTCGGAACTCGGAAGGGTTTTAACGGCTGGCGGCTTCTTCTGAAGTGCTTGTTACTTTCTTAATTTTAGGGTGGACACTGGACAATGAATGGTTATGGACTGCTTCTGCTGCTTATATTCATTTTTTTTTCTATGTGTTTTTCAATTTTTGGGCCGGGCTGCAGCCCACCCATGCTCATACTGAACTCCGCCTCTGACTATATATAAAAATATATAATACATTTATGTAAATATAATGTTAGTTTGGGCCATCCCAAAACCAACAATAAATTACACAACCCAGTTGGTATACCCAAAAAGGAAGGGAACCTATCCTTTTTTGTTGTATAATATCATGTACCAAAAAGAAAGAAAATTTATCAATTTTGGTTGTATAATATTCTTTATCCGAAAAGGAAGGTAAGCTACCATTTTGTTGTATCATATTAAAAGAACATGAACCCTCACGTTTGTATTTTTTTTATTTTTTTTGCATAAAAGAAGTGTATATCACAAGTATTGCATTTTTTTTCTTATAATGGTTGTATGTTATTGTTGGTGATTTTGTCTTTGGACTAGTAAATATAGTCCCACATTGGCTACACCATCAAGTGGGTATCTCAATATAATACTTTGTATGAGTTGAGGTGTGCACATGGGGTGTGGTAGGACACATGTGTGCCATGTGAGGGTGTTTTCCTAGGAGAAAAAATGATTAACTCCTCATGAAAGCATTTATGCTTTTTATCATGCTCTTGGAATTATTTTCATAGAAGCTAAGCTCTAAAGGGGCTTAACGACTAAGACTCGGACTCGGGCTCAAGGGCGCAAAGAGGCATACTTTGCACTTAGCACGTCAGCATCGTCGCAAGGCGCTTGTGCGCTGTTGTTGCACGCGAGTTTTATGCTCATGTTGCATGCACGTGTTGCATGAGAGGACGCTGGACGGGCGTTGAGCGGGTGCTGAACGGAGGCTGAGCGGGCTATGCATTGGGGTTGGATTGTGGGGTATCAATTTTGTATATTGGCTTTTTAGTCCAACATCGAAAAGAAGAGGAGGATGGACTTCCATCCTTTCCTATATAAAGAACCCTCTACCTCCTTTTGAGACAGACCAAAAAGTTGAGAAAGAGGAGTCCAAAGGAGTCCGTTCGAGTCACACAAAGAGGTGACTACGAGCGTTCTAGAAGTTCTCTTGTCAACTTGCTAGCTCCTAAGAGCAGATCGTCGATAGAGGACGAATCTTGCTTTGAGCAACTATAGTATTCACCGCCCTAGCAAGAGTAATTTTTTATTCTGTCTTCTTCTCCTTTGTTTTCTTGGTTCGTTCTATCTGATTGCAACTGTGTTTTGCAAGGAAGAACGAAGGTAGTTTTTATTTTATTGTAACTTTGTTCTGTCCGTCTGCTACTGCAATTGCAAGAAAGAATGAAAAGTTTGGTTAATTCTGATTCTTTTGTAATCTTGAGAGCAAGTTGTAATCAGAATTCTTATATATTTCTTCGTGGAAATCGAGAATAGTCAGAGTGGAAACTTTTGTGTGAACCTTTGATCTCGACCACGCGTTCTTCCATCTTTGGTTAAGCCTCGGGACTAACAATCTCAAAGTAAGATCCGAATAAAGATGGAGAACATTCGTTCAAGTCTTCTAGACACAAGTTTCACAAACTTGAGAAGATTGACGAAATTCACTTCGAACATTTGGATGAGGGAAGGAGTCAAATGTTGAAAGTGAGTTGTCGGTACCTACCATTTCTGAGGATGGAGGAGATAGCAACTGAAGGACGCACATTCCAGTTGGAAGAAAGATTACAATATGACCAAGGATTGCAAAGTATGCGCACAAGGGGCAGATCTTTGCGCATGACAGAACTTGGTGCTTTGCAAGACTTGGCGCATGGAAGCGCATTGTAAGTCTTGGTGTCTTAGTGCATGCCGAGCTGGGCGCATATCGTCTTAATGCGCATGATGGTCTCTGCGCATGCAGGACGCGCATGAAGGCTTATGCGCATGGATTGGCGCATGATGGCTTATGTGCATAGATTGACGCATGGTGGTTTATGCACATGGATTAGCTCATGGTGGCTTATGCGCATGGATTGGCGCATGGTGGCCTATGAACATGAAGGTTACTGCATTATACAGGACTTGACGCATGGCTGAAATTAGAACTTGGAAGTAGAACCAATCCGAACCAATATAGCAAGGTATAACTAAACTTGGTTCCTTTGATTACTTAACTTGGTTGCTATGATTGCACATGTTAAGTCCTATGGCGTGGTTGCTAACCAGTGGTTGGAAACTGGTGCATTAGACACATGTGCTTTAGGAAGAGTTGTTGATCAAGGTCGAACCTTTTAGTGGTGAAGGTCTTGATGGCAAGCAAGGATCAAGCAGAGGATCTGGGGATTGGGACAATGGTTCCGAACTTCGAGAAGTTATAATCAAAGGAGTGTGTGTAGCAACATACCAGTGATTACCAAGGGCCTGATCTCAGATAGTTTGTTGCAGACTTGAGGGTGAACATCCATGTTTGCCAGATGGTGATATCTTGGCAGAAGACATACTTTGAAACAAGGTGTTTAGTTTTAAATGGATGTTCGAGCTTCTTCTTGTGACTGGAGTCTCATTATAAGAGTTGTGGGACCCCAGACTAGCACATATACTTCGTACTGCCAGATGTCTAGTCTAGGGTTTATCTCCAAATATTGGGGTAAGAAGGTGGAGAAGTATAAGGTCTGTACGCAGATAAAGATCACAAGAAAATTGTTCAAACGGATAAACCGAAGTACAGATCTTTTGGAGTTGGTTCACTCAAATATTTGTGACTTCAAGCAGTTCTCCACAAAGGCCAAAAGAAATTACTTCATTACTTTCATCGACAACTACTTGAAGTACGCGTTCGTCTATCTGCTCTAGTTAAAAGACGAAGCATTCGAGAAGTTGAAGAAGTTCGGGTTGAGGTTGAACTTCAAATGGGGCAACAACTCAAGAGACTCAGAAGTAATCTAGGCGGAGAGTATAGGTCTATTGAATTCGCATCGTTCTGCAAAGAAAATAGAACTGTCAATGAGACAACTTCTCCGTATTCTTCTCAATCGAATATAGTAGCTGAAAGGAAGAACAGGACGTTGACAGAGATGATGAACTCAATATTGTTGACTACATGTCTTCCAAACTACTTCTACGAAGAAGCTGTGCTGACGGCTACGTTCATTCTGTACAGAGTGCCATACGCAACTTCCGATATCATACTCAGTAACTCTAGTTCAGAGTCAGACCCAACTTGAACGTCATTCGAGTGTGGGGGTGTCTGAAAGAAAGAACATGATATTGACAGAGATGATGAACTCAATATTGTTGACTACGGGTCTTCCAAACTACTTCTGGGGAGAAGTTATGCTGACGGCTACGTTTATTCTGAACAGAGTGCCATACGCAACTTTCGATGTCACTCCTCAGAAAATCTAACTCAGAGTCAGACCCAACTTGAACGTCATTCGAGTGTGGGGGTGTTTGGCATCTGTGAAGCTTCTGGAATTAAAGATTCAAAAGCTGGAATCGAGGACTACAAAGACAATCTTTCAAGGTGATGCTGAAAAGAGTAATGCTCGAAGATTTCTTCATATCGAATTAAATAATATCATTGGATCTCGTGACACAGAACTCCTCGAAGATAAATTTGTAAGGCACAAGAACATTGTTATCGCAGATATTTCAGAAAATAGTGTGGGTGCACAGGAGGCTGAAGCTTCAAACGAAGATGTAGTCCAAGAAGAAGTTGTCATTCCAACGACAACGATCGAACCAGAACTCGCAGAGACGGTGCCTAAGTGAGTGAGGAGAGTGAAGGACTTCGAAGAAGATTTTGTCACCTATCATGTGGAAGCAGATCCGCTTACCTATGATGAGGCGATGAAGACCAGAGATGTTGTCTTCTGGAGGGAGGCTATAAATAATGAGTATGACTCAATAACCTCCAACCACACTTGGGTGTTGGTCAATCAGCCTGAAGGAGCTAAACCAATCAGATGCTTATCAGATCTTCAAGTCGATGAAGATGAATGCAGACAGAATAGTTGAGTTCAAGACAAGGCTATCTGTCTAGGGATTTTCTCAGACAATAGGGGATTCAGTTCTTTGGCACCTCGATGAGGGTGTCATAGATCATGATGATGATTGTCGTAGCTGCTATTCACAAGCTGATTATTTATCAGATGATGGAAAGACAACAAGTCTTGGATGAAGACAAACATGAGAGATTTAAGGACAACGGTCAGAACTATTGTCATTCATGTTTGAAGACAGTCTGCGAGTTGGTGATATCTCGATACGTCCTGAAGCAATTTTCATGATGTAGCAGCAGGAGTTTGACAAGGCATCTAGTCAAAGTTGTCGCAGGATCAGCGAGACGGACAAGTGTGTACATGAACTTCGCTGATAATGGAGGAGTCATCGTTTGTATCAATGTAGATGACTTGCTAGTCCCAGTTGTGGACATAGAAGTTTCACTAACAAAGATGTCCTTTTTGTCCAAACTCAGGACAAGGGATTGTGGATGTCATCCTGAGGATATAAGATAATTTGGATGCCAGGTGGGCTTTCTTAGTCACAAGCTCTCAGCATGAAATATTAATCACAGCTTTGGGTATCAGGGACGATACTCCTCAGGTGTAACATGAATATGAAGTCAAATCCAAGAAAAAACGTCAGACAGTTGGTGTACTCGAGCATCATTAGGTGAATGATTCATGTCACCACCCCATTTCCAGAGCCGGGTTTTTTTTTATTTTTAATTTAGTTAATTGTGTATTATTTATAATTAATTATATTTATATTTAATTAATGATTGTATTATATGTTTATTGTTTGTTTTAGGATTTTGACTAGCCTGGACCCATGTCAGACCCTAGTGAACCCATGTCCGACCCAGCCCACACCCCTGTGAGACTTATTTTTGGGTTTAGAATATTTATTATATTTTTAGAAGGTTAGTGGGAGAGATTTGGAGCTAGTTTGAGTGCTTTTGGAACCCGGAACCCAAAACCGAGAGTTAGGAAGGCATTTTGGGTATTTTTGAGATTTGTAAACCCTTATTACATGTGAGACCCGACCCCTATCCCCCATTCCACACCCGATCACAGCATAACAGCAGCCCCACAGCCCCCATTCCTCATTTCTTCACTTCTTCTTCATTCCTCTTCTTCTCCACTTCTTCTTTCTTCTCCAAAGTAAGTTCTTCTTCACTTTTCTTCCTTCTTTCTTCCATTTCTTGTTCCTAATTGAACCCTAACCCTAGATTTTTCCCTAACCTAGGTGGGTAGAGCCTAGATTTGGTGTTGGAGCTTGGATTTGAGGCTTGGAGCTTGAAGGAGGTGAATTTGGAGAGATTTGGAGACTTTGGCTTGGGATTCCAACTTCCAAGAGGTAAACCCTAATTTTTCCCCTTGTAATTATTTTTCTATAGTGTAATTAATAGTTTAGAACCTTCCTAGACCCTTAGGCTACCCGTGGGAGGAAGTTGGAACTAGTTTGGTAGTGTTTGGAGACTTTAACACTAGGTTTTGTGTCAATTTCGGGTGGAATCCGAATTTGGCCCAATTTTGGGTGATGCCCTAGGTTAGACAGACATAGGTAGACGTTGTCGGGTGTCTTGAGGGTGAGTGCGTGTCTCCGTTCGGACACGGGAAGCCGCGTCGCGGAGAAACGGGCGTTTCGGGCGAATTTGGGGCTTTTCGTCGTCGCCGATTCTAAGTGCGTGTGCGTTTCCGCCACGGGCCTAGAATCGACGCGGGAGCACATTTTCTAGGATCTAGACATCGTTTAGGACGCGTGGGTAAATTTTGGGCCGATTCCGAGTTCGTTTGGTGTGCGTTTCAGGAGGTTTTCCGAGCCGCGCACCACGTGTTCGTCGAAATGACCGAACGGCCATTTCGACTTGGTTTCCTCGTTTCGGGCTTGTGCGCGCGTTGGGTTAGTATCGGGGAGTGTGTGCTAGAATTCTCGGGCTATATTTTATATATTTTAGGATGTTGGTGAGTGTCGGGGTCGTTGGGCGTGAGTGGGGCGTGTTGGTTGTGTGTTGTTGTGTGTAGTGTTGTGTTTATATATATATATGTGTATATATATATTTGTGTGTGTGTTTATATATATATATTTATATATATATGTGTGGTTGTGTGTTTGTGAGTGTGTTAGTGAGTGCTTGTGTGCTTGTGTGAGTGTGTAGGTGAGTGTGTGAGTGTGAGTGAGTGTTTATAGATATATATATAGGAGTATATGTATGTGAGTTTATGTATATATGTATATATTTATATATATGTATGAGTGTTTGTGTGTGTGGTTGTGTGTTTGTGAGAGTGTGTGCTAGTGTGTGTGAGAGTGTGTGTGTGAGGGTGTGTGAGTGTGTGCGGATATGTATATATATATATGTGTGTGAGAGTGTATATGTATAGATATATATATAGATATATGTGAGTATATATATGTAGATGTGTGTTTATATATATATAGAGATATGTGTTTGTGTTTATGTGTGTGTGTGTGTTGATTTGTGTTTGAGTGTGTGTGTGTTAGAATGTATAAGTTAGTATGTATATATATATATCTATAGAGTTATATATATGTATATATATGTATGTATATATATATAGTGATATATATATGTGTGTATGTATATAGGTGTGTGTGTGTATGTGTGTTTGAGAGGGGGGGACCAGCAGACTGGACTGAACAGCGCAGCAGCAGCATGCACAGCTGCAGCAGCAGCTAAGCAGCGCAGCAACAGCAGCTACTAGCAGCAGCAAAAGCTAGCAGCAGCAGCAGCAGTTCCAAGCACGCAGCGTCGCAGGTAGCCAGGGGGAGAGTTATATTAGATACATAGATAGATTTAATAGATAGATAGAATTATAGATAGATAGATATCTATAGAAAGGTAAATAGATAAATAAATACATAGATAGGTTGATAAGATATATAGATAAATAGATAGTTAGATATTTAGATAGATAGTTGGATAGATAGATACATGGATAGCTAGATTGATAGATAGATATATAAGTAGATAGATAGGTAAATAGATAGATAAATAATTACCTAGATATGTTAGATAGATAGATACTATATAGATATTAGATAGTTAGGTAAATAGTTAGATATATGGATATTAGATACATATAGATAGATTGCTAGATTAATAAGATATCAAGATAGATAGACACATAGATAGATAGGTAATAGAAAGATAGATAGATATATAGTTATCTAGCTAGCTAGATAGATAGATTCATAGATAGGTAGATAAATAGTTTGATAGATAGATAGGTAAATGGATAGATAGCTAGATGTTAGGTAGATAGGTAAATGGATAGATAGCTAAATATTAGATAGTTAGATATCTATATCTATATGCATAGATATCTATATAGATATATACATAGCTAGATAGATAGTTAGATATCTAGATCTAGATATATATATATGTATATATAAGGTATGTGTAAGGTAAGGTAAGGTAAGGTAAGGTAAGGTAAGGTAAGATAAGGTATGTAGATACCTAGGTATATGCCTATATGTATTAGATATCTATATTTTAGCCTAGATTATAGCTAGACATATATGTTTATGCATAGATAGCTAACTAGAGGGGTAGTTAGAGGGGTATTGGAGAGTATCCCAATACCTTGAGATATCAAGGTATCTCACCAAGGTATTGAGTTTCGAGCGGGGTATTTGAGCAATAGCCTAGGAATAGTATTGGAGTGATTTTTATATGCTTATGTGTATATATTTATGCGTGCTAGCATAGGTTT
Source organism: Iris macrosiphon (assembly GCA_036927795.1). NCBI lineage: Eukaryota > Viridiplantae > Streptophyta > Magnoliopsida > Asparagales > Iridaceae > Iris > Iris macrosiphon. Next base: position 162,338,224 of record JAYESA010000002.1, on the reverse strand, counting down.
TAGCGGGTTTAGGCGGGGTGCGTGGCCTAGGGCGAGGTATCGGATACCGAGGGTATCCCGGTATCTCAAGGAGGCGAGTTTGTGAGTTTTCTAGCTTAATGAGCTCGGTTTGACCTAGAATTTCAGGAGCACCCTAGTTTGACCCAGACTTGACCGTAGTTGACTCGGTTGACCGCCAAAGTCAACTTTTGACCTAGTTTTGACCCAGAGTTGACTTTTTGGACCCAGAGTTGACTTTTTGACCCAGATTTTACCGGTTTGACCCGTTTGACCTAGAACGACCCTAGAAGCCTATTTTTTAGTTATTTTATATCTGTTTAACTCATTAGAAACCTGTTTAACCTTGCTTTTCGCATTAGGTCCTTGCGACACCGGTTCGGATCGCCAGTTGCTTAGGACGTCAGGCAAGTACATTCTCTGATAGTTTTCATTATCTGATGATTATTATGATTCAGCTTCTAGTATAGTATCATATGATTATTCTGGCACAACACGGGACACTGACTGATATTTCTGGATTCATTTACTTGCGACACATAGATAGATTGCTAGATTAATAAGATATCAAGATAGATAGACACATAGATAGATAGGTAATAGAAAGATAGATAGATATATAGTTATCTAGCTAGCTAGATAGATAGATTCATAGATAGGTAGATAAATAGTTTGATAGATAGATAGGTAAATGGATAGATAGCTAGATGTTAGGTAGATAGGTAAATGGATAGATAGCTAAATATTAGATAGTTAGATATCTATATCTATATGCATAGATATCTATATAGATATATACATAGCTAGATAGATAGTTAGATATCTAGATCTAGATATATATATATATGTATATATAAGGTATGTGTAAGGTAAGGTAAGGTAAGGTAAGGTAAGGTAAGATAAGGTATGTAGATACCTAGGTATATGCCTATATGTATTAGATATCTATATTTTAGCCTAGATTATAGCTAGACATATATGTTTATGCATAGATAGCTAACTAGAGGGGTAGTTAGAGGGGTATTGGAGAGTATCCCAATACCTTGAGATATCAAGGTATCTCACCAAGGTATTGAGTTTCGAGCGGGGTATTTGAGCAATAGCCTAGGAATAGTATTGGAGTGATTTTTATATGCTTATGTGTATATATTTATGCGTGCTAGCATAGGTTTTAGCGGGTTTAGGCGGGGTGCGTGGCCTAGGGCGAGGTATCGGATACCGAGGGTATCCCGGTATCTCAAGGAGGCGAGTTTGTGAGTTTTCTAGCTTAATGAGCTCGGTTTGACCTAGAATTTCAGGAGCACCCTAGTTTGACCCAGACTTGACCGTAGTTGACTCGGTTGACCGCCAAAGTCAACTTTTGACCTAGTTTTGACCCAGAGTTGACTTTTTGGACCCAGAGTTGACTTTTTGACCCAGATTTTACCGGTTTGACCCGTTTGACCTAGAACGACCCTAGAAGCCTATTTTTTAGTTATTTTATATCTGTTTAACTCATTAGAAACCTGTTTAACCTTGCTTTTCGTATTAGGTCCTTGCGACACCGGTTCGGATCGCCAGTTGCTTAGGACGTCAGGCGAGTACATTCTCTGATAGTTTTCATTATCTGATGATTATTATGATTCAGCTTCTAGTATAGTATCATATGATTATTCTGGCACAACACGGGACACTGACTGATATTTCTGGATTTATTTACTTGCGACACGTACATTTCATGTTTCTGGCCCCTATTCTGGAATCACTACAGGCATCACTACAGGCATCACTCATGTTCAGGCTGGACTCATCTTGATTTACGTGTCGGGTCTTGGATCCACTTGTATTAGTTGGGGCAGGGAAATACTCGAGTAGACATGTAAACATTCCTATCTGGCATCATCAGGAATCACTCCCTCTGGTCTAATCTGGAATGATAGCAGCCGCGCACCCAGTGCGCGGTGAGCCGTACTTACCCCTAGCCGTTTACATGTCAAAACAAGTATTTCAAAGACACCGAGTTCATTCTTTATAGTCTGGACTCTCTTGCATTTCTTGACTTGTCTCACTTACATGTTTCTGGACTTGACTCACTACATGTTTTTCATGTTGGACTCACTACACGTTCATGTGCACGGACTTACTCTTAGTTTAGATTCTTGTATCTTGCAGTCATTACTATCTTGTTTCTGATATTCCTGCATCTTTATCTTTATGCACCAGTGATACATGTATATTTCTTGTTTCATACTTGCTTCATTCTTCTTGCTACTTGCTATAACTGTTTTATAGTTTTTATCATTTAAATGGAACTGCTGTTAGAGATGTACTTGCTCCAGTCCTGACTGGACATATTTTTCAGAGTATCCGGAGGATTGGTGTCCGACGTTTTATGGACCTGGGCCTGTCGATGGTGCAGACAGAGACCCTCTAGCTTAGGGTTGATTTTCGGGTTGGTAGCCGGGATCACTAGGACCTTGTTGTTGTTTTTATTAGCTTTTAGCACCGGATTTGTCTCCGGTTTTGGTTTGAGACCTTGTATTGTATATTATTTTGGTTGATGTATTATTATTTTGATGTTGTGGTTGTTGTAGTAGTTGTTGTTGGTTAGACTTTGGAGTTGTTAGTCTTCTTTGCCATCTTATCGTGCTTAGATTCGTGATTGAGTATATTATGATTATCATTATGATATTGCTCCTCCGTTTGGAGTTGAGATCTTGACAGGTTTATATATTGATTGTGTGGTTGCCCTCCTTTTGGAGAGGTCATGGTCGATTTTTGTGTGAGATTATTATCTAGATAGTTGACCTAGACAGCGTTCTACCGCCGATGCTGCGGCATAGGCTGGACGTACCCACGACTCATGCCCGATTTTCCGGGTGCGGGTCGTGACACCAAGCTGCATGTACCACCAGGCCTTACATAGCTTTTGCTGTAGGGAAGCTGAGTCAGTTCACAAGTAGTATATGTGTTGAACACTGAAAGCTGTGAAGAAAGTTGTCAGAATTCTCAGGAGAACTCAATATTATATCCTGTGCTACAGTAGTTATCCATATATGAAGGAAGGCTTCGGTGATGCCAGTTGGTGCTTAGGAAAGAAGAGTGAAAGATCCACAGGAGGACATGACATCTCCAGGGGTGGTATTGCTATATCGTGGAAGTCGAAGCAGCAGTCTTTACTCTCAGAGTTCTTTGCACTATCAAGCTGCAACATATAAAGCAGAATAGTTCTAGAAGCTCTCAGATGATCTTCCTATAGTTAGTACACAGATTCGGGTATTACCGATATACTGTGAAAACCAGGAAGCTGCAGCAGTGGCATATGTTCATCTCTTCAACGGTTTAAAGAGAACTATGTTGATAGAACACATGACACAGAATGAGTACAGATTGCATGGATCATTACAGTGCTTTAATGATCGAAGTCAGGTAAATCTGGCAGATCCGTTCATGATAGGCCTCAAGGGCCAGTAGAGGATACTAAATGAGCGCAACTAGCGTAGATCATTATAGTGTTTGATGATCGGAGCCAGGAGAGTCTGGTAGATTCGTTCATGTAAGGCCTCCAGCGCCAGCTGATCCCAAGAACTATAAAGGAGGATAGTACTCCATGTTACAGTAGCGTGACACCACATGAGGGAGTGAACCTCGGCTTTGGGTCATGTCACTGTCACGCCCCAGTCCCAAAAATACGTAGGACTAGGACACGTAAGCATGCCAGCCGCATGGATATGGCAACTCCAATATATGGAAACCAAATCCATACGTACGCTGTAATATGAATATCAAATCCACAAGTGGTATAAAATGTATCACAAGTCACAGGGTATAATCTAAATCTCATCCACGAAAATCAAATATAATTAAATAACTAACATCTATGAAACTAGATCTCAATAAGAAGTATCTAAGGACGATAGTTGGATGGAAACAAATCCACTTCCAACTCGAATATAAAAGTAAATACAATATAAGTACAACACAACAAACACAATATATAGGAATACCAGCTATCAACCACGGCTAGAAGAGAAGACATCCTCGAAACATATGTAACCATCCGAATCTGCGCTCCTGCGAATACTCAAGAACAGATACACCTGGAAGGGCCAGGTCCTCAGAGGGACATAACAAGATACATAAAAGCATGCCAATAAAGTACTGAAATAAATATCCAATGGGTCGCCTAACCGTCTAAGTGAATGCAGTTAAGAACAACTTTCCCCACAAGTGAGCTATCTGGCTGAAAACTGGGATTGGCATGACTTTCTCGGAGAATCAGGGGCCTCAAAAGCACGTCGTCTTTTGAACGGCGGAGGCCCGCCAATGTAGTATAGGGGTCATCACCACCCGTATCTCCAGCGGAGAATCCGGGCGCGCAGGAGAAAAGTGCAAGGAGCTCAAATGCGATACTTGTTATTTTCCCCACCCCATGCTCTAAGCATGTCACATCCATGACACAATTTGGTTCATAGCCTATTCTTAGTACCCTAGCCCAATTCTGCAACCAAACAAGGACAAGGATGGGACCACCGTACTACAATAGGCTATGTCCATAGACCTCTAATAACTGCTAAGTCGACTAGCATGCAAAGTTTCTAACAACAGTTATTCCTAACGCACGGCCCACACGTACAGGAGGCCAAATCCTGCGCGCAAGTCCATGATCTACATGAGACTCACAACTCGTGTAACAACTGTGTCACGACCAATGAACCTAATGATGCTACATGATAATGAGGTAGTCTCATAAACAAGGTCAATGCAAATACATAAATAAAAACATATCGCGACGACACCGTCGCGCACATTTTATATAACAATTAAAATATATGAACTAAAGACAGAAAATAAAGATGCATGCAACATATGAAATATGAATAACAGTACAATGACAAGGTATACTTGCCTGGCAAGGAAGCTGCAATGTACCAATAACCTGCTCCAGAAGTTGCACAGAACAAATCCAATATCCTATGTACATATAATAATACAATAAAATTATTAGTCATTACACTAGCACATACACAACCATATTTACACTGGACTCAGGGGGTACACTAGGGGTGGCACTAGTCATCTAACACGGTCAATTACGCGTTGAATTACGCGGGTGTCGCATCTTCAAGTACTGTACGCAATCAGTCAGTCAACTGACACGGTCTCGCCAGTACGTCGGTGTTCACAAGGCAGACACTAACATTGTTCTTAGGGTCAACAGGGTCAAGGTAAATACGGGACAGTCCACAGGGTCCTAGGGTCGTACAGTCTAAGTATATATATGTTCTTAATTATTATTTAGTATAGTATTTAATTGCATATACCCATATAATTATGTAATAATATAACTAGTAATTTATTTACATAACTATTGGAATACATATATATATATTAAAGGTGTACTTAAATATATATACCAAACTGAATAATATTTGCGTACGTGTACGTGTACGAACGCGCGTTGGGTTCTCCGACTCAGGGTTTGATGTAAACTAACCGTGGTGGCTAAATACTAATGTCCTACTAGAACACACACAAACACACATAACAAGGAGAAGGTGGGATAGGTTCGTACCTCGGGGTACGTACATAGGATCTGCTAGACGACGACGAAGAGAGGTTGACGACGATGGTGAAGATGATGAGATGACGATGAGGTGATGATGATGATGGGATGATGGTGAGATGACGATGATGCGATGATGATGATGACGACGATGATGAGATGACGATGGGGATGAGGATGATGACGACGACGACGATGATGAGATGACGACGATGATGAGATGATGAAGTGATGATGGTGAGATGACGACAACGACGAGAGGTGATGACGATGATGAGATGATGATGACGACGATGAATTGAGATGATGATGAGATGACGATGAGTGGTGGACTGCCGGAGTCCGGCCAGTGGGAGGAAGTTCAGCCAGCAGGAGGAGGACAGGTCGAGACATTAATGGTGGTGGACATGGATCACCGGAGTCCGGCGAGGGGAAAGATGGTCGAGGAAAGGAGGGCTGGATGTGGCCGGAGTGATGGGTCGAGAGGGAGAAGTAGGAGGAGGAGTTCAGGAAGCAGGGAATGGCGAGGTTGGTGGTGGTATTGCTGGTGGTTGTGGTTGTCGGCGTCGACGCTGCTAGGTTGACGTTCAGGCGAGGGGGAGATGATCGGGTCAGGGATGGCAATGGTGGTGTTGGTTCGTGCTGGTGGTTGTGTTGGATGATGGGGGATCGGAGCGGGATGAGGTCCGGCGTGGCGGGGCTGCTCGTCGAGGCGGCTGGTGGTGTGAGGACGATGGCAATGGGAGGAGGACAGAGGTCGGGCACGGAGGAGTTTCACCGGAGATGGGAAGGAAGAGAGGGATAGGTGGAGATGGTGGCGTTAATGGCGGTGGTGGAGTTCGTCGAGCGGGGCTCAGCGGCTCGGGATGACCGGCTTCGGCGCTCGGGTCTGGGCTGCTTGTGGTGTCGAGGAAGGCGGTGAGGGTGATGGCGGTTCAACTGTCTAGGCGATGAGGAGGGGAAGAAGATGACAGGGTGCACGGTGGCGAGGCAGTTCTGAGGTCGCTGTGGTAGGAGATACCGGTGGCTACTCCGGCCAGGGGTGTCCCGCGAGGAAGAATCGGGAGGAGGAAGAAGGGTGAACAGAAAGTCGGCTATGGGAATTAAGTTTGGGTTTCGAGTTGGAATTTTAGGAAAAATAAAGTGATGTGTGATATATATACATGTAAAATTTTGGTTTGGGTTGACCTAGGAATTTGTGGGCTTGGTCAACTCTCCTTGGGGTTGGGCCTTGGGCTCACATGGGGTCTTTGGAGGGCTATAAATTATATTGTCTAACTTGCAAGACTGGAATTAAATGGAGGGCGATGTTGTGCGTTGCACATTCCGAAAAATTACGAAAAAATTCATGTGAAGGGGAAAAAAAGATTTCTTCATATATTGTCCAATTGTGGGGATACCTCAATACGCTTTTGCATAAAAACGCCCAAAAATTAAAAAATTGCACAAAGACGGAAATTGGATTTCAATTAATTAAATCGAATGCGCATGATGTTCTAGAATTAATTAGGAGTACATGGGATTAAAATCAGGCGGGACACAAGTGTCAGGGGCGTAGAGGGAACAGTGTAGAATTTTAATAAAATTTGGGTTATACAAGATGGTCAAGATTGTGTCTCAAATTTTGATTGGAACGCACAAGGGTACAAAGTCCGGATTTAATTAGAATTAAGAATTAACGCCCGCGATGTTTATTGTGCGACTAAAATGTAGCACAAGAAAGCAATATTATAAGTTATACAAGGGTCAGGATAGTAGGTGGGCATGTCTAGGATGAGGGTGTGGAATTTGTAGAAAGACAATGGCTAGTGAGGTGCCCCAATTATCGAAGCAATGGTGAGGTGCGCTATATGTCATAACTATTTCGTAATCAAATCAAATGCCGTGTTCTAATTCTAATTGGGTTCAAACTAGCCCTAATTTCACTATCTAAGCCAAGTAGCCCTAATTTTGGGTGAGGGGGTTTACAATCTACCCAACTTAAAATAATTTTGTCCTCAAAATTAAACTAGGGTAAGGTTTCTCTATCTAACCTCACTTGATTACGGTCTAAAGAATTCTCCTTAAGTTAACATTGCAGTTTCTACCCAACTTAGAATTTACCCATCTATCATCTAAGGCTATGCATCTAAGAAAGCTATGCCCCAATTTATTTAATCATGTTATGGAATCCTCAAAGTTTTTAGCACCAAACATATCATCTATGATACGCCCTTAATCATTTAAAAAAGTAAGTCACCAAGTCATATAATTAGCCTATGGGGTATATCTAACACTATCAGTGTATCACTTATTCCAAGCACGAGGTTTCGTCTTTCCAAAACAAGGAAAGACAGAAAACAATGGTGAAGAGTTCAAGGGGGAGGTAATAGAATAGAAGTATGGGATCAAGGCGTTTAAAGAATTCAAATGGGAATTGTCAAAGCAGTTGTGGATTAAAATCCTATTTTGGTAATTCTTTGTTCGCATGCTCGTATTAGTACAGTTATGTAACCGATACGATATGTCAGACATGTCTAGGGCAAGTATATTCGTTTACTAATCACTACATATCTCAATCCACGTAAAGTAGTATTACGAAGGGCGAATCAAGCGCACTAAGGTTAGCTAGACCTTAATACACTGATTCTGAAATGTATTAGTGGGGTTGATCAGGCCCCAATAACACATATGTCATGAACAAGCTCGATAAAGAATAGGCTTGCAAAAACTAGGCTATAATAGCGACATAAGTCAAGGTAGTACAGCAAATATAAGTACGCTAGATGATGATGAAAGGAGGTACAAATTAATTCAAGTTCACAAAAACAAAAACAAAATAAGCAATAATAATAAAAAGACTCTACAATCGCTACAGTTATCATAGAAACTCCTTGTCTAAGTCGCTAGTCGACCAAATAGGGGCATGGACCTCTAAATTCTATCGTCTGAATAAATACTGTCGTCTTATGCTAGCATACAATTAATGTCATTCAGTTACACTTCAATAATGGGTCAAAAGACTATGTGATACTAGGGTGTGAGGTGTACTACCTAACTTATAACAATTGAACTACTATTGTAATTGTCTTAAGGATACCGTAGAAGCTCCTGTTAAGGTCTACGAGAAGGGGTCTTAGTACCTATTAGGGTATCCTCCTATATTACATAGGTCATGGTCGTCTTAAGCCTTAGTTTTAGTGCTTATAGAACAAGTGTCAATAGCAAGAATAGAAAGGTTGCTAGTCTCAAGGGAAGGGAATATAACTCGTATCGAGGTGAGGGTACAAATTACGCGATTTAACACTAAGGGATAATCATCGGGTCACAGTCTGCAAGAACAACTCAAACTTATCAACTCTAACTACCAAGCACAAAATGTTCACATTCAAGACTACAACTATAATCCTAGCAAACTATGTGTCCTTAACAATGAATAAAATTACTTGGCCTACTGTCAGAAGTGTCGTGTGGCACGAGTTTGAAAGATGAAGAAAAGAAGAACATAATTTTAGTCGTCGCACAATTAGCGAACGCTATGGTTTCAGAGGAACAATATATGAAATTAAAATGGAGGACTCTAGATAGCATCATGGTTTTCCAAGGGGGAGTGGTATGCTAGTTGCTATGTTCGAGGTATGGTAAAGGAAAAGTGTTGATTACATTCCTCTAGGCTTCCTAGGGTGCTGTCTACTAATAACAAGACAATGATATAAGTTTATAGTTCTCCAATACTATCTAACTATGAGGGTTAGGTTCAGTCCTAATATTCAATTTTAGTCTTCTATTGGTTCCTCAATACTAGGGTCAAACATTATGGTAAAACTTCTAACTAACTCTAGTAGTGTCTATACTACTCTTAAGTCTTCATAATACATCAAGGGGTAATGGTCGATCCATCTACAGGTAAGGGTGCTATGGTTCATTAAGTATTCTACTCAGTGATGAGTCAACACTCTAGTTGTACTCTGAATAGGAAGGTTACTCTACTTATCATCTAACAACAGGAACTTCTATATTCTAGGAGAAGGCTATACTCAAAGAACTATTAGGGAAGCACATGAATCAAGCATGATGCAATTGTTCAAATAGAACAGATAGAAGGAAGATGAATCATAGTCAATTGTGGATGAGATCCTATACTCTAGTCCTAGGTGCAGGCTTGTTCGGTACAGTAACGTAACCGAGACAATATGCTCTCGACCTGCATGGGCCACCACAAAAACATGTCACGCCCCAGTCCCAAAAATATGTAGGACTAGGACACGTAAGCATGCCAGCCGCATGGATATGGCAACTCCAATATATGGAAACCAAATCCATACGTACGCTGTAATATGAATATCAAATCCACAAGTGGTATAAAATGTATCACAAGTCACAGGGTATAATCTAAATCTCATCCACGAAAATCAAATATAATTAAATAACCAACATCTATGAAACTAGATCTCAATAAGAAGTATCTAAGGACGATAGTTGGATGGAAACAAATCCACTTCCAACTCGAATATAAAAGTAAATACAATATAAGTACAACACAACAAGCACAATATATAGGAATACCAGCTATCAACCACGGCTCGAAGAGAAGACATCCTCGAAACATATATAACCATCTGAATCTGCGCTCCTGCGAATATTCAAGAACAGATACACCTGGAACAGCAGTTATTCCTAACGCACGGCCCACACATACAGGAGGCCAAACCCTGCGCGCAAGTCCGTGATCTACATGAGACTCACAACTCGTGTAACAACTGTGTCACGGCCAATGAACCTAATGATGCTACATGATAATGAGGTAGTCTCATAAACAAGGTCAATGCAAATACATAAAAAAAATATATCGCGATGACACCGTCGCGCACATTTTATATAACAATTAAAATATATGAACTAAAGACAGGAAATAAAGATGCATGCAACATATGGAATATGAATAACAGTACAATGGCAAGGTATACTTGCCTGGCAAGGAAGCTGCAATGTACCAATAACCTGCTCCAGAAGTTGCACAGAACAAATCCAATATCCTATGTACATATAATAATACAATAAAATTATTAGTCATTACACTAGCACATACACAACCATATTTACACTTGACTCAGGGGGTACACTAGGGGTGGCACTAGTCATCTAACACGGTCAATTACGCGTTGAATTACGCGGGTGTCGCATCTTCAAGTATTGTACGCAATCAGTCAGTCAACTGACACGGTCTCGCCAGTACGTCGGTGTTCACAAGGCAGACACTAACATTGTTCTTAGGGTCAACAGGGTCAAGGTAAATACGGGACAGTCCACAGGGTCCTAGGGTCGTACAGTCTAAGTATATATATGTTCTTAATTATTATTTAGCATAGTATTTAATTGCATATACCCATATGATTATGTAATAATATAACTAATAATTTATTTACATAACTATTGGAATACATATATATATATTAAAGGTGTACTTAAATATATATACCAAACTGAATAATATTTGCGTACGTATACGTGTACGAATGCGCGTTGGGTTCTCCGACTCAGGGTCTGATGTAAACTAACCGTGGTGGCTAAATACTAATGTCCTACTGGAACACACACAAATACACGTAACAAGGAGAAGGTGGGACAGGTTCGTACCTCGGGGTACATGCACAGGATCGGCTGGACGACGACGAAGAGAGGTTGACGACGATGGTGACGATGATGAGATGACGATGAGGTGATGATGATGATGGGATGATGGTGAGATGACGATGATGCGATGATGATGATGACGACGATTATGAAATGACGATGGGGTAATGATGATGATGGGATGAGGATGATGACGACGACGATGATGAGATGACGATGGGGTAATGATGATGATGGGATGAGGATGATGACGACGACGACGATGATGAGATGACGACGATGCGATGATGATGAGATGAAGACAACGACGAGAGGTGATGACGATGATGAGATGATGATGATGACGATGAATTGAGATGATGATGAGATGACGATGAGTGGTGGACTGCAGGTGTCCGGCCAGTGGGAGGAAGTTCAGCCAGCAGGAGGAGGATAGGTCGAGACATTAATGGTGGTGGACAGGGATCACCGGAGTCCGACGAGGGGAGAGATGGTCGAGGGAAGGAGGGCTGGATGTGGCCGGAGTGATGGGTCGAGAGGGAGAAGGAGGAGGAGGAGTTCAGAAAGCAGGGAATGGCGAGGCTGGTGGTGGTGTTGCTGGTGGTTGTGGTTGCCGGCGTCGACGCTGCTGGGTTGACGTTCAGGCGAGGGGGAGATGATCGGGACAGGGATGGCAATGGTGGTGTTGGTTCGTGCTGGTGGTTGTGTTGGATGATGGGGGATCGGAGCGGGATGAGGTCCGGCGTGGCGGGGCTGCTCGTCGAGGCGGCTGGTGGTGTGAGGACGATGGCAATGGGAGGAGGACAGAGGTCGGGCACGGAGGAGTTTCACCGGAGATGGGAAGGAAGAGAGGGATAGGTGGAGATGGTGGCGTTAATGGCGGTGGTGGAGTTCGTCGAGCGGGGCACAGCGGCTCGGGATGACCGGCTCCAGCGCTCGGGTCTGGGCTGCTCGTGGTGTCGAGGAAGGCGGTGAGGGTGATGGCAGCCGTCCAGGCAAGGAGGAGGGGAAAAAGATGACAGGGTGCACGGTGGCGAGGCAGTTCTGAGGTTGCTATGGTAGGAGATGCCGGTGGCTACTCCGGCCAGGGGTGTCCGGCGAGGAAGAATCGGGAGGAGGAAGAAGGGTGAACAGGAAGTCGGCTATGGGAATTAAGTTTGGGTTTCGAGTTAGAATTTTAGGAAAATAAAGGGATGTGTGATATATATACATATAAAATTTTGGTTTGGGTTGACCTAGGAATTTGTGGGCTTGGTCAACTCTCCTTGGGGTTGGGCCTTGGGCTCACATGGGGTCTTTGGAGGGCTATAAATTATATTGTCTAACTTGCAAGACTGGAATTAAATGGAGGGCGATGTTGTGCGTTGCACATTCCAAAAAATTACGAAAAAATTCATGTGAAGGGGAAAAATAGATTTCTTCATATATTTTCTAATGGTGGGGATACCTTAATGCGCTTTTGCATAAAAATGCCCAGAAATTGGAAAATTGCACAAAGACAGAAATTGGATTTCAATTAATTAAATCGAATGTGCATGATGTTCTAGAATTAATTAGGAGTACATGGGATTAAAATTAGGCGGGACACAAGTGTCAGGGGCGTAGAGGGGACAGTGTAGAATTTTAATAAAATTTGGGTTATACAAGACCGTCAAGATTGTGTCTCAAATTTTGATTGGAACGCACAAGGGTATAAAGTCCGGATTTAATTAGAATTAAGAATTAACGTCCGCGACGTTTATTGTGCGACTAAAATGTAGCACAAGAAAGCAATATTATAAGTTACACAAGGGTCAGGATAGTAGGTGGGCATGTCTAGGATGAGGGTGTGGAATTTGTAGAATGATAATGGCTAGTGAGGTGTCCCAATTATCGAAGCAATGGTGAGGTGCGCTACGTGTCATAACTATTTTGTAATCAAATCAAATGCCGTATTCTAATTCTAATTGGGTTCAAACTAGCCCTAATTTTACTATCTAAGCCAAGTAGCCCTAATTTGGGGTGAGGGGGTTTACAGTCACAGCGGTGTAACACTGCATATAGTCAAGGATACAATATATATGGGCTTGGAGGACCTCTGATATTGTGTCTTTGCAATCCTACCATTTAGTTTTATGTTATTAGTTTAAAGAGAAATCTACTAGGTGTCACGTCCCGATCTCCCACAGGAATCGGTCGTCCCCGCTAGGCGCAAATCACCGCGCCAGCGCTCCCGTGGAAGATTGTTTCCATCAGGACGTGATATTGCACGAGCATATGCTACGCCCGCACAAGGCCATGATCCGAACATGCGGAGAAATAGCTAAGCCACAGAGTCACACAGATAGTATCCAGTGCAACATAAATTTGAACGGCACGAATAAACGACCGTTTCGATAACTAGTTCGCCAAGTCGATATAGCGGAAGCATAGAATAAACATAAGTATGATACATAAACAAACTCTTTATTGATAATGAATAAGGTTACAAACGGTGCTAGGCCAGGATTACAAGTCGCTCAAGCTCTCTCTCTCTCTCTCTCTCTCTCTCTCTCAAACAATAAAGACGTGCCAAGTTGCTTACAACTTGGGGTGATACATAGGCGATGTTCCAACATTATGTCTTGTATATGTGCTTCATCTCCGAACGTAACACTCAAAGGCTCCAGAGTGAACTCTATGCTTTAGCGCGCACGAGGGGATACTCCGTATTGAACGAGATTATCCCGCACCCTGGAAGCAATCTGGTGGGTTATCAGTACATGAATGCACTGGTGGGGAGGCTTCTCGCCCGCTCGACAAATTCAAACACGATATATTAGTTCTATGCGCCATCTATTAAGTTATCTTTATAATCTTGCCTTAGGATCCGTTTTATGGCAATGATGTAAAGCCTAACTCGTGTGGTAGTGCGCCGTACGATATAAGAGAAACACGACAAAACTTACCAACTTACCATTCTTTCTTCCATGTCCAAATTATGCAACCAAGTTAACCAAGCACGAATATGTATAAGGAAACCAAGAATCACATAAGCAAACACAAGTATTACTAGTTGTAAACCCCCTCACCCCAAAATAGATATCTTTTGTGTATTTTATAATTCTTGTATTTGTTTTAGATTATTTTTTTAATCAAATAAAACCCAATAATATTATTAGGATACTTCACCGTGGTTTGGACATTAATAATATAGGATGGCCCAAAATATGTATCTCCCTTCATAGGAAGTAGCCTATACAGGAGACACTACCTGTAGGATCTTTTCGTGGCACAAGAATTCGATCCCTTGGCATTAGTATGACATTAGTGTAACGACCATAGATTCTGTGTTAAATATTTAGATATTTAGATATATAATTTATTTGTGGTTATTTTCCAATCCCATCTTCCTACAATTAGCATTCCATAATTCTCCATGCCAAGTTAGGCATTTTTCCTTTTTATAGATGTGCATATTATTTACTATTATCCTATTTTGTTGAATATCCATTTAATTAATTACTTAGTTAATTAGATAATATAATTACTTGATTTATATAACTAGCTAAATATCTAATTATTAATTATAAAATATTTCATAAAATATTTTGGGTGTAGTATTTTATTAAAGCTTTACAAAGTAATTTTCTAGAATTTATTTTGTACAAATATTATTTTTAGGTTTTTTAACATCATCTATATATGTAAATATATATGTTAATAAATATATGGTTATTAATAATAATAATAATAGTAATAATAATAATAATAGTGATAATATTAGTAATAAATATATAGTTAGTAGTAATAATAATAATAGTAATAATAATAAATGTTGTTAATAAAATAAAAGAAAAAGAATTAAAAAGAAAAGAAAAGAAAAAATAACAAAACTAAAACTAATATAAAACCTAATCCTACTAAACAACTAAACCTATTCCTTTGCTAAACCCCCTCACCCGCAGGAACCCCCCCCACCCTCCAACCCCCCCCCCCCAACCCCCCCGCGCGGCCAAGTCCCAGTATCTCCCCCCCTCTCTCTCTCTCTCTCTCCCTCTCTCTCTCTCTCTCTCTCTCTCTCTCTCTCTATATATATATATATATATATATATATATATATATATATATATATATATATATATATATATTACATTACTCAAACCCTAACCCTAGCCTAACCTCAGCGTCGATCACCCCCGATGCCACCCCGGTTGACCGTCGCCGCAGCAGCCGTCGTCGGTCGTCCGCGTACGCGCGCACGGGCACAACAGCACCACTCCAACATCCCATCTTCAAGGTACAATATCCTCTTCATCTGTGATTCTTTTTGCGAGTGGTTTGTCCGTGTACGTTCACAACCTAACCCTTTAGGATTTTCTTTCAAGTGGGACGAGTTTTCGTGTCCCGGATTGGTCAAAAATTCGACCGAAAAATGACCGAAAAACTGACCAAAAATAGTCCAGAATTTTAACCCAAACCCCCATGTTCACACCTAATTTGCCATCAACCTGTTTAATATTTTCAAAATTCAATTGAAGAATTTTCTTCTTAATATAACCAAAAAAAATTTCTATTCTTTTAGTTTTTATTAATTCGTTTTATGTGTAAAATTATTCAAATTTTAAAACGACCAAAAACTTGATAATTTAAAACTAAAATTTGTGATACGGAGTGCGCCCCGCCAAACGGGACTGCCTCATCGTGTACAATTGCACCGAAAGGCGCGTATGGTATATCCTGACGTGTGGGCTTTTGCGGAAGCTGATTCGAACGCGTGTGCGTGTCGTAATCAACCCGTATCCGTAAAAAATCCCCGTATCGCAACTTTTGCAAACTATAACCCCATTTTGTGTATGCTCGTCGAAATGCGATAAAACTTGCGCCATTGAATTTATGATATCACGCTGGTCCTGTGACCCAAGTTTCACGCGATTCTGAGATAGTTGACCAAGTCGCCTATTCGTGGGCCCCACGGTTTGACTTTAAGGGCGAAGTTGTGATCGGCTCACCGGAATCCAAAACTAGACATACCATTGAGTTCGTATCGACGTTTAGAATTTATTTGACCTATAATTAGTCCCATTTAGAGACCTTTACCTCTGGCACGTATTGCGGTGCAAGGTGGCCCATATGTGGACCCGCTTTGACCCAAAATTATTATTATTTTTTCTGTGTCCAAATTGGACGAAAGAGTAGTATTTTCTAGCTATCTCGCTTATTCTGGAAACGTTGGTGATGTTTATTTCAGCATTCAGAGACGTTCATTCGGATGTCATGGTTTCTGATCCCTTGTGCTTGACGTCTGGATGCTTATACTACGCAGCTTTCTTGCCAGGCAAGTATACCTTGTCTTGTTGTACTGTTTAAATTCAATATTTATTTAGTTATATATTTTATTGTTTTAATATTATATAACTGTGCGCGTCCGAGAAAGACTCGGGTGCAGTCAACGAAGGCATTGACGTTAGGGCTTGTGTCTGACCCAGTGTCTAGTGGACGCACCTAAAGTTGTAGAGTTATCGGTATGAATCCCCATGCCTTGACACATATCATTGCACGTCACAGAGTGAGTTCATGTAGGGACACGTGCGTCATACTCGACTGGCCATCGGTGTGAGCAGCACGTGTGACGGTATTTAGCTTAGTTGTTTATTTCTTTAGCGACTTTTATTATATTACGAGATGTCCACGTCGTGTTCGCGACTTGTACATTGGCATTGGGCGGGAAGGACGACTAGTAGGCGTATGGGACACCCACCTCCTTTATATAGATACCGCGCTTCGCGGAGCGATACGGACGTATATATATATTTTACAGATACCTCGTTCTTCGGAACAATAGACGTTACATGTACAGATACCATGCTCCTCGGAGCTGGACGTTATTATATTGCAGAGTGCCCTTGTTATGGGGGCATATGTGGCATATACTAGCCAGTCACGGCGATTGGTGAATTACGTCAGCATATGTCTAGTCTACACTTCCCATATGGACTAAGTTGTCCTCGAATTGCATTTCACTTCTGGTTAGTTCACCCTCGAGTTTTTACAGTATTTACTTTATGGCATGTATTTTTGTATCTTGTTACGTCCCTTTGAGGACTTGGTTTCCTTCCAGGTTATTTGTGCAGTTTGCAGGATGCTTGATCTAGTGGAGTATGGACATCGTTGCAGGTATATTTACATTTTCATTTATTACAGTCATGTACTGCTTTCCATTTTTGATTATGCTTTTATAGCCTAGTGTTTATAGGCCTATGTTGTTCTTTTGGCCTATTCGAACGGATGTATTATTGGGCTGCAGACTGATGATGCGTATCGTTCTTTCTTGAGATTTATTTACCATGGATTAAGATTTAGTTACTTGTTGCATGTTAGAATTTATATTATTAATTGGATCACTTGTGGAGAGCGTAAGTGCACTTCGTCGGGTCCATTAAATTGGAAAGCCCTACAGAGTCGTACCAACTGGCCATTGCCACGTGTCTGGTCCCATATATTTTGGGACTGGGACGTAACACTAGCGTATTTCTGACTCAGGTGAACGACATATACAAATTTGTGATACTCATATTATTTTGCGACTCAGGTTATTCAAATGCATTATACTCAGATCGTTCAGAATTCTCAGATTATTCAAGTGTGTTTTAGAGGTTCAAATTTCTTGGTTCAATTAACGATCTGCATGCAGAGTGCACCGTGCATCCGTTACTTGCCTCAAGTCCATACGAGGCCATACGTGGGTTGCCACATGATTCTTTTAATGATACTTGATAATACTTTAATGAGACTTCAATGATACTTTTTAAGGACACATCATATTACTTGACGATCCATCATGGACTATAGTCTGGGCGGACGACGGTCGTTGCAGCGCGGGTAGCAAGCCCCGCTATAAGGCCCCGTCTCCCCTATACTGATATTGCTAGCTGACTATGAGGCATTCATGTCCAGATCGGATTAGCCCCGGTACCCCGGAGTACCATCCGCGGGAACCATAAACATGTGCACAAGCAGTCCATGACCATAGACGATCAACACTAAGATTTTATTATATGCAATACTTTAGGACCTTGAATGAACATAACTACTTGACATAGTGCGAATGCATTTACTCGTTCAGAGATCTCATGATCGGGTATATTCCATTTAATGCACAGTTTATGCTGATGTTTTACTACTTATTGCAGCTCTCATTTTGGGAGTTGCCTTGGCGACCCAACGGTTCCGAAGACTTTCTATGTTTTCTATTATTTGGCCTAGAACGACTATTTTGATAGTCTTACTGCCGCAGGTAAGTGAACCATGATCTGTGTTGTGCTTCTATATCGAGGCAATATGTATGTGACGAGCATTTCAAGACATATGAAGCAATATACTTGAAGGAACATATAAGGAACAAAAGTAACGCTACAAGGGTGGGGTTATTAGAACCGTGAAGCGAGCATACTACTCCGTTCAACCAATCTACTTTCATATTCTATGCAAAGAGACATAAGATAGGATTATTCTCTTAGCTAGGTGAGTTGTATTCTTTATTAGCATGCAAGGGGTAATTCGTCTAGCGACTAGCATGTATCGTCCATATATTTTACGTGTGCAGGCTAAGCAAAGACAGGTTCATCGTAGCCACCCACCTTAGCGATGATTCGTCTCAGTCGAGCGATACTCTGAGTGCACCTTTGAAAGTCTAAGTCTGAACTCCTAAAGAACTAAGTCTAAAATTATTTGCCTCAAGAAGTCTTCTCGCTGGTCAAAGCGGTTCGTTGCACTTGCGCCATTTGAATCGGCTCTCCGCTTGAGCGAAATGGGTCATTACATTATACACCACTCAGAAAAAGTCTCGTCCTCGAGACTTCTTGAGCGCAAACCGTTCTATCGTATACTATCGAATCTATCTCAAGCATAGCAATCCATATCATTAGATTCGTTCGAGCACAACTTCCTACTTGTTCCTCATTCTGTGTCGCGTGTATGTTGGGTCTGTCTCATTGAACGACTCTATCATTCAATCTAAGCTCTGACTCGATCTCTACTACGCCTTAGTGCGGAATATATATTGCTTAACGCGGGGTATGTTATAATCCATCTCAAATGACGATCTAAGGCTGAGGCAAACTTATCCAATTCGTTATACTCTTCAATACGAATCTAACATATTCACTTGCACTAGCATTCGAGATCAACATATCGCAAGTCTGGATCGTGCACATATTCAAGGCATCCCTCAACATATGCATGTCAACCAACTTAGCAATAGTGAAGTCTTTGCACTCGAGTTCATCATATCACTGAGTCTTGGATTGTGCACACGTTCAAGGCGTCCCTCAAACATATGCATTCAACCAAACTTAGCGATTGTGAATTCGGACAAGCTACTCGCAAAAATCTCAAGGGTTCTAGTCTTACGAATCACGATGTTACCACCAACATGGTCAATCAAAATCTAAGTACTTTCCAATCCCACTCAAACCAAGCATTGTGCTACCGTTAAACATAATCTATCCGATCAACCGACTAGCATCCAAGTCTTATTATCTATTTCGTTCATGTTAAACACAGTGTACACTTATCGACCAAAGCCTAACTCTAAGTCTTGTTGCCCCAATTCTATGGCTTGCTTAAGCAATACTCTAAAGTCGGGCACACACGTTTCTTTTACTCGGCATAGGGTCGTCTGTCTAACCGCTAGGTCTGCTCACAAGTTCATAGGTACATTTCAAGTTCACGATTCTCATCGTGCAAATTCGTTGAACGATACTTGTCCCAATTTCTAAGGTCAAACTATTGTTCTTTCGTACGGGACATT
Source organism: Iris macrosiphon (assembly GCA_036927795.1). Lineage (NCBI taxonomy): Eukaryota > Viridiplantae > Streptophyta > Magnoliopsida > Asparagales > Iridaceae > Iris > Iris macrosiphon. The sequence goes on along the minus strand of JAYESA010000002.1, from coordinate 162,318,299 downwards.
CTACCCAAGCTCGTTTTACTCAGATTTCTAAACATCGAGCACAAATTATTCTATCCATATCAACACGTTCATTTGGACATGATCCGATTCCGTTTAGCAAAATCGTTCCTAAGACACGTTCGTTCAATCAAATCCACGATATATCCACGTCACAGGTCAAACCCATCAATTTGCATAGTCTATCTCCTCCATTACGTTTGATAGAATTCACCTATCCATTCTTTTCTAAGCCTAGACCACCAAGTCACGATCCCATTCTAAATCGTCGATATAAATAATAAACTCTAAGTCGTCTAATACGATCTACGTATCCATTCATGAAACCATCAAGCATATCTTACTTCACGTTCTAGACTAACTCCTCCTCAAAATACTTTGATTCATTTGTATCCTGAAACTCATCTTATCGTATCGAACCACAAGTCAAGATGATCCTTTAATTACCATGCTTCGATCTTCCGCAAGTTCAATCATTCCCGTTGAACGTAAAATTACCACGCCAACGCTCCCACGGGATAATCATCCTAATCCTGACGTGACACATGTACGAGCATGAAGTTGCACTCGTACAAGACAAGAACGTCAAACGTTATGGTTATCATCGAACGAACAGACACCTTATTGTTATACTTTGTTTCATCCAAGTTGTATACTAATATCATAAGCCATGTTCATCTAATAACCGTTCATGTCAATATGTCGCCCCGATCTCCCGCAGAAATCGTTCATCCCCGCTATGTGCAAATCACCGCGCCAGTGCTCCCGCGGGACGATTGTTCCCATCAGGACGTGATGTTGTGCGAGCACAAGCTGCGCCCGTGCAAGGCCATGATCCGAACAGACGGAGAAATAACTAAGCCACAGAGTCGCACAGATAGTATCCAGTGCAGCAAAAATTTGAACGACACGAATAAACGGCCGTTTCGATAATTAGTTTGCCAAGTCGATATAGCGGAAGCATAGAATAAACACAAGTATGATACATAAACAAGCTATTTATTGATAATGGATAAGGTTACAAGCGGCGTTAGGCTGGGATTACAAGTCTCTCAAGCTCTCTCTCTCTTTCAAACAATAAAGACGTGCCAAGCGGCTTACAACTTGGGGTGATACATAGGCAATGTTCAAATATTATGTCTTGTATATGTGCTTCAGCTCCGAACGCAACACTCCAAGGCTCAAGAGCGAACTCCACGTCTTAGCACGCACGAGGGGATATTCCGCACTGAACGAGGTTCTCCTGCACCCTGCAAGAAATTCGGTGGGTTATCAGTACGTGAATGCACTGGTAGAGAGGCTTCTCGCCTGCTCAACAAATCCAAATACGATATATTAGTTCTGTGCACCATCTATTAAGTTATCTTTCTAATCTTGCCTTAGGATCAGTTTTATGGTAATGATGTAAAGCCTAACTCTTGTGGCAGTGTGCCGTGCGATATAAGAGAAACACGGCAAAACTTTTCAACTTACCATTCTTTATTCCCTGTCCAAATGATACAACTAAGTTAACCAAGCACGAATATGTACAAGGAAACCAAGAATCACATAAGCAAACACAAGTATTACTAGCGTATTTCTGACTCAGGTGAACGACATATACAAATTTATGATACTCATATTATTTTGCGACTCATGTCATTCAAATGCATTATACTCAGACCGTTTAGAATTCTCAGATTATTTAAGTGTGTTTCAGAGGTTCAGATTTTTTGGTTCAATTAACGATCTGCATGCAGAGTGCGTCGTGCATCCGTTACTTGCCTCAAGTCCATACGAGGCCATACATGGGTTGCCACATGATTCTTTTAATGATACTTGATAATACTTTAATGAGACTTCAATAATACTTTTTAACGACACTTTTATATTACTTGACGAGCCATCATGGACTTTAGTCCGGGCGGACGACGGTCGTTGCAGTGCAGGTAGAGAGCCCCGCTACAAGGCCCCGTCTCCCCCATGCTGATGTTGTTAGCTGACTATAAGGCATTCATGTTCGGATCTGATCAGCCCTGGTGCCCCGGCGTACCGTTCGCAAAAACCATAAACCTGTGCACAGGCAGTCCATGACCATAGACGATCAACACTAAGATTTTATTATATGCAATACTTTAGGACCTTGAATGAACATAACTACTTGACATAGTGCGAATGCATTTACTCGTTCAGAGATCTCATGATCGGGTGTGTTCCATTCAATGCACAGTTTATGCTGATGTTTTACTACTTATTGCAGCTCCCGTTTTGGGAGTTGCCTTGGCGACCAAACGGTTCTGAAGACTTTCCATATTTCTATCATTTGGCTTGGAATGACTATTTTGATAGTCTTCTGGCCGCATGTAAGTGAACCATGATCTGTGTTGTGCTTCTATATCGAGATAATATGTATGTGACGAGCATTTCAAGACATATGAAGCAATATACTTGAAGGAACATATAAGGAACAAAAGTAACGCTACGAGGGTGGGGTTATAAGAACTGTGAAGTGAGTATAATATTCCGTTAAACCGATCTACTTCCATGTTCTATGCTAAGAGACATAATATATGATTATTCCCTTAGCTAGGTGAGTTGTATTCTTTATTAGCATGCACGGGGTGATTCGTCTAGAGACTAGCATATATCATCCATATATTTTAAGTGTGCAGACTAAGCAAAGACATATTTATCGTAGCCACCCACCTTAGCGATGATTCACCTCGGTCGAGCGATACTCCGAGCGCGCCTTTGAAAATCTAAGTCTGAACTCCTGAAGGACCAAGTTTGAAATCCTTTGCCTCAAGCAAGTCTTCTCGCTGGACAAAGTGGCTCGTTGTACTTGCGTCGTTTGAATCGGCTCTCCGCTTTAGCGGAACGGGTCATTACACTAGGCATCTAGCTATTGGTTCAATGGTGGACCATTGTCTGGGAGAATATCAGGAACAGTGGGTAGTCCTTTGAGACATTGAGGGATTACGGACCCAGAACCACTGTTGTCTACTAATTATTCTTTTGTGTAGAATAAGTCATGTGGAAGGATGGCTTAGATATTTTAATGAGTTCTCAGGCCTTTTGAATGTCTAGTGTGCTTAACAGGAAGCACGGTAGCGCAGCACTACAAAGGAGCGTAAGGTCTCCATGCTACAGTGGGTGACACCACCAAGAGGTTCCTTAGTAAGGGTAATATCTCGGCTTCGTGAGCCATGTCACAGCAGCGTAGCACCGCACATAGGCATGTAGCCTAATATTGTAGAATGAAGAGTGTAGGCAGCACTACAAAGAGGGTCTTCATGTTACAGTGGTGTGACACCACAAAGGTAAAAGATGTAAATCCTCGGCTACGCGAGCCATGTCACAGCAGCTTAATACCGCAAGAAAGTGCAAGGCTTCATGCTGGGTAGTTTGGCACTACAAAGAGGCTGGGACCTCATGCTACAGTGGCATGACACCACGATGAGGTTTTGCCTCGGCTCTGGGCCATGTCATAGCGGAGTAGCACCGCAAGGAAGCTCGAGGCTTTATGCCAATGACTCTTTAAAAGAACTCACCTAGAGTGTATGAAAAGAGATATAGGTCGTCTCTTGAGAAAAAAACTTGTAGACGTCCAAAATACATACACCGAAATCAGGCATGCACAGGGCCTTTAATGTGCAACCGGAAGCACAGCTGATGTCATTGTATGAGTGGAAAGAATTACAGCTATGATACATAATTCAATGCTTAGTCCATTCTTGTATCATACTGTTGTTCGACCCATGCGGGAAGATTCAAGTTGAAGCGACAACTATCCTACTGCATGATGGACAGTCACTGTGGGGAACGCTCAACCCATATATATTGAGATATGTGGGAGATTGTTAGTGTTTTTGCCTTTGGACTAGTAAAGATAGTCCCACATTGGCTACACCACCAAGTGGGTATCTCAATATAATATTTTGTATAAGTTGAGGTGTGGACATAGCTATGCAGTTAATAACGGTTTTTTCATGATTACGGTCCAGTAGAGTTATAGATATATCACCGATATATCGGTTTTTTAACGGTAAATATCGGTTTGCATTTTTAACACAATTTTTATATATGCACAATACACTTAATAGTTTTCTATTATAAAATATGCATAAAGTATACATATCGTCGAGAAATCCAAGATAAAGATCACTTGAGGAACTACATCTCTGAATAAGTTTGATGCATGAAAATTTTGATGGCAGAAGATGTAATCTCCATTCTCCATTGATGTGAATGTCATATCATTCAACAGTAGATGTAATCTCCATTGATGTGAATGTCATATCGTTTGATGGCAAAAGATATAATCTCCATTGATGGCAGAAGCTTGTATTATATTGTATTGTATCTTGACTTAAGAGCAGATTTTTCTATAGAATATCGTCTGCAGGCCCAGGCCCATAAGATTTTTTTGTAGCAAAATCAAAATCGTGAGAAATTGGTTTTTTTGTTAACCGATATTTCGAACAATATCGGCCAAATCGGCCGATAATATCGGTTTTGATATTTTACCGATATTTTTGCAAAAAAATATCGGTCCAGGACCGATACCATTATATATCGGTTATATAACCAATATATAACCGTTTTTGACTGCTTAGGGACATAGGGTATGGTGGGGCACATGGGTGCCATGTAGGGGCGTTTTCCTAGGAGAAAAAAATGATTAACTCCTCATGAAAGCATTTATGCTTTTTGTCATGCTCTTGGAATTATTTCCATAGGAGCTAAGCCCCAAAGGGGCTTAGCGACTCGGACTCGGGCTCAAGGGCGCAAAGTGGCTCTTTGTTGGCGAACTTTGCACTTAGCACGTCAGCATTGTCGCAAGGCGCTTGTGCGTTGTTGTTGTGCTCGTGCGCTCGTTTTATGCGCTCGTTTTATGCTCGGGTTGCATGAGAGGGCGCTGAACGGGCGCTGAGCGGGCTATATATGCATTGGGTTACGATTATGGGATATCAATTTTGTATATTGGCTTTTTAGTTCCACATCGGAAAGAAGAGGAGGATGGGCTTCCATCTTTCCCTATATAAGGAGCCCTCTAGCCTCCTTTTGAGACAGACCAAAAAGTTGAGAAATAGGAGTCCAAAAGAGTCCGCTCGAGTCACACAAAGAGGTGACTACGAGCGTTCCAAAAGTTCTCTTATGAACTTGCTGGTTCTTGGGAGCAGATCATTGATAGAGGACGAATCGTGCTTGAGCAATGGTGGTCTTCACCGTCCCAGCAAGAATAATTTTTTATTCTACCTTCTTCTCCTTTTTCTTCTTGGTTCGTTCTGTGTGATTCTAACTGCGTTTTGCAAGGAAGAATGAAGGTAGTTTTTGTTTTATTGTAACTTTGTTCTGTCCGTCTGCAACTGCGATTGCAAGAAAGAACGAGAAGTTTGGTTAATTCTGATTCTTTTGTAGAGCAAGTTATAATCAGAATCCTTATATAGTTCTTCCTGGAAATCGAGAATAGTCAGAGTAAAAACTTTTGTGTGAATGTCTGATCTCGACGACACGTTCATCAATCTTTGGTTAAGCTTCGGGACTAACAGTTAACCTATCCAAAATGGATAATTTTCAGTATAGTAATCATATTTCTTTTTATAGTGAATATATTTTACTTTATGGAGAAAAAAAACTCAGTTTTAACAAAATTACGACCACCCTCAATATTAAATCCTAGTTTCATCCCTGAATGCTTCTGCATGACTAGACATGATTGATCGCACAGGACTATTCGCATGAGTGATCCTATTCTCGTATCCATGTTATAATATCTAGCTTCGTCGAGTGCAACATATAAGATCACTTCACCGTGTGTTTACTTACGGCTCGAGAATCGAAAATATATAAAGGATTAATCACTAGTGTATTTCAGGTAGCGTATAGGGGGATTCGAATTTCATCCAACCATGTTGGCTAGGACTTTAGGACACGGTAACCCCGTGGTGCGGGCCGTGATACTTACTAGATAAGTTAGGAATTAATTAGCGTGGATTTGTTCTTCAGTAGTACGGATATTGAGACGTAGTTACTTCTTCCGGGTTGTTTCAAGGGCTCATTATGTTACATTGTATTGTGGTTTGGTATATCGAACCGTCATCCTCATTTATGCACATGGTGAGCCTTGGTATCTGCAGTGCATGGCATTAGTAATTAGGGTGGTAACTCCAGTTAAGTCGTAGGATCTGTTTAGCCGGATTGCATTGATTGTCCTGATATAGCTAGATTTACATTCTATGTCATTTACTTTTTCGAGAGAGTGCATTGGTACCGCACTATTCTCTTGCCTTTATTGTTTTACTATTTATATGCTCCATGCCATGATTGTGATTTAAACCTGCATTAGAGATTTTCTTGTGACACTTGCTATTAGGAATTGATCCCTCTAGTTTTGCATTGCTAAATTTCGTAGTGGAGCGCTAGGATCTAACGTTTTATCGCTCAATGATGGCGGTGACTCATGAGCTTGAGTGGCTTTCCTATCTCTCTTACTCGCATCATGTATATTCTTTTGTGACACTTAGTTATGTCATGTCGTGTCTTAGTCCTTGTATCGGACAATCTATTCCCTTTTGTCTTTGGACTCCATAATTATAGATGTACTAGTGTGCAACTAGTTTTTGTGATAATGTATGATTGACTACTCTGCTAGCATCTCATTTTGTAATACTAGTTTTATGATAATGTTTATGCTATAACATTTGAGACGCCTTACTGTTTCATTTATGTGATTATCTTTGCTGCTTCTTGTTATGGGATTGAGATATATGACTGCTAGTAGGCCACGTGACCGACTTAGGATTGAATTGATTGCTAGATAACCCCTTGTCATTATATAGTAGTGAACTGCATTTTGGGGTACTGGTGTACTACGTATTCCGTAGCTTGCCATGTTACGCCTCCGTCCTCGTATTTCGATACAGGAACGTGCCATGTGCCTTGCTTAAGAAGAACAGAAAGGGGGATAAAGGGTCTGTTTTAACATGTTGGATAATAATTAAGACCGTTAATCTCGGTAGTTTCATCGGAAACCTTTTACTTTGGATTATTAAAGCACATTGACTGCACAACTTTCTGCACATAGCTTTGTTAAACTAGAAGTTGATCTCTCCATCCAAAGCTTGATTTTGTTTTGTTTTGATGATAGCAGATAACTTTTATACAAAATTTCTTTTTCTTTTCTTGGATAATTGGTGTTCAGTACATGATGCAAATCATTTGGAGATTAATTGTAATCACAACTTCTCAGTACATATTGCATTACATGATATCTCTACGAAGGTAAATACATACAATTTTTCTCTACACATTCTATCATGCGAAAGAAATTACTGTAAAATATGACTATCGTATATGTTTAATCAAGAATACCTCAGAATGAGCGAGTTGTTGGTACAGGGATGAGCCTTGTCTGCAAGACCACCTCCCGTCGGTATGTTAATGTGTTGGAGGAGGAAGATGGCCTCTTGGGTTCTGTTGAAGATTGGAAATGAAGCTTGCCTTGGTCATTATATATGAACTATACGTGATGGACATGGAAGTGGGAGCTGGCATGGCAAGAAGGTGTATTGTGTGTGGGTTTGCCATTCAAAATCCAAACTCGTATGGATGAAGAAAGGCATCCATCCTTTCTTTTCCTTATTCCTCAGGTGTGTGCCTCTTCCTTTATGCTGCTGCCCTTGCCGAAAGTTCTAGCTTTCATGGTAAATAAATGCGTTTTCTTCTTCCTTTATTCCTCCTGATACTTGAAATATTGTGGACAGGGTATACTCCAAGTAACAGTCTGTCAAATTAACAAAGCCGTGAACATATTCCTTCTTCTGAGCTACATCGAAATGTGAAGGGAGAAGACATGTCTTGGATTTGTTGGTTCTACGACTATCCCTTTCATTCAATTCTAGAAAGGTGTATCAATACAAAAGAAGTCATAAATAACTGCAGGCGTTTTAAATTCTACTTAGAGTGGAGAACATTTATCGGTAATGTAAAGGAAAAATATAGATTGTATTCTACCACTTTATTCTTTCTCCATCACTTTTAGAGGAGGCAATTTTTTGCAGCTCACTATTTTCAACTCCTTCCACTTTCTGCAGAATATGAAGCACGGTTAGAATTTTGTTCTTATGTAATAGAGAGCAAATTTACACCGAATTGATCTACGTACTCCCCGAAGATTTGTGTCAGCAAAGATGGGTTTAAAAGATGTGAGATGATACTTTGGCATACTGTAGTAGTGAGGTTCCCATTCCCAGCACAACCCAGTCAAGTATGAGATGAATCCCTGGAAGAAGACTAAAAGTAGAAAACGGAGTTTGATACTAGTTGAGCAATCTGACCAAGAACACGCAATACTGTTACAGAATCATCAGCAATGGAAATATGTAGGTATGTTGGCTAAGCAAAGGCTATTTCCGACATATTATCCTCGGCTCAAACTCATTACTAAAGTAAACCAGGAAACGTCAGTTATATCAGCCTAATCTGAAAGCTCATCACAACCAAAACACTACAGAATCCTGATAAATAGTAAGAGAACTGAGATCGACCAAATAAAAAAAAGGTAATATGTACAGGCTCTGAGAAGAACATTGTGTAAATACTATTCTTAAAATTAGTATGCTCCTCAAGTTGCTTGCTAATACTAAGGCCACCATGTTGGGCTCAGGAATACACAAAATTTTCACGAATTCACTAACCATAAAGCAGATATCAGTCTTCACTTGATTCTCCTAAAGATTCTTCAACCCCTTCAAAGTTGACACCACTTGATTCTCCTAAAGATTCTTCATCCCCTTCAAAGTTGACGCCAGAAATACTCATCTGACCGATATTTACTGCAAGAATCAAACAATCTATAATGAGAGAGAGAATATAATGTGTCAACCTTGGCACATATGTACACTAGATAATTTCCTAGTGATCATGGATCCCACTTTATTTACTTTATTCCATACATCAGTAACAATTACATTACCATTTGCTAAATTATACTGGTGTTCCGGACTATGTATTTTCTTTTGCATAACTTTGTACATACCAACAGCATCTTGTCCCACTAAATTTGGCATGTACTTCTTTAAGTGTTCTTCTGCGGCATTGTCTGCCTTCAGTGTTTCACAAGCAAATGAGATTGATATATTATGTTTTCCATGCTTCTGTTGGACCATGCCAACAACATCCTCTTCCCACCTGCACCAGTTACATGCTTTGTAGTTCAAATTTCCAGTGTTAATAAGGGACTTTAAAACTATTTAGTATAGAAACATAAGGCCTTTACTAAGGGTCTTTGTCTTCTTGGCAATTATGGGAGTAGAGATTATGAGGTATTTTTAGAATACCGGTTATGAACGGTTATGAGAGACCCGGTTTTGAGTGGTTTTAAGTAGCAGCTTTTAAACCAATCCAATCCATGCTTGGTAACGAGCAGTTTTGAAAGGCTTTTACAAAAATAAATGAAATAAAATTAATAAAACCGCTCAAAATTCATCGATTTGGGGGTGTTTATAAAGCCACCCAAAATTATATTACACCGATTTTTGGGGGTTTTTGAGCCGACCAAAACCAATGCCTCATAAAAATTACCAGAGGTTTTCATAAACTATCGCTTCAAAAATACCCCAAAACCAATGAAAACACTGTTACCAAGCAGACCCTAATGGCACAACACCGATTGTTATGGGACATCAAACTTTGGCAATCCTGAAAGTGCCACGAGGCTCCTGCTTACGACAGGGTATGGGGGGCGTCAAGATGTACGCAACATTACCTCCCATATGTGGAGAGGTGATTTCCGTGACTTGAACCTGCATCCTTGAGGATGCAAGCAACAAGCCTTATTGTCGCTCCAGACGACGCTCTCATAGAAATGAAACAAGGAACAAAATTGTTGGTGTTAGGTGATTAAGATAATTGTGAGGTGCAGTTTCATCTAGTAATAGAAACCATGGGCATGTTCCGACTTGAAAAGCAAGGAATGGATACATGCAATTTTCTTTTGCCTCTTGTATCCATCTCCCAACAGCAAATTCTGATTTGATCAAAAGAGAAAAAAAAACAATGCTGTGGTTCAACTCCAAATCACCTCTAGGTAACTAGAAATTCATAAGGGAGAAAGATGTTGAAACGCTCAGCTACAATGTAAGTTCCCAACAACACTTACCCATGGGCATGTTCAACATTTTGGAACCGAGCAGCATCATGTCCCCTGCACTCTACTACAACGACCTGCTCTTTCTTTCTCTGTTAGGTAACAATCGTGAGCACATAAAATTGAGACGATTATAACAGAGCCAGAAATAAGGACAGAAGAAACAGGATGCATAAAGAAGTCTTACAGAATAATCTATAATTGAGAGCTTAATTAAGCGGTAGTCTTCACCTCTGCTGCACTCCCTCTCACACAATAGTTCTAGGACTATACAAACATATGAAATTTTCAGTATTTGCATTATAAATGTGATTGGGAGCACACATAAGAGTTTCAGATGCTTTTGTTATCTCAGGTATCTTCAGTGACAAAAGGTTCAGGTGTTATCTCAGCACACTCACACATACGGGTTTAAGATATACTACGTGTAGGAGAGAGTTACCTAGATATGTGTTCTCCTAAACTCTTAAATAGTCACCCTGGTTAAGGGTCTTAAACACTCGAAATGCTAGATATATAGGCTTCTTCCATTGTTTACTATGTTGTTTTTATTTATGTTTTCATCATATTTTAAAATGTTAATTTACACGTTAACTTACATTTTCATATAGTCGAAAAGGTAGTCACGTCATACAGTGGCTCCTCTCTACTGTGGTTCAAACTTTAAGTTTCCGGAAACATGTAACTTCGCATATTTAGTGCATATCATCAGTGTACGCTTACTCATACTGGTTATTGATCCAAAGTGATCTACCTTGCAAAAAATGCAAATCACAACATGATGGGAAATGTTGTTTAACTGGGTAAGAATGCTTTCTATTCAGCAAATTGCCGAACCAATTATATTCTCTCTTTCCAAAGTGAGGTTTTCTATTTTGACTAACTTCCTCTAGCACAGCCATCGAAAGAGAATGGATAAGAGGCTTGTGGAAGGGTAGTTAAGGGATGACTATATTGTTGGGAGCAAACTCCAGGGTAATATGAAGAGCATGGAAAGTTGCGTCTTGAGAATGTAACGAAATTCCGAATCCACTTTGTCTGCAAACAAGGAAGCTGTAGGTATTGCAATGAATCTAATGGAGAGTTCAATCGTAGCTCACGATGAAAACATAATACATATAATGCATAAACGTCTAGGACTTTCAGCACTTACAAGCTAAACTAGCGCAAACATCGCCAAGTTGATCCATATCAAGTTTAATGTAAATAACGTAACCTAGCTGATATAATATTTACTCAGTCTTCTCTTTCTACTTCCTTTATAACTGAATTCTGACTTCAAGCATACTAAAGTTTTAAAGATACAATTACCAGATAGGTACGGCAAGGTCTTTTCCTTTTTACTTTTTGGCTTAGTGTGTTAGAGATGAATGGAATTCCCTAGAGAAAATTGTACCATTTTACCTCTTCTTCCAAACTCTCTAGGCTGTGTTTGGTGGCAAAAAAGTGAGGGGAAGGAAAGGAAAATGAAACATCATCCTATGGAAATTGGATCCCACTTCTGCATGAAATACTTCCATTTTCCTTTCTTTCCCTCACTTTCCACTCACTTTCAAGTAAATATGTAAACTATATTTTTTTTCTAAAATTTTACTAATTTATTAATAATTATTTAATATTGGCGATACTGCCGATACCAAAAAATATCTGATACTCCGATCCGATACTGCCGATACCGATACTCATACAAAACGTCCGATACTGATACTTTGAATCTTGCCCAAAGCCCCAATATTTTTTTCCAAGCAGATAGGCTTCCGACTTAAAATGATGCAAGCGAAGCTTTTCCTTGGAGCTACCCCAAATAAAATTCCAAGCAACAATATCAACATTGTCGAAGACAGATGCATGGATCTTCATAGTCTGCATATAATAAATTAGCATTACTGAAATTACCGATTGGGCACGGTAACAAAAGCTGCAGTTTTAGGGCGAGTTATTGCAACTTCTGCTGGACTAAGTGTTATAAATAGTGCAACACATGTTGCAGAAGGATAGCCCCTTCGCATGCCATGAAGTCAAAATTTATTTCCAAAAAGAGTGTTATATGAGCAACTTTTAATGGACCAAAAAAAAAAAAAAAACTAACTTTGTTTCATCATATCTGTGTGCAGTTTGGTCTCCCACTCAGTCTTCACCATTTCGGGGTTTTCTCAACTGGGGTACCCTTTAGATTTCACAGTTTTGCCTTGCATTCTTTGTATTTTGTAGATTTGGTGGCACTATTTCAATGATTTCTAAGGACATCATCTATCTGGTTATTGTATCTTTAGGTCAACATTTTAGTTGCAAGAGTGAAAAAATGGATGATTTGTAATATGTGTAGAACAAACTGAGAATCTTTTTCAATGATTCATTATCTAAGGATTTTGGGCTAATCAACCGGTAACCTTTAGATTTCATAAATTGCCTACCTGCTGTATATTGAAGATTTATTCACTATGTTAATATTAAGGAGATTACCTATCTGGTAACTGTTACCATCATTATCCAAAAGCCTTCTCCTAGCAAAGTGGGGTCGACTATGGAACATAAGAAAGCTTCATAGAAGAATTGACATAGTTTTTATGCCGGCTATCGACCTGACGCCAACCCTCTATAATGGTGCCAAATTCATAGCCAAGATAGCTATGAGCATAAGAGGAGAATGTCATAGGACCCGGATGACCAGTTGGTGGTATAGTCAGACATACCTTTTTCCTATACATTTTAAGCTCAAGCAACCAACGAGAACTCCACCTCTCCTAAGCTATAAGGCTGTGTTTGGTTGTGCTTGGTTCTGTTGAACGGGTCTAAAATATTTAAGATTGATGAATGAAGCATTATTGGGCAAATGGACACGGCGATTGTGGGGAATCGATATTGGCATTTGGAAAGACATTTTGCTTAGCAAATAAGTTCGAAACCAAAACTTGAGAGATGTCAAAGCTAAAGCTCATAACTCTTCCACTTGAAAAAGTATGTGTAGTGCTTTTAAGAAGCTTAATATAATTTTTGCTTAGACATTGGGTGATAAAGGGAGTATTTGTTTCTGGGTTGATACTTGGCATGTCAAAGCTAAAGCTCATAACTCTTCCACTTGAAAAAGTATGTGTAGTGCTTTTAAGAAGCTTAATATAATTTTTGCTTAGACATTGGGTGATAAAGGGAGTATTTGTTTCTGGGTTGATACTTGGCTCATTGAGAAGTCCTTGTTTGAGGTTGCTATCTTTAGTTCCGTTTCCGATAGGTGAAAGAAGGTGAGAGATTTTTGGCATGAGAACAATCAGTGGAATTGGGCTAATTTGACAGGTGTTATCCATACTGATATTTTGGATAAATTGGCTCGTATTGCTATTTCTCCTGGGATAACAGTTGTTTCATGCTGGGTTAACTCCTCATTGTTATACTTCAAAGTATGCTTACCAATTTCTTGTTAGAGAGCATGTTGGTATTATTATTGTACCAAGAGATTATCATCGAAAAAATATATTTGAAGTTATAAGTTTCCCAACGAGTTTGTTTTATTTGGCTCACCTTGCATGAGACTGACTACAAATTCCAGACTTTGCCAGAGACATTCAAAATGATTCGGCTTGCCGCCTAATGATTCCAGACTTTGCCAAAGACATACTCAGAATGATTCGGCTTGCCACATTTGTGGCGGAGTTGTTGAAGATATTAATCATGTGTTTGTGTTTTGAGTCTGTTGTGATACCTGATGCAAGACAAGTATGGAAGGATCTTGGAGTAAACTTGACAATGTTTCTGAAAGAGGATTTAGATCTTCATGTCTGAATAATTGGTAATTTATGACCTCACTCCCAACACCATGAAGAATAATATATGACCTCGCTCCCAACACCATGAAGAAAGATCGACGATGCTTAGTATTCCCTTGCACTCTTTAGCACCTATGGACTTTACGTAACAAATGGGTGCACGATAAGAAGAAAGTCGCAATCGAGACAAAGATTAACACTATTAATACTTATGCTAATTTGATTGATGGACAAAATCTCTTGCATCGACTTGGTCCTTGTCAGGCCAAGCGTTACAATCATTAGCACACTGGTCTCCTCCGCCGATTGGGTAGATGAAAATCAATGTTTGATGGCAGCGTTAAGAGTAGCATGGGTTTAGTTGGGGTTGCGGGGGTATGCCGGAATCACCTAGGTTTATGACCACGGTTTTACTTGTCGAATGGATAAGATGTGCCCATTAGGTGCAAAATTATGGTCTATCTTGTCAGGCCTCCGTCATAGATGGGATGCAGATCATAGAAAAATTATTATTTAGTCTGATTGCCTTGAAGCAGTAGAGGAAATCCAAAAAGTTGCAAGTAGTTCCCAAGAAATTCTCAAGCTTGGAGAGGACTACATTTGTTGAATAAATTTTTTATGTTTGTTAATTATTGTTATCAAAACTTATAGATATCTTAATATTTATTAGAATTTATAATGCCCAATACAAAGTTATAGAGAGATCATTCGCATGTTGATTTTTTACGATGTCAAGGCAAGTAATCTTTAGTTTCTTGGTACTTCGATAAACGTATATTATTATTTTTTTAACTTTTTTCCCAAAATTTGTCTTTTAAAATTATGGTCATATTATGGGAAGCGCTCATGTCGCCGAGGAAACGCACTCCCGTCGCCGGAGAAACGAGCTCCCAAGTAAGAACCGCCGAATCGAGATTTTCACTGAGATTTGTTGACCTTCTAGGAGTTTCTGACTTCTAAGTGTGTGACATTATATGGGTCACTAGAGATGCAAATAAAGGAGTATATTCGACTTGCGAGATTCTCGGTTTCCCTCGTTCCTGGATTTTTTTCGTCTCTCCTAATCCTCCTAATGATCTGAATCCCTTGTTAATGATTGCATGAGAGCTGGGCTCTCCTTAGAACTTAGTTAGAATTTCGACTTATCTTACAACAACATTGGCACAAAGTGTCACTAGAATTCCTGTAACATCATTTATGTGCAATACTACCTATGGCCAAAGAAATGTTGCATGCTTAATCCATTTACGCGTAACCCAACAAAACCCTAATTACTAAACATACAATCGCTGTAACAAAAAAAAAACATACAATCGCCCAAATCTCAAAATTACAGAGAAAAGAAATGAGCGTGAAATTATGAAAACTAAGAGGTGCCCAGATGAACAAACATGAAAAAGAAGAAACCTGAATCCAGAAATGTAAACAAAATCGAGCATGGAGATGATGGATTTAGAGGGGGTGGGTGGGTTTGGTTACCAGTTCCATGGAGGCCATAGCAAGTGGAGTTTGGAAGATGGATGAAGTGGCCGGAGATTGAGCCGGACGGAAGCAGAGCGATTGAAGCTATCCCCTCCATCTTATTCTTTCCCCCTTCCTCCTCAGAACCCATTGATAGCTTCTCTCCTCTTCCTCTCTTCTGTAATTTCTTAGTGTCTGCTTGGTAACGATGTTTTCACTGATTTTGGAGGTGTTTTTGAACCGACCAATTATGAAGATCTCTGGTTGATAATAATTATAAAACACTGATTTTGGTCGGCTCAAATTTTTTTCAAAATCGATGTAGTATAATTTTGGATGATTTTATAAACACTCTAAATAGGTAAATTTTGAGCGATTTTATTAATTTTATTTTATTTATTCTTCTAAAAGTCTTTCAAAATCGTTCGTTACCAAGCATGGATTGAATTGGTTTAAAAATCGCTAATTAAAACCATTCAAAATCGGACATCTCATAACCGTTCATAACCGGTACTCTAAAAATACCTCATAACCACTGCTCTCATAATTGCCAAGCAGACCCATAGGGTTTGCTTGTGTATTTTTTATTGGTTTGGGAGTATTTTTTAACCGAACATTTAAGAAGTGTTTACAAATTTCTACTTGGTAATTTTTTTAGGCTAAATTACAACTTGATACCCTCAACTATTCAAAAATTTTAACTTGATATCCTCAACTTTGATAGGTGCTAACTTAATACCCTCAACTATATAACAATTTTTATGTTGATACTCAAAAATTTTAAAAAGACAAAATTGTCCTCCCCTCTCCCAACCCATCCCCCCCTCCTTTTCCGGCAGCACCCCTTCCCATTCTCTCCCCCGCCTCTCTCTTCCGCAGCCCCCCTCTCTTTCAGGTTCCGGCAGCCGGAGGTGGGAGCGAGGGCGCGACGTGGGCCGGCCGAAGCGGCACGGGAGTGGGGGGGGGGGGGTAGCGGGAGCGGGGCAGGAGGGTGCATGGACGGAGGTGGGGCAGGGGAGGCGCGAGGGGGGGGGGGTGTCGCGGGGTTGGGGGGAGATCGTAGGCGGGAAGGGGGGGGGGGAGGTTGCAAGTGGGAGGTGGGTGGGGGTGGGGGAGGAGGAGGCGGCTACCGGCTGCGGGAGGGAAATAGAGAGGAGGGAGAAGAGGGGCTATTTGGTCCTATTTTTTCCAGGGCATTAAGTTGATACATATTAAAGTTGAGGGTATCAAGCTGAACATTTTGAATAGTTAGGGGTATCAAGTTATAATTTAGCCTTTTTTAAGCAACCCTCCAAAATCGGTGTAGTATAATTTTGGGTGTCTTAATAAACACCCTGAATCGATGGATTTTAAAAGATTTTATTATTTTATTTTATTTATATCATTACGAAAAATATATAATTATAATTACTAATACTCTATTCTATTTCTTCTTTCTCAACTTTGTTTCTCTTCTACTTCATCCAAATTACAACTACTTCCTCGAATGAGTTTTTAAAATAATATTTTTCTACAGTCTCTCATATCTCATCCAGGCTATCATTTTTATAAATTCTTAATCCATCTAGATTACTGATTTTATGGTAAACTCATGACAAATTCATCTAGATTGCTATGAACTCATCTAGATTGTTATAAACTCATCTAGAAGTTTATTTTCTATGTTGTCTTTATTTTTTATGTTTTTATATATGACATATAGGTAATTTTATTCTTGTAAAAACTTTCAGAACCGTTTGTTAATGAATTACCAAGCGTGAATTGGACTGATTTAGAAGTCGCTACGTAAACCCATAAAAAATGGACCCCTCATGGCTGGTACTCTAAAATATCTCATAACCACTAACCCAATAATTGTCAAGCAGACCCTTACCTAATATTTACTAGTATATATGCACTTATTTTATACTTACTTGTAATACATAACTACCCATATTGAATTTAATAAATAAAAAATTGTAGTCAGAGCAATAAACTTTATGTTTATTGCAAAAAAAGCAGAAAATTTGGAAAAATTTCACATAGAGCATAGTATCGCTAAAAAATAGTGCGTAAGTTATACTTACGCCCTATTTTAGTGTGTAAGTAACCCAAAATCCTTAATTAAGATTTTTATAACCGGGTTCAGGTTGTTTGTCACGTCCCGATCTTCCACAGGTAATCGGTCGTCCCTGCTAGGCATGAATCACCGTGCCAACGCTCCCGCGGGACGATCTTTTTCCATCTGGACGTGATGCCGCACGAGCACAAGTTGCATGCGTGCAAGGCCATGATCCGAACAGGCGGTAAAATGTCTAAGCCACAGAGTCGCACAGATAGTCCGAATGCAGCAGAATAAGAACGAACAGACGATTGGTAACAAGTTCACAGAGTCGTCAATAGCGGAAGCATTGAATAGAAGTAAAATAAGCTCCTTATTGATTTTCAACAAGTATTACAAGCGGCGCTAGGTCGAGATTACAAGTCTCTCAAGCCCTCTCTCTCGAAACAATAAAAGCGTGCCAAGTGGCTATATTTATGGAATGATACATAGGCGATGTTCCAACATTATGTCTTGTATATGCGCTTCAGCTCCGGATGCAACGCTCCAAGTCTCCAGAGTGAACTCCACGCCTTAGCACGCACGAAGGGAGTTTCCGCACCAAACGGGGTTCTTTCGCACCCTGCAAGTAATCTGGTGGGTTATCAGTACATGAATGAACTGGTGGGGAGGCTTCTCGCCCGCTCGACAAATCCAAACACGTATATAGGTTTCGTGCACAATCTATTAAGTTATCTTTCTAGTCTTGCCTTAGGATCAATTTTATGGTATAATAAAAGCCTAACTCGTGTGGCAGTGCATCGTGCGATATAAGAGTAACACGACAAGACTTACCAACTTACCATCCGTCCTTCCCTATCCAAGGTAAACCAAGTTAAACCAAGCACGAGTATATATATAAAATCCAGGGTCAATAGCATAAGAAAACATGAGTGTCATGAGCGAGGTTCAGTTTCGGGTGCACGAGTTATACAGATTATCCAGAAGTGTTGCAGAAGATGTTCAAGTGTTCAAATATGTACAAGTGTGTTATACTCATATCCGTTCAGGTATTTTTGATTACTGGATGCGATGCAATGACTCGCACGCGGATTGCCGCTAAGCGATGATGACTTATCTATATGAACATGAGTCATTGGCATAGCCATAAAGGAGGGGTTATAGTCTCGGGGCGATATTAGATGCGTGAGGTATGAGTCGCTACACGCCACCTTCGCCCGGGACGGTATGGAGTGCAACGCGAGTTCAAGGGGGCGTTCCTCCATGCCGTCCACTACCATGCGACTATCGTGAAGTTTCGTCCGGATCGGATCGGCCCCGGTGCAACGACGACCTTCCGCAGGAACCTGAACATGAATACCTTGTGCACAAGTTGTCCGCGACATGCAAGTCTTGGGTCTAAGATTCACGGGATTCATGACATATAAATTCTTGATTCTTGTTCAGAACGAGTATGCTCCACGAGCTGTGATTCTTGCTTTACTTGACATGATTCTCATTCAGAGTTAAACTTGATGTGGTGCAATCCCCTAGTTCGGAAATGCCTTAGCGACCCAACGGTCCCGGATACTTTCAGGTTTATACTTGCACAGAACGACTATTAGATAGTCTTCCGGTGAATTGGATGAATGCAATGCAAGATAACGTTTACTTGATTGTGGCATGGAATTATGTGACAAGCATTGAAACGAGGCAAACGAGTACAAGTTACAATGTAAGCAGGTAAGCATGCATTTATATAAAACACAAGCATTTACTTTAGCACGGGTCTAAGGGGTAGTGCGAGGAGTGCAACCGTACAGGGACATATCAAGCGCCATAATTCTTCAGGCGTGCAGTGTAAACTAGTGAAGCAGTGCACTACGAAGAGTATATATAATGATATACTCGAGGCATAGCAGGGTCTACTTGCACAAAGCAAAGGTAGTATGCTATGGTCAATTTATAAGCCAAAATTTATTTTCATGTTCTAACATAAGCAATAAAAGATGGGATTATTCCCTTAGCTAGGTGCGTTGTATTCTTTATTAGCATGTAAGGGGTGATTAACCTAGCGACTAGCATTTATCGTCTATATTTTAAGTT
The DNA here is from genome assembly GCA_036927795.1 of Iris macrosiphon. NCBI lineage: Eukaryota > Viridiplantae > Streptophyta > Magnoliopsida > Asparagales > Iridaceae > Iris > Iris macrosiphon. Next base: position 162,298,825 of record JAYESA010000002.1, on the reverse strand, counting down.
TGCTGGCTAAGCAAAGACAAGTTCATCGTAGCCACCCACCTTAGCGATGATTCATCTCGGTCGAGCGATACTCCGAGCAAGTATTTGAAAGTCTAAGTCTGAACTCCTGAAGGGCCAAGTCTGAAAATCTTTTGCCTCAAACGAGTCTTCTCGCTGAGCAAAATGGGTCATGTCGTTGCACTTGCACCGTTTGAATCGGCTGTCCGCTTGAACGGAACTGGTCGTTACATTGTTTAAGTTAAGATTTTTATAACCGCGTTTAGATTATTATTATTAAGCCGACTTACGCCCTTTTATTTGGCATAACCTAAGGACTTACGCCCTAATATTTGGCGTAAGTGTGTTTTTTTTTACTACGAAATTTGATTAGACAATAGATAAGTACTTGATCGAATATAACTAGAGTGAGGTGGTATAGTGGGATCCGATCACCGTATGGCATTGATGACGAAGAGACAAAATTAAGGGAATCATAAAAGGAGGAATCTACAGACCAAGATAAGAGAAAATTAAGGTAAGTCAAAAGATTATGGTCACATGGTTTTTTTCCTCTGGGTCATCTCTGAGTGATCTCCAGTCAAGAGAAGGAGAGAGAGCTGGGTCTTGTCTTTTCCATCAGGGTCTTCAAAAGGAGGAAGAGATAGAAAAGGAAGATCTTTTTCCTTTGGTACTCAAGAAAATACATTTATAGACTTTCTACAACAACGGTACTTTCAACTTTCTAGGATAAAGTAAAAAAAAAATATTTATGTTTTTGTAATTAAAGATTTCTGGATTTAAAACAATTCTGACATTTTATATTTGATACATTTTTCACCCAATTTAATTTTATGCCGTTAACGGACGTCAAATTCGACGTGTAATGACTAATATACCCTTCCCTAACCCTAATCTTAATCCTAACCCTCCCCCCCCTCCTTCTTCGACGGTGGGAGTGGTGGCGACGGTTCGGGGAGGAGAGAGAGTGAGGCACGGGGAGGAGGGGGGGCGCTGGTGTCCGGACGTGGTGAGGCGCTGGGAGGAGGTGGGCTTGGGGGAGGAGAGGGAGCATGGGTGGCCGGGCTAGGCGAGGAAACGGGGTGAGGTACATGGGGGAGGAGGGGGGGGCTCGGGGGAGGAGGGGGCGTGGGTGGCCGGGCTAGGGGAGGAGAGGGAGGAGGAGGCCGGCGACGCGGGGAGGAGGAGGAGGGGAGGAGGAGGATGGAGGAGCCAGAAAAATTGATACCTTGGTTAAGAAAACTTGCTGGAAACTTGGAGGATCGTGCGAGCGATTTCGGATTAAAACAAATGAATTGAACTTGAATACAATATCACTTGAATAGAAGTTAGCCAAAAAATGAATATTGTGGTTCGATGAAAGAGATAAACGATAATGGATTTGGCTTTGAGTTTGGAAGAACGATCTTGAAATCTAGTTCGAAAAGATAACCTTCGAAATCAGTTTTAGCGAGACAATTATCCGGCGGGAGCGTCGGCGTGGTGATATCAGTTTGCATGGTTTAATAGGAATAAAAAGAACATCATATCCAACCAGTACATCGGTTGCTTACTCAACCGACACACGCCTTCCCTGCAACGAAACACAAGTATACTTACCATATGCACAAGACAATAATTAGCATGTGTTCTATTCTATGCGGTCATTGGTGTGATCGACACCTTAGGGACTTATTTCAAGCATTAGCGGCGCGCCCTATCAGCCCGGGTAGCAAGCCCTGCTGGAGGTCCCGTAATGCATCGTGACTAGCACGAATCGAATATTTCCCTCCGGATCGATACGGTTCCAGTGCCCCGGAATGCCGTTTCGAGGAAATGCCAAACCTTGTGCACAAGTTGTCCCAGACCATGCCAATGCATGAATAATTCATATTATCATACAATGCATCAAAATAAACAAAGGAAGTAAAGCAGCAATATATATCTTATGCAACAATTCATATTTTCTCAAACGGTATTCCGATTTTGTTATCCCATAGGTCCAAATCAGCACATCAGCTTAAGGACTACCCATCTATTCAGGCTCGTTAGGGTGGAACAGCCGCTCAGAGAGGACCAGCCAGAGTACCTACTGTACCAGGAGGCCAGCAGAGGGGACCTCCACTTCCACCACACCAGCAGAGGTTTGCTCAGCACCAATAGTAGTAGAGAGGATCACCACAAGGACGATCTTACGCCATGACTATTGAGGACGCCAAGCCAGCTGGAGATGTGATTTCAGGTTCAGTTTCTCTCGATTCTATTCTAGCACTTGCATTATTTGATTCTGGCGCTTCCCATGTTTCGTATCTGTATCTTATGCCCTTAAGCATCAATTAGAAATAGAACCATTAGATAGGACTTACAAGATCACAACAGGAGGAGGCATTATCCTAGTCCGTGATTATTGAAAGGACGGTTGGCTTGATGTGCGGGAGCAAGATTTGGGTGTTGTGGGCGGCGATCAGAGAGGCGCGGACAGTCACGAATTCCATGGTTAGGATTACCACAAATGACACATAATCCATGCTTTCGACGACAGTTATTTGCAGTATGCCCAGCCCTTCTACAATGAGTACAACGTTGCCCAAGATTGGGACCCTGGTGACCGCCATTGTTTGGGCTCTTGAAAGCATTGCTTCCTCCTACGTTGCTAGGGCACTTGTGATAGGATGTATGCACAGCGCCGGCAACAACCAAAGGAAACTGTCGTTTGAGATAAAGGGCATGATTGAGAACTTTCCACATAGTCAAGTATTAGGGAATGACCACGTGCGCATGGATTGTAGGTCGCAGGCCACAGTCAAAACTTCTTGCACGACTCGCCGCATCAGGTAGGTAGGAGCTTGAAAATTTGGTGAGCCGATTGAATTCAGCGGAGTATTATTTCATTGTCATATTGCCTTGCCTAAGCTACATGAGCTCGTTCTCCTTTTGCCAACTACGAGAGAGGAAATGAAATCCTCTTTAAATGCGCTACGGAACGTAGTCCACGCGATCGTCTCCTCTTTATCGTCTGCGGAGAGAGATATTTGATGCATGTCCCACTAATCGTGCGCGTTCAAATGGAGCTATAGTTGGGAATACGTAACACACTTCTCCCCAGGTACCTCTAGCAATTTAAAGTGGTCATCAAGCTCTTCCAGCCAATCTAGAGCCACGACCGGATCTTCAGTCTCCCAGAAAGGCGTGTTGCAGACCTTCTTGAAGTCTGCAAAGTCGAAGGTAGTCACTTCCTTCTTCTTTAGAGTTTAAGGCATTTCAACTTCAGGCGTTGGTTGCTCTTCCGATGTTGTTTCTATCATTGCAGAATGGTTGAAGGATAAGGTCTGAACGATCTGCTGCAGGGCATCTATCTGCTTTTGTTGGACTACAAATCGGGCTTCAAGATTTCTTTCGAACTTGCTCTAACGATCTTTTGCCAGCTTCTCGGCTCGCTCATGACGAGCCTCATCCCTCTGTTGCTCGCTTCAAGCATCCACATCATTCGGTCAAATGGATCGACAGGGGGCATAGCTCGCTGGCTTTCGAAACTTTTTGAGTGTCGGAACTACTTTTCTGGGCTTGTACCTCTCCTTTTGCTAGCGCTGATGCTTGCGCTTAAGTCATTCCTTAAAAAAAAGTAATTTCCATTGGGCTCATAATGTATTATGGACTCACTATATGGAACGCATCTTATTTTGGCCAAACTAGTTCAAGAGTTCGCATAGAGAATAGATAGTTAAAGAAACTTTTTTGACACGAGGGTCAAAGAAACTTGAACCTGGCTCTGATACCAATATGTCACGCCCCAATTTCGTAGAATTGATAGTCGTCTCCCGGACGTGATGCCATGCGTGCCTAGGTTGCGCAACACACAAGACCAAGGTATTTTTATATAACGAACACATATTCAGAGTACACAGATAATTGAACACAAAATTAAAACATGGAAAAGTTTACTTTATTTATAATGAACATCTTTTACAGACTCTTGGACAAGTTAGATGGTTGTCGCACGGGCTTATAAAAGTGGACGCAAAATGAGATAGTCGTCCGGTACATTACATCCTTTTACTAAAACTTCAAAAGCTATAGACACATTCGGGCGAAGCTATCGCCTTTCCACAGAGCTGCATAAGGTATGTGCACGATCAGGGCATGCCGGTAGGTGAAGTGGATTGTGAAGTCGCTCTAGCTCCTTCCAAGGTCTTCTTGGCGCGGGGAACCTGTTGCAACAAGGGTCAGTACATCGAAATATACTGGTGAAGGCAAGCTAACCCAACTATACCAATCAATACATTGTTTATGTGAAGCATACAAGTTATTATGTGGTCTTTCTATCTTGTCTTAGTTCAAGTTACAAGCAAGCAATGGATATAGAAAATTATTAAAATAAATATGCCACTGCTCGGTGACTTTTACCTTCCCGTCTGAACCACCTGCACAACACTTACCATGACCTTCCCAGACACGGAGACATAGTTAGCCTACACAATAATAGAAGAAGTATATATTCTAACTAGAATTGAACACGATGAGAGAACATTCTAAGAGAACTAGCAAGCAACAAGGTAACCATTCACAAGTTGGTTGATAAGCAATAAAGTAGTCAAAGTATATTCCTTTTTATCTTGACATATTTTAGTTTATTAAGGTATCGTTTGATCGAAACAATAAAGAAGGCAAGGTTTTAGATGTGAAGACTTGTAAGAAGGATCAACTAATCAAAGTATAGCCACTCACAAGTTGGTGGGGAGAGGAAAGGAAGGAGGTGCTTCAAGACTCTGCTCGTGCGACATCTACTGCAAATTGCCACAAACGAATGATCAATACCTATTATCCTCTTTCTAAGCTCGAAAAAAAAATGTAGTTCAATAAACGAAAGCAATAAAATTCATCGAAACCATTTAAGAAAATGCAAATCCGAAAATCAACTCAAAAGCACGAAAGCAACAAGGCAACAGCAAAAATTAGGCAAGAAAACTTACAGCGGAGAGGTCCCTCTTGACTCTACCGCTAAGTCCACCATTGGGGCACGGTCCACTGAATATGAGAATCGATTTCGAAGAAGCCAATCCATAAGAGGAAAAGATCTTGATTCAATATATCCTGATCGAACGATACCGAAAGTATTTCTTAGTCGCGCTCCCCAAAAGGAGAAAACGGGGGACCACAATATGGACCTTTCACTCTCTATTTCTGAGCACCAGCTTGCATTACTAAAGCATTCCACTATTATCGGATAACCACTGTAGTGCAGTAAATATTTCTGAGTTTGTTTGAGATATCTCATCACTCTCTTTACCGCTTTTCAGTGCTCCACACTTGGATTGCTCGTGAACCAACTCAGCATCCCCACGACGAAAGCTTTATCATCCCTTGTAGCAGTTGTTGCATACATCAAACTTCTGATGACCCTTGAATACTCCAGTCGCCTGGCATATTTTCTTGGATTTGGCTTCATCTATTTGTCACACATGTACGGAGTATCGATCCTTGGAAGATCGTGTCACGACCCGCACCCGAAATTTGGGCACGAGTACGCGGGTACGTCCAGCCTACGCCGCAGCATCGGCGGTAGAACGCTGTCAAGGTCATAATACTATCTAAGCAATCTCACACGAGCATCCAATCTACATAAGGAGGCACGGATGACACAATATAATATGAACAACATACTCAATCACATAACCACAACACGATAAGATATCGAACAAACAAAATAAGAACAACACAATTCTAAATGTAAATAATCTAACTCAACAAATATCCATGTCTCAACAAAGTATGTCGGAGACAAATCCGGTACCAAATAAACTGCTAAGAAACTAGCTAGATAACTAGTAATTCCGGCTAGACCTCCCGGAATCACAACTGAACTACCAAGTCCAAGTCTGCAGCTACTCACCCTGTGGTCCATAAAGTGTCGGACACCAGTCCTCTAAGGCATAGTCTGGAAAAATATTTCCAGTCAGGAAGGAGCAAAGTACATTTCTAATAGCAGTTCTATATCAATGATATAAACTATGTAGCAGTATATAGATGGAAATACACAAGATGCATGTACGAGAGATATACAATAAGGAAAATACTGGAAATACTGTAAATAAATGCGGGAAGGAACAATATGTCAATGAGCAAGAATACTATGACTAAGTGTGTGAGTACTAGCTTTAACATGTGATCGACTTGGGAACTTGTACAGGAATAATGGCCTGGCTAGTCATACGTGCGGTGTATGACCAACACTAACATATGAACAAGACTTGTACATGAAGGGTATGATCACATATCTACACTAAAATACTCTCCACCCCCGACTGGTATAGTAGATCCAACCATGGTACGGGATTCCCTAGGAAGGTAGCAAGTCTCCCAGAAAATCAGTGTCTGTACATGCACAAGATAACAATGAAATAAGACTTGTACAAGCTACACCATGAACAAGGAATAACATCTCATGACGAGATCCGGATATACCAATCCGTGTAACCATCGTGTCAAGAATATGGATATTTACATTAGATACAATGAACATAGGGGATATCATAAATAAAAAACTATCAGAGAATGTACTCGCCTTGGGTCCTTAACTGGTAATACCAATATCCTGTTCCAGAGTATCGCCTGGATGATCCAACAGTCCTATAGACATATCATAAAATAATACAACGTTGCATCAGACATTACTCTAGCACACCTTTATAAATACACTGGACTCAGGGCTATGCTAGGTGTGATACTGGTCAACTAGGGTCCGTGTGCGTCAAGTTGCACGGACGTCGCGTCTGTGATTGCTGTGCAAGACAGACGGTCAAAATGATACGGGGCTTGCCAGTACGTCAGTGTACATGTGGCGGACTGCTAACAGTTCACAGGGTCACAAGGTCATGTGTAGTTACGGGGTATCCGTATTTACACTCGGGTCATCTAGTATATATATATATATATATATATATATATATATATATATATATATATACTTTTATACTCATAATATATATACCAATTAAATACGTACATAATATATATAAGTGTATATCAATAATTTCATACAAAAATAGGTATAAGTGTATAACAATAATTATGTACAAAATATGTATGAGTGTATATACACTAATAGAATTATATAACATATATACATATGTTTAAAATATACATACTATATTTTATTTACAACCAATATTTATACGTATACAAGGAATATACATATATACTGAATATATATATATATATATATATATATATATATATATATATATATATATATATATATATATATATATATATATAAATAATATGTTTATATACCAAATTAATGCATATACCATATACGTATATATGTACATATATATATACCAATACAATATATATTTTTATACCAAAATACATTTATATATACATATACCAATACAACATATATTTTTATACCAAAATACATTTATATATACATATACCAATACAACATATATTTTTATACCAAAATACATTTATATATATATATATATATATATATATATATATATATATATATATATATATATATATATATATATATATATATATATATATATATATACCAATACAACATTTAACATATATCATTAAATACGTATATACTAATTTATTGAATACATGTATATAAATAGAGAAATACACGATATATATATATATATATATATATATATATATATATATATATATATATATATATATATATATATATATATATATATTAATAGAGAAAATACTATATATATATGTATACGCGTATGTATACACGAAACATATATACACTAATGGAGAATATACTATATACATACAAACATACACACATACACACGTACGTACACGCGTACGTGTACGCGAGGGAAAGAAGCTGTACCTGCGCGTGTCTACGACGACAACCAAGAAGACGACGATGACGAGGCTGTGTGGGGCTGCTCGGGGTGGCTGCTGCTTCGGGTGGCCGCCGGGGGAAGAGCTGGCCGGAGAGTGGTTGGCTCGAGGGGTAGAGTATGGTGGTGGATCGGGTGGTGGTGATGATAGTTCTGAAGGTGGTGGAGGTGTCGAGCTCGGATGGGTGGTTCTAAATCGAGACGGAGGGGAGTGGTCGGACCGGTCGGGCTGGAGGAGGAGCTCTCGTCGGTGCAGTGGTGGGCGAGTTCGAGGAGTCGGGTTGCTGTTGCCGGGCTCTGGCGGGTCTCGTGCAGTGGAGGAGGGTGACAGCGGGTGCTCGCTGTGAGTTTCCGGCGGAGATGGTGGTGATACCTCGTGGTGGTGGTTGGCTCGATATGGGGAGGAGATGGAGTGCACCAGGAGAGGAACTGACCGGACTGAGGGGGAAAGCAGGGTAGTGTGAAGCCGAGTGCACGGAATAGCGGGTCGGTGCCGGACTGGGTGGCCGGGGCTGGCCGGACCGGAGAGTGCTCGGGTAGCCGGGTGAACAGTGGGGGGGGGAAGTTGGGTTATTTTCCTCCTTTCTCTAATTTAAAAAAGAGAAGAAGAAGGAAGGAAGAAGAAGAAGAGAAGAAGAAAGGAAAAATAATGGGAAGTTTCCTACGGTTAGGGGCTTGTGAGGAGGGAGGAGAGAAAGAGGTGGGGGCTTCCCTAGGTTTGGGGATTAGGGCTTGGTTGGGAAGAGAGCCTTGAGGAGACATTAAATAGGATATGTGAGTGGGAAATGAGTGGTGATGATGCACCCATTTTGAATGGGTGGTCAGGATTTGACATGGAGAATTACTCATGCAAGGGTGAGGGTTGGGTTGACTAGTCAATATTAGGGCTTCTCCATTGGTTTGAACCAATAGGGTGTTGACACCTAATGCAACATTTGCAAATTAGCCCCCTTAAATTGGGTATTTGTACAGATACATGAAATGATAAAAATTTTGTGGGCGATTTGGTGTTTGGTGTTTTGTAGGGTGAGGGGGTGTTGTGTGTTTTGTATGGGCTTAATTAATAGGGTATTTGGATTAAATTGGGATTAAACGGGATTAGTCAAAATGGTATCCCCAATTTAATTAGAAATAAATGCAAGCGGTGTTCTAAAATTAATTAGAGTACATGGGGGCCAAAATTAGGTTGGGTCATAAATATCATTAGTGAAGAAGACTCAGAACAGAATATTACCCTAATTTGGGATGCACGAAAAATGGGTCAAGATTGCCTCCAATTTCGATTGGAACGCACAACGATACAAAGTTGGAATTTATTCAGAAATTAAATAAACGTCCGCGACGAATATTGTGCGGCTAAAATGAAGCACAAGAGAGCATAATTACGAGTTGCAAAAAGGTCAGAATGGAAGGCAGGCACGTCTAGGGCAAGGTTGTAAAATTTGTTGGAAGGCAAAAGCTAGGCTAGTGCTCCAAATATCGAAGCAACGATAAGGCGCAACAATTAAATAATATTACGGTAATTAATTACTTTCTCCAATAATTAAATCCTAAATAATACAATAAAATACATAATCCTATAATTCGGTCAGGTGTTCATCTAGTGGGCTTCTAGGTCAAGTCTACTAGCTCAACATTAAGAACACAGTATATAATATATTTATAAATACACATCTCATGCAATTATTTAAATTAAATACACGCAATATCAAATACATATAAAAATTCAAAATTACCCTTGTTTTTGGAACGTGGTAGTGACAAGTCTACCCTCCTTAAAAGAATTTCGTTCTCGAAATTTAAATCCTCATAGTAGTATTTTTCATTAAAATTTAAATTCATCTACCCACCAAATCATGAAATAATCCATATTGTCATCTCAAAAATTTTCAAAATTCTAAAATTATTGTATTCCTGAAAATCCTCGAAATAAAATTAATTTCCATTTTTCTCACAATTTCCTCCAAAAATTTAAGTTAAAAATTAAATACTCGAAATTTAACATCCAATCCTCTAATTTAAATTCACTCAATGCACATTAATAAATCCCATCTAAAAAAAAACACAAACCCATAAATCCAATTTGAAATGTCATCCGGAAAGTTTGAATTTAAAACTAATCCATTAATGATTTTATTCCCTGATTTCCTTTTTCCTCAAAATACTCAACAATGCGATACTTATGGAATCTTCAAATGCAACATTCAAATATAAAATTTTAAATTCATATCTTGCAATCATAATCTCCCTAATTTCTCTAATTTTAATAACCAATTTAATCATATCATAATCTTCCTAAAATTAATAAATCATCAATTATGCCATGTTAATTTCTTAACTCTTCATTTAAGTTAATGTTTATCCTCAAATTTTAATGATAATTTCAATCATATCTCAATCTTCGTAAAATTAATGATCCATCAATTCTGCTATATTAACTCCTTAACTCTTTATTTAAATTAATGCTTATCCTCAAATTTTAATCATCTTGTCTCTCTTGTTAAGTCATAACCTCTTCATAAATCTTCGCTATGGTCAAATCCCAATGATCATGGTCAAACAAAATTTACCTACAGTCATACAACATACAATCTAGAGGAAACATGCATGGTTATGGTCTGTTTTGTCATGGTATTGCAGTCTCTGTCAGGGTATACTACTAACTACATTCTAACAAGGAAATCATGAATACAACTAAGGTACTAAGGAATCAATCAATCAACCAAATAGAGAGGAAAGAAGGAAAGAAAGGAACATAACCTGCTAACACGTTACCTGCAGTATCGGTCTCCTCGACCGTCATCGCAAATGCTCCGCCCTGCTGGTGTGGCTCCCTCCGTGGGTGCTGAGCAATCTGCAGTTCCACATGTGGCCTAACTGGAACTCTATAATTTGGAGCTGCGTACTGAGCTAGAGGGCAATCCCTCATTCGGTGTCCTGTATCACCACAGCGCAAACAAAGTCCTAGCCTCAATCTACAGCTCTCCCAAAGGTAACCTGACTTCTTACAAAAATGACAAGTCTGCTGTGTCTCTCTCGGAGGCTGCTGCTGATCCTGCTGAACACGAACTGGTGCCTGGTACTGCTGTTGATACTGAAACGTCCTCGACTGTTGCTGAATATGGGGACGCTTGGCCAGTCCTGCGCTACCATTCGTATCTCCAGAAATATTCTGACTCCTCTTAGGCCTGAGATCTAGATCCTCTTCTGCAATCTGGGCATCCATCACGATATCCTCAAAGGTAGCGGTACGACGACCAGAAGTGCGCGACCTAATCTCTCTCGTCAGCCCCTTTCTAAACTTCCGGGCTCGATCTCCTGGGTCCCGAATCATAGACGATGCAAAACGGCTCAAACGATAGAATTCTGTGGCGTACTCGTCGACCGACATGTTTCCTTGGACCAAGTCACGAAACTGACTTTCCAAGGTTCCCAATGCCACGTCGGGGAAGAACTTCTCCTTGAAGAGCTCCTTGAAGGTCTCCCAAGTAAGTCCTTGTGTAGTAAGTCTCGGCTCCGTGCGATACCACGTGAGTACGATATCAAACATCTGACTGCCGGTCGCCTCTATCCGTAAGCTCTCCAGAATCTGGGCCAATCGCAGGCTCCTCTCTATGTCCTCTAGCCAGTCGTCAGCGTAGAGTATCCCTTCAATACCCTTGAACTCTCGAGGCATCATCCTCTTGAAGTCCACTATAGTACCTGATCTCTGCTGTTGCTGGCCAAGAAACTGCTGGTATTGTGCTACTCTCTCCACAGCTTGGAGAGCCACCTGATGAGCATTCTTCATGCTCTCTCTCATCAGCTCTGTTTGTGCCTGGTGCACTTCTGCTTGCACCCTCTGAGCCTCATCTTGAACTCGCTGAGCATCTGCCGTCACTCTCTGGGCATCTACCATGCCCTGGATCAAGGTAAACATCTGTGCCCCGTAAATGGGCAAACCTCCGAAAAATAGAGTCGGTGGAGGAGGAAGGTTGTCCGTCACAGCTGCGGCAATCCTCTGGACATGTGGGGGAGGAGGATCTCCAAAAAGTGCAGATACTCCCACATGCATCGGAGATGTAGGAGGAACTACGGCTGTCTGTCCATCAGGTAGAGAGGTGGCAGACCCCTCTAAAGCTGGTGCTCCCACTCTCATAGATCGGTCTTCGGCGACATCCTGAAGACAGACCCAAAAGAATCAATTAAGGCAATAAATACGATATCATCAAGGAAGGACAGTAAAGTTCTAAAGAAGCAATGTTCAGAAGGAATAAAGATAACAAGATAAATAGATTGGAAATATTCCTAGTTGTGATTGCATAGGTCAATGATGCATCCAAGGTTTGGTACCTCTATCCCTTTAGGTACCACAGTTCTACTACAAGCACATTCACTGCTAACTTTCTTACCTACTATAATTGTTGATACTAGTTATTCTTATCACTCAAGTGCATATCAAATGCAACACACCATACTAAGTACTGCTCCCTCTAATACAACCTTAGATGGACACCCAAGTCAGTTTGCAGTACAATCTCAATCATGCTTAAGCCAACAGATCCTTACACATGCACCTCATTCACTCATATACCAATATATATCTCTTCCACTATAAAATTTTATCCTTAAAATAAAATACTCAAAACTAACCCCTCGAACAATTTAAAGTAAAAATGCATATACTTCCTCAAAGTCAAATATTCAAATACTGAAACGAAAATTTAATCACTTCCAAAAATCCTTACAACTTTGTCTAGGTTCATTGAATTGAATCTGAATCCTCAAAAATTTTTAATAACATAATATCTCAACTCTTCAAAATTCTTAAAAATTGAAATTCATTTTTTAATCTTCAAATTATAATTTAAATCCACATCTTGTAGTCCAATAGCTCTAATGTCAATCTTTCTCACTGTCCTCATCAACATGTGTCATCAGATGATACCATAAATTAATCCATAAATTCATCTTGATATGAAATCAAACTCTACAATGACACCAAGATCTTAATTTAATAACTGATCAATAAGAATCAAATTCAATATCAACAAGTGAGAATGGACGAAAACAAGAGAAATGATTTAAATTGGAAATTATAATAAGATTCTCAGGGGTCATCCCAGGAATCTCTCAAGGAATTGTGATTGAGTATTCGCTCTCATCCTAGTATCCTATGTCCTATATCCTATCGCAGGCACGCAGTAGTGGAACAAAGATGTCACACTACCACGACATCGTACAACTTGCGAAGTCTGACCTGCATGGGCCACCACTAAAAATGTGTCACGACCCGCACCCGGAATTGGGGCATGAGTACGCGGGTACGTCCAGCCTACGCCGCAGCATCGGCGGTAGAACGCTGTCATGGTCATGATACTATCTAAGCAATCTCACATGAGCATCCAATCTCCATAAGGAGGCACGGATGACACAATATAATATGAACAACATACTCAATCACATAACCACAGCACGATAAGATATCAAACAAACAAAATAAGAAAAACACAAGTCTAAATGTAAATAATCTAACTCAACAAATATCCATGTCTCAACAAAGTATACCGGAGACAAATCCGGTACCAAATAAACTGCTAAGAAACTAGCTAGATAACTAGTGATTCCGGCTAGACCTCCCGGAATCACAACTGAACTACCAAGTCCAAGTCTGCAGCTACTCACCCTGTGGTCCATAAAGTGTCGGACACCAGTCCTCTAAGGCATAGTCTGGAAAAATATTTCCAGTCAGGAAGGAGCAAAGTATATTTCTAATAGTAGTTCTATATCAATGATATAAACTATGTAGCAGTATATAGATGGAAATACACAAGATGCATGTACGAGAGATATACAATAAGGAAAATACTGGAAATACTGTAAATAAATGCGGGAAGGAACAATATGTCAATGAGCAAGAATACTATGACTAAGTGTGTGAGTACTAGCTTTAACATATGATCGACTTGGGAACTTGTACAGGAATAATGGCCTGGCTAGTCATGCGTGCGGTGTATGACCAACACTAACATGTGAACAAGACTTGTACATGAAGGGTATGATCACATATCTATACTAAAATACTCTCCACCCCCGACTGGTATAGTAGATCCAACCATGGTACGCTATGGCACGGGATTCCCTAGGAAGGTAGCAAGTCTCCCCGGAAATTAGTGTTTGTACATGCACAAGATAACAATGAAACAAGACTTGTACAAGCTACACCATGAACAAGGAATAACATCTCATGACGAGATCCAGATATACCAATCCGTGTAACCATCGTGTCAAGAATATGGATATTTATATTAGATACAATGAATATAGGGGATATCATAAATAAGAAACTATCAGAGAATGTACTCGCCTTGGGTCCTTAGCTGGTAATACCAATGTCATGTTCCAGAGTATCACCTGGATGATCCAACAGTCCTATAGACATATCATAAAACAATACAACGTTGCATCAGACATTACTCTAGCACACCTTTATAAATACACTGGACTCAGGGCTATGCTAGGTGTGATACTGGTCAACTAGGGTCCGTGTGCGTCAAGTTGCACGGGCGTCGCGTCTGTGATTGCTGTACAAGACAGACGGTCAAAATGATACGGGGCTTTCCAGTACGTCAGTGTACATGTGGCGGACTGCTAACAGTTCACAGGGTCACAAGGTCATGTGTAGTTACGGGGTATCCGTATTTACACTCGGGTCATCTAGTAGATATATATATATATATATATATATATATATATATATATATATATATATATATATATATATATATATACATTTATACTCATAATATATATACCAATTAAATACGTACATAATATATATAAGTGTATATCAATAATTTTATACAAAAATAGGTATAAGTGTATACCAATAATTATGTACAAAATATGTATGAGTGTATATACACTAATAGAATTATATAACATATATACATATGTTTAAAATATACATACTATATTTTATTTATATACAACCAATATTTATACGTATACAAGGAATATAAATATATACTGAATATATACCAAATTATATACTAAATTAATGCATATACCATATACGTATATATGTACATATATATATACCAATACAATATATATTTTTATACCAAAATACATTTATACATACATATACCAATACAACATATATTTTTATACCAAAATACATATATATATATATATATATATATATATATATATATATATATATATATATTAATAGAGAAAATACTATATATATATGTATACGCGTATGTATACACGAAACATATATACACTAATGGAGAATATACTATATACATATGTACATACATACATACATACATACATACATACATACATACATACACACATACACACATACACACGTACGTACACGCGTACGTGTACGCGAGGGAAAGAAGCCGTACCTGCGCGCGTCTACGACGACAACCAAGAAGACGACGACGACGAGGCTGTGTGGGGCTGCTCGGGGTGGCTGCTACTTCGGGTGGCCGCCAGGGGAAGAGCTGGCCGGAGAGTGCTTGGCTCTAGTGGTGGATCGGGTGGTGGTGATGATAGTTCTGATGGTGGTGGTGGTGTCGAGCTCGGATGGGTGGTTCTAAATCGAGGCGGAGGGGAGTGGCCTGACCGGTTGAGCTGGAGGAGGAGCTCTCATCGGTGCAGTGGTGGGCGAGTTCGAGGAGTCGGGTTGCTGTCGTCGGGCTCCGGCGGGTCTCGTGCAGTGGAGGAGGGTGACAGCGGGTGCTCGCTGTGAGTTCCCGACGGAGATGGTAGTGATACCTCGTGGTGGTTGGCTTGATATGGGGAGGAGATGGAGTGCAGCAGGAGAGGAACTGGCCGGACTGAGGGGGAAAGTAGGGTGGTGTGAAGCCGAGTGCACGGAAGAGCGGGTCGGCGCTGGACTGGGTGGCCGGGGCTGGCCGGACCGGAGAGTGCTCGGGTAGCCGGGTGAACAGTGGGGGGGAAGTTGGGTTATTTTCCTCCTTTCTCTAATTTAAAAAAGAGAAGAAGAAGGAAGGAAGAAGAAGAAGAGAAGAAGAAAGGAAAAATAATGGGAAGTTTCCTACGGTTAGGGGCTTGTGAGGAGGGAGGAGAGAAAGAGGTGGGGGCTTTCCTAGGTTTGGGGATTAGGGCTTGGTTGGGAAGAGAGCCTTGAGGAGACATTAAATAGGATATGTGAGTGGGAAATGAGTGGTGATGATGCACCCATTTTGAATGGGTGGTCAGGATTTGACATGGAGAATTACTCATGCAAGGGTGAGGGTTGGGTTGACTAGTCAATATTAGGGCTTCTCCATTGGTTTGAACCAATAGGGTGTTGACACCTAATGCAACATTTGCAAATTAGCCCCCTTAAATTGGGTATTTGTACAGATACATGAAATGATAAAAATTTTGTGGGCGATTTGGTGTTTGATGTTTTGTAGGGTGAGGGGGTATTGTGTGTTTTATATGGGCTTAATTAATAGGGTATTTGGATTAAATTGGGATTAAACGGGATTAGTCAAAATGGTATCCTCAATTTAATTAGAAATAAATGCAAGCGATGTTCTAAAATTAATTAGGAGTACATGGGGCCAAAATTAGGTTGGGTCACAAATATCATTAGTGAAGAAGACTCAGAACAGAATATTATCCTAATTTGGGTTGCACGAAAAATGGGTCAAGATTGCCTCCAATTTTGATTGGAACAACGATACAAAGTTGGAATTTATTTAAAAATTAAATAAACGTCCGCGATGAATATTGTACGGCTAAAATGAAGCACAAGAGAGCATAATTACGAGTTACAAAAAGGTTAGAATAGAAGGCAGGCACGTCTAGGGCAAGGTTGTGAAATTTGTTGGAAGGCAAAAGCTAGGGTAGCGCTCCAAATATCGAAGCAACGGTAAGGCACAACAATTAAATAAAATTACGGTAATTAATTACTATCTCCAATAATTAAATCCTAAATAATACAATAAAATACATAATCCTATAATTCGGCCAGGTGTTCATCTAGTGGGCTTCTAGGTCAAGTCTACTAGCTCAACATTAAGAACACAGTATATAATATATTTATAAATACACATCTCATGCAATTATTTAAATTAAATACACGCAATATCAAATATATATAAAAAGTCAAAATTACCCCTGTTTTTGGAACGTGGTAGTGACAGATTTTGATATTCATAGAGTGTGAGCATCTTCTCAATATATTGAGACTGTGACAGCGCCACTATAGTGTCCGTCCGGACGATCTTTATCCCCAAGAT
This sequence comes from Iris macrosiphon, assembly GCA_036927795.1. NCBI lineage: Eukaryota > Viridiplantae > Streptophyta > Magnoliopsida > Asparagales > Iridaceae > Iris > Iris macrosiphon. The sequence goes on along the minus strand of JAYESA010000002.1, from coordinate 162,281,715 downwards.
AACATCAGTTTCTCCCAAGTCCTTTATACTGAACTTTGATGAGAGAAACTTTTTTATCTCAGTGAAACGTGATGGATCCATAACCAGGATCAACATGTCGTCTACGTACAAACAAACGATGACTCCTCTCCCACGAGTGAACTTTGTGTAAACGTATTTGTCCGTCTTGATCTTATAACTTTATCAAAAATTTTATGCCACATCTTGGGAGCTTGCTTCAGACCGAATAATAATTTCACCAACTTGCTGACTTTGTCTTCAAGCCCTTTGACGATAAATCCTTCTGGCTGTTGCATGTAAGTCTCTTCGATGATCAACTCTCCATTCAGGAATGATGTTTTAACATCCATCTGATGTATAACTAGATTATGAATTACACTTATAGAAATCAATATCATGATGGTTGTCATCTGTGCTATTGGAGCATATGTGTCGAAGTAGTCGATTTCCTGCTTCTAAGAAAACTCTTTGGCTACCAACCTTGTCTTGAACTTGTCAATAGTTCCATCGGCTTTCATCTTTTTCTTGAAGATCAACTTGCATTCGATTGGTTTAGCTCCTTCAGGCAGATCGACCAACACCTAAGTGTTGTTGAAGGTTATTGAGTCATACTCATCATTGATAGCCTCCCTCTAGAAGACTGTGTCAATGGCCTTCATCGCATCATCATAGGTAAGAGGATCTGCTTCTACATAATAGGTGACAAAATTCTCTCTGAAGTCCTTATGTCTTCTCACTCGCTTAGACACCGGTTCTGTGAGTTATAGTTCAAATATTTTCTCTGGAATGATAATTTTTCTTGGACTACATCTTCATTGAAAGCGTTAGCCTCCTGTGCACTCATACTATTCTCTGGAATATCCACGATAACAATGTTCCTGTGCCTTGCAAATTTATCTTTAAAGAATTCTGCGTCGTGAGATTTGATGATATGATTTAATTCTATATCAAGAAGCCTCTGAGCATCACTCTTCTCAGCATAACCTAGGAAGATGGTCTTTGTAGTCCTCATACCCAACTTCTGAATCTTCAAATCTGGAAGATTCACATACACCAGATACCTCCACACTCGAATAAAATTCAATTTGGGTCTGACTTTGAACCAGAGTTCATGAAGAGTGATATCGAAAGTTGCGTACGGCACTCTGTTCAGAATGAACGTAGCCGTTAACGCAGCTTCTCCCCAGAAGCAATTTTGAAGACCCGCGGTCAACAACATTGAGTTTATCATCTCTTCTACTTTATTTGATTGAGGAGAATATGGAGCAGTCGCCTTATTGACAATTCTATATTCTTTGCAGAATAATACAAATTTAATTGACCTATACTCTCCGTCTCGATCACTTTTGAGTCTCTTGAGTTGTTGTCCATTTTGACGTTCTGCCTCAGCCATGAGCTCTTTGAACTTCTCGAATGCTTCATCTTTGGAATTGAGTAGATAGACAAACGCGTACTTCGAGTAGTCGTCGATGAATGTATTTAAATACTTTATCCTGGTCTTTGTGGAGAACTGTTTGAAGTCACAGATATCTGAGTGCACAAACTCCAGAAGATCTATTCTTCCGTTTACCGATTTGAACAGTTTTCTTTTGATCTTTGTCTGTGCACAAAATTTATACTTCTCCACCTTCTTACCCCCATATTTGGAGATAAGCCGTAGACTAGACATTTTGTTTATTCTTTTATAATGAATATGTCTTAGTCTATTGTGCCATAACTCAAGAGAATAACCAGAAGAAGCGACTACATTAACATTTTTAGTCAGAGTTACAAGTTAAAGTTTGAATATTCATTCGTTAAAAAAAACTTTTCCAAACTATGTTCCTTTATAGGACATAACCATTTTCCCAGCATTGATGTCCATCCTCAAGCCTGTATTGCAGAGCAGACTTTTCTAGACCAAATTTTGGGCTATCATCGATACTTGTTTCACATCCTGAAGCATCAACGACTTCCCCGAAGTCAGATTCAGTACCAACGTTTCGATCCTAAGTACTTCAGCTTGTGCTTAGTTCGCCAACATAACCTTCTCAGATGTAGGCGTATAGGTGGTGAACAACTCATTCTTTGAGCAAATATGGAAGGACGCACTATTGTCCACCTAGCAGTCAGTGTCAATACTAATTGAAGCCACATGCGCAATCATCACAACTTTGTTAGGCTCCCCTTGCTTAGTCTGTTTGTGTAACACCCCATTCCGCTCAATGCGGACTGCCGACTCAATCGGCAATAGTGCAGCTGTCCCGACCTGCTTTGCCTCAATCGAGAAGCAAAGGATATTCAGACTTGTCCCTACAGGAAATTCAGCTTAGGCTTTCAGAGGCTCGCTCGGCGTATCCCTCTACCGAGGCGAATCATCGCTAAGATGGGTGGCTACGGTGAGCTTGTCTTTGCTTAGCCAGCACACATAAAATGTGGAATATACATGCTAGTCGCTAGGTGAATCACCCCCCCTGCATGCTAATAAATCCAACGCACCTAGCTAAGGGAATAATCCCAACTTGTATTGCTTGCTAGAACATGAAAATTGAAATACTGCTTATATTCAGACCCTCGCATGCTAAAGTCCCTAACGGCTTCACCTCTCGGCTTACCTTCGGGTCCGAGCAAACGTGTTACGAATGTTCCTTAGAAACGAATGCATGCTGGTCGCTTGTATGTTGCCTTGTTTTCATCCAAACCCCGGAAGACTACTAAGTAGTCGTTCCGTGCCTGATTGAACCTGCAAGTATCCGTATTCAATGTCCTCGTGTATCTCACGTACTCGTGTTGCCTGCTTGGCAAAATAATAAATCACGTACTCGTGTTGCCTGCTTGGTGAAACAAATCACGTACTCGTGTTGCCTGCTTGGCGAAATAATGGATTTGGAAAGACCCTGACCTGCATGTCGCGGACAACTCGGAAACGAGGTATAGTTCCACGGACGGTATCCGGTGTCACGCCCCGATCCCGAAAGGGTCAATCGTCCTCGCTGGATCCTTCACGGAACCGATTCGTCCTCGCTTGGGGCGTGATGCCGTACGAGCCTGGAGTTGCGCTCGTACAAGGCAAGAACTTGCAGTTAAAGGAACCCACTTTTGAAACACAATTCAGAAACACAATCACAGAGATTTGAACACAGTGCAGGAAGAAATATGCTTTTTCATTGATAATTCAGAGTAATTACATAGAGTCTACATTGATGCGCCTTCTCGGCTACTTGAATTGCATTACAAAAAGATAACTCAAAATGCAGGCGCCGCTCCATCAGATAGTCCCCGTCGTCCATACATTACGCCCTTGTATAGATTGAAAGTCCAAGCCTCCAAAATGAACTGACTCCAACTATACTTCAAAAGTAGAGGTGCTTCTAACGCCTTCTCGTCTAGCCACTAGCGTTGCACCGTCTGAGTGCCTGAAATAGTTGCCCACAACGTGGGTCAGTACTCAACTTGTACTGGTGAGCGGGATGAATCCCACTCGACTAAATCAACACTAGCTTATTAGGGGCGAGCATGCATTAAGATTTCTTCTATAAAGAAGCAAGTGACTTCAATTCATATCAGTTGCATGTTTTGATATAAATGAACATAGCATTGAATCCAACCAGTGCATCGATTGCTTACTCAACCGATGCACACCTTCCCTGCAATGAAACACAAGTATACTTACCATCTGCACAAGACAATAAATTAGCATGTGTTCTATTCTATGCGGTCATTGGTGTGATCGACACCTTAGGGACATATTTCTCCGCCTTAGCGGCGCGCCCTATCAGCCCGGGTAGCAAGCCCTGCTGAAGGTCCCGCTAAGCATCGTGACTAGCACGAATCGAATATTTCCCTCCGGATCGATACGGTTCCAGTGCCCCGGAAACCGTTTCGAGGAAATGCCAAACCTTGTATACAAGTTATCCCAGACCATGCGAATGCATGAATATTTCACATCTCATACAATGCATCGAATTAAACAGAAGAAGTAAAGCAGCAATATATATCTTATGCAACAGTTCATATTTTCTCAATGCGGTGTTCCGATTTTGATATCCCATGGGTCCAAATTCTATCCGAGGCACCAGGCCGCAGCCAACGACCAAATTCCCTCTCCAACCAACTCAAATTATAAGTTGTGCAAGCATATAGTAAAATTAGTCTATAATTCCCATGTTTCTTTCTTAGTGGCTGGCATGCATGTGGCTAAGCATTTCCCTAGGCGTCCAACCGGGCATCATCGAGTGAACGTTTGAAACTTTAAGATGTTGGCATGAAGAAGTAGGAAAGAAGGGACCAAACCACTCACTGGTTAAGGGAAAAGTTGCTGAAACACGGAATCCCGCCTAGCGACGATCAAACGTCAGTTACGCGGACCTGCAACAGCACGAGCACCGAGTTAGATTTCTTGCCTATCCTTCCTTGCCGAACTCCCCAAAATTCAAGCTCCAATCAATAAAACCAGCAGCGAAAACCAAGCAAATCGAAAGCAACACCAAATCCAAATCCCAAAGCGGCAATCAAGAAAACCAAGCAACCAAACACGAAAACTATTGGACTCGTTTCAATAGAGGCCTTTCCATGAGTTGGAAAGGATCATCGCATTTCGTCCGAGGCAAGACGATGCCGAAGATCTAAGCATACTCTGACGGACTAGCCACAAGCCCAATTATATAGTGCACATCCCGGTCGGATCGGGATTTGAGGCACTACATAATATACCACTAAGAAAAAGTTTCGTCCCGAAACTTAAGAACAAGGTCCTACCTCCGACTGAGTGAACAACGAAGGATACTTCTCCTTCATCTCCGATTCCATCTCCCAAGTTGATTCCCCAACTGAATGGTTCCGCCACAGCACGCGAACCAAGGACATCGTACGGTTGCGAAGTACTTTTTCCTTACGATCCAGGATCTGCACCGGCTCTTCTGAGTATGATAAATCTGTACGCAGTTCCAACTGTTCGAAGCTCACCACATGACTCGGGTCATGCACGTACTTCCGAAGCTGAGAAACATGGAACACGTCATGCACTTCAGCCAAGGCAGGAGGCAGTGCAATTCGGTATGCCACAGCTGCCACTCGTTCCAGTATCTCGAAGGGGCCGACAAACCTGGGACTCAGTTTGCCCTTCACGCCGAAACGCATCACCCCACGCATCGGCGTCACTTTCAAGAAGACATGATCCCCGACCATGAATTCCAAAGGTCTACGATGAGCATCGGCATAACTTTTCTGTCGGCTCTGCGCCGTGCGGAGTCTTTCCCGAATCAAACGAACTTTCTCAACTGCCTGTTCTACCAGCTCTGGCCCGAGTACTTGCCGCTCGCCGACTTCGTCCCAACAAATTGGAGATCGACACTTGCGCCCATACAGTGCTTCGTACGGTGCCATCTGGATGCTCGATTGGTAGCTGTTGTTGTACGCGAATTCCGCCAACGGAAGATGCGTGTCCCAACTAGTCTTCAAATCGATTGCACACAGCCGTAACATATCTTCAAGTATCTGATTTGTCCTTTCTGTTTGGCCATCAGTCTGGGGGTGGTATGCAGTACTGAACTGTAGCTTGGTTCCCAAAGCAGCCTGTAGGCTTGTCCAAAAACGAGATAAGAAGCGTCCATCACGGTCAGAGACGATTGAGGCAGGTATTCCGTGTAATCGAACAATCTCATTTATGTACATCTGTGCTAACCGATCGACGCTCCAAGTAACTTTCATAGGAAGAAAGTGGGCTGATTTGGTCAAGCGATCAACTATGACCCAAATCGCATCATGCCCCCGCGGCGTCTTCGGAAATCCCACAATGAAATCCATACTGATGTTGTCCCATTTCCACTCGGGAATAGCGAGGTTCTGCAGTTCCCCGCCGGGCCTCTGATGCTCAGCTTTCACCTGTTGACAGGCCATGCACTGTGACACAAAGGTCGCCACATCCCGCTTCATACCTTGCCACCAGAAGGTTCTGCGTAAGTCTTGGTACATCTTAGTGCTCCCCGGATGTAACGAATACTTCGCATAGTGTGCTTCTGCCATAATTTCCCTTCGGAGTTCTGGGTCGCTAGGAACACATAGCCTTCCCTTCATTTGTAAGACCCCATCTTCGCCTACCACAAAGTCAGACGTCTCCCCCGCCGAAATCAGTTTGCGTGCCTTCTCTAGGAACTGATCGCCCTCCTGAGCTGATTTGATTCTATCACGCAAACTCGGTTCAAGATGGAGTGATGCCAGCTGCACTCCTTGATGCTGAACCCGTAACTCGATGCCCATCGCCTCAAGATCTCGAAGTATGTGGTTGTTTATAGATAACGAGCCCACGTGCTTCCGACTCAAAGCATCAGCAACGACGTTTCCCTTGCCCGGTGTATAAGCGATCGTCAAATCATAGTCTTTTATCAGTTCTAGCCAACGCCGCTGTCGAAGGTTCAGTTCCCGTTGGGTGAATAGATACTTGAGGCTCTTGTGATCTGTGAAGATTTTGCAAGCAACACCATAAAGATAATGCCTCCACAACTTCAGTGCAAATACAATTGCCGCCAGTTCCAAGTCGTGCGTTGGGTAGTTTTTCTCGTGCGGCTTCAGTTGCCTGGAGGCGTACGATATTACCTTATCCCTTTGCATGAGCACACATCCCAAACCGAGTCCTGAGGCATCACTATATATCTGAAACTCCTCTACCCCATCTGGAAGAGCAAGAATCGGAGCTGAAACAAGACGCTGCTTAAGTTCTTGAAAGCTGGCTTCGCAGTCATCACTCCATTTATATACAATCCCTTTTTGAGTGAGGCGAGTCAAAGGCGAGGCCAGTTTAGAAAAATCCTTCACGAACCTACGGTAGTATCCCGCTAGGCCCAGAAAGCTTCGAATTTCGCTAGCTGATGTAGGTTGCTTCCAGTCCACCACCGCCTCTATTTTCTTCGGGTCTACAGCGATGCCTTCCGCCGAAACGACATGACCAAGGAATGCCACACTGTTCAACCAGAACTCACATTTGCTGAGCTTAGCGAACAACTGATGCTCTCGTAATGTCTGCAGCACGATCCTTAGGTGTTCCTTGTGTTCCGCCTCGTTCTTGGAATAAATCAGAATGTCGTCGATGAACACGACCACAAACTTGTCTACGTAAGGCCGAAACACGCGGTTCATCAGGTCCATGAAAGCTGCAGGGGCGTTCGTCAAGCCGAACGACATCACGAGAAATTCATAGTGTCCGTATCGGGTCCTGAATGCAGATTTTTGAACATCATCTGGTTTGATTTTCAGCTGGTGGTACCCTGACCTGAGATCAATTTTAGAGAAAACTGTTGCACCTTGCAGTTGATCAAACAAGTCATCTATCCTTGGCAATGGGTACTGGTTCCGCACGGTCACCTTATTTAGTTCTCGGTAGTCAATACACATCCGCATGGATCCATCCTTTTTCTTCACGAATAGCACCGGAGCACCCCACGGGGAAACGCTTGGACGAATGTATCCTCGGTCCAACAGATCTTGTAACTGAATCTTAAGTTCCTTCAGCTCTGCTGGGGCCATTCGATATGGTGCCTTCGATATTGGTCGCGAATCCGGAAAAGTGTCAATGCTGAATTCGATCTCACGATCTGGAGGCATTCCAGGCAGCTCGTCCGGGAAAACGTCGAGGAAGTCTGCTATGACTTCAGCCTGAGCTGCATTTGCACTTTCCTGTCGGGTGTCTCGAACAGAAGCTAAGTACCCTTCACAGCCCGAATGCAACATGCGCCTAGCCGAAATTGCTGATATTATCATTGCCGTCTTCGGTGCAGCGCTACACGAATAGTAGAAGTCTGCCTCGCCGGGTAGACGAAATACGACTCGCTTCTCCGCGCACTCGATTGTTGCATGACAAGCACCCAACCAGTCCATCCCGAGAATAATATCGTAATCCTTTATGTCTAATACAATGACATCTAAGGAAAGCTTCCTGCCTCCGATGCAAATATAACCATCCTTACAGATCGCATGGGCGGGCATGTCGACTCCCGAAGGTGTGCTCACACAAAGATTCATATTTAAGGGAGTAGTAGCTAATTTATGCTCAACAATAAAATCAGCAGATATGAAACTATGCGTAGCACCTGAATCAAATAAGACTCTAGCAGGCAGTTCTCTGAAAAGTAAGGTACCTGTCACGACAGTTTCAGAGGCGAATGCCTCATCCCGAGTCAGTGCATAGACTCGTCCTTGAGCACCCTGGCGTTGTGGATTCACTGGCACAGCATTGGCATCACTTGCTGGAGGCCCCCTGTTGTGATTCCCGTTGTTCCGGTTCCCGTGGTGCTGGTTCCCATTGTTATGATGCCCGTTGTTCCGATTTCCGTTGCCCTCCGGACATTGCATGTGTTTGTGGTCCAGACGGCCACATCTAAAACACCCTTTAGCTTGGCATTCGTTCCTTCGATGCCCCACTCCGCCGCACCTATGGCAGTGCTGTGCCTGGGATGGACCCCTATTTTCCGATGTGTGCGGACGTTTTTGTGCTCCATACCCTCCCGTCTCCTGAAGTCGCTTATTATTGTTGATACGGGGGGTTTGCACGTCGGTCTTTGGTGGACAGCGCCCAAAGATCCGCTCGCTATTCAAGGCTGCTTCGTAGCACTCCCTGTATGTTTGGCACCTCTGGTTGATGACGTCCCTACGCAAATCGTCATTCAAACCCTTCTGGAAGCGATAGCACCACGCCTGCTGGTCAGGCAGGAAGTGCCCAGCAAACTTGGCCAGCTTAGCAAACACTGAGTCGTACTCATCAACAGACAAATTCCCTTGCACCAGATTGCTGAATTCATCTTCCTTCTGTTGACGCACGGCCCGGGGAATATATTGTTCAATGAAGGCAGATTTGAACATTTCCCAAGTAATTTTGCAGTTGGGATTGACAGCATAAATCCCTTGCTTAGTGGCCTCCCACCAATCATGCGCACGCAGTTCCAGCTGAACCGATGCACAGACAACTCGCTTGGATCCCCGGATGCCGACCAGATTGAAGAGTCCCTCCAGCTTAGCAATCCATCCCATTACCACGTCCGGTTCTGCCCGTCCGTTGAACGTTGGTGGATGCATTTTTGTGAACTCTGCAGCACGGCAGTTGTTCCTTGCTGGAGGCTGTGTTTCTTCGGAATCATCCTCTACCGCCACAGCCGGCGGTGCAGCAGGCGGCGCTGTGGCTCCCCCGTTGTTGGGCACCAAGGATGCAATCAGTTGCATCATGGTGTCTATCTGCTTTTGTTGAGCAGCAAACTGCGCCTGTTGAGAAATGGCTTGTTGCTGCTGCATCTCCATGAGATGCATAAGCCGTTCGGACATATCGGTTGAACCCGCTCCTCCGGATTCTCCAGAACTTGCATGGTCGCTCTGGACGGGTTGAGCACTGCTTGCAGCGGCAGTATTTTTCTTAGCCATTGCTACAAAATAGAGTAGCTTGTTAACACTCCAAAAACGATAGATTTTGTATCTATGGGCTCATTGTATAGGCGACTAATCTCATGCAGCGGACGCCGAATGCAACTCAATTGAGAGGCGCATCAAACTCCTTTATAATCTTTTTGAAATCCCAAGGATGTAAAGCCTAAGCTCTGATACCAATATGTCACGCCCCGATCCCGAAAGGGTCAATCGTCCTCGCTGGATCCTTCACGGAACCGATTCGTCCTCGCTTGGGGCGTGATGCCGTACGAGCCTGGAGTTGCGCTCGTACAAGGCAAGAACTTGCAGTTAAAGGAACCCACTTTTGAAACACAATTCAGAAACACAATCACAGAGATTTGAACACAGTGCAGGAAGAAATATGCTTTTTCATTGATAATTCAGAGTAATTACATAGAGTCTACATTGATGCGCCTTCTCGGCTACTTGAATTGCATTACAAAAAGATAACTCAAAATGCAGGCGCCGCTCCATCAGATAGTCCCCGTCGTCCATACATTACGCCCTTGTATAGATTGAAAGTCCAAGCCTCCAAAATGAACTGACTCCAACTATACTTCAAAAGTAGAGGTGCTTCTAACGCCTTCTCGTCTAGCCACTAGCGTTGCACCGTCTGAGTGCCTGAAATAGTTGCCCACAACGTGGGTCAGTACTCAACTTGTACTGGTGAGCGGGATGAATCCCACTCGACTAAATCAACACTAGCTTATTAGGGGCGAGCATGCATTAAGATTTCTTCTATAAAGAAGCAAGTGACTTCAATTCATATCAGTTGCATGTTTTGATATAAATGAACATAGCATTGAATCCAACCAGTGCATCGATTGCTTACTCAACCGATGCACACCTTCCCTGCAATAAAACACAAGTATACTTACCATCTGCACAAGACAATAAATTAGCATGTGTTCTATTCTATGCGGTCATTGGTGTGATCGACACCTTAGGGACATATTTCTCCGCCTTAGCGGCGCGCCCTATCAGCCCGGGTAGCAAGCCCTGCTGAAGGTCCCGCTAAGCATCGTGACTAGCACGAATCGAATATTTCCCTCCGGATCGATACGGTTCCAGTGCCCTGGAAACCGTTTCGAGGAAATGCCAAACCTTGTATACAAGTTGTCCCAGACCATGCGAATGCATGAATATTTCACATCTCATACAATGCATCGAATTAAACAGAAGAAGTAAAGCAGCAATATATATCTTATGCAACAGTTCACATTTTCTCAATGCGGTGTTCCGATTTTGATATCCCATGGGTCCAAATTCTATCCGAGGCACCAGGCCGCAGCCAACGACCAAATTCCCTCTCCAACCAACTCAAATTATAAGTTGTGCAAGCATATAGTAAAATTAGTCTATAATTCCCATGTTTCTTTCTTAGTGGCTGGCATGCATGTGGCTAAGCATTTCCCTAGGCGTCCAACCGGGCATCATCGAGTGAACGTTTGAAACTTTAAGATGTTGGCATGAAGAAGTAGGAAAGAAGGGACCAAACCACTCACTGGTTAAGGGAAAAGTTGCTGAAACACGGAATCCCGCCTAGCGACGATCAAACGTCAGTTACGCGGACCTGCAACAGCACGAGCACCGAGTTAGATTTCTTGCCTATCCTTCCTTGCCGAACTCCCCAAAATTCAAGCTCCAATCAATAAAACCAGCAGCGAAAACCAAGCAAATCGAAAGCAACACCAAATCCAAATCCCAAAGCGGCAATCAAGAAAACCAAGCAACCAAACACGAAAACTATTGGACTCGTTTCAATAGAGGCCTTTCCATGAGTTGGAAAGGATCATCGCATTTCGTCCGAGGCAAGACGATGCCGAAGATCTAAGCATACTCTGACGGACTAGCCACAAGCCCAATTATATAGTGCACATCCCGGTCGGATCGGGATTTGAGGCACTACATCCGGGGCACTAGAATCGCTCCGATCCGGATGGGACTCATCGTTCAGTCTCACGTTCTTGGACGGGATGGTTCGTAGCACTCACGTTCTTGGCTGCATTCCATCCTCGTCATAGACTGAATGCACGTATAGTCTCACGTTTGGGAAAGAACTCATGCAGCTTTCATGTACGAGCTGGGTGGTGTCTCCGCTAACGTTGCGCCACCTTCGCAGATTAAGGCTGATAGTTCTTGTCCTAGGACGGGATGGTTTGTAATGCTCACGTTCCTTGGTTGCATTCCATCCTTGTCATTGACTAGATTGGTCCTTAATGGCTATGCCAGCGACTCATATTCATATAGATAAGTCATCCTCGCTTAGCAGCTATCCGCGTGCGAGTCATTGCATCGCATCAAAGAACAACTGAATACCTGAACGATCATGTTAAAATGACTCTCGTGTTGCATATGCTTTGCCTCCTGAATGTTTATACTTGCCCGTGCTTGAATTAACGTGTTTGCCTTGGACAGGGAAGGCCAAATGGTAAGCTTGGTAAGTCTCGCCGTGTTTCATCTTATATCGCACGACGCACTGCCACACGAGTTAGGCTATTCAATGCTTGCATGAAACTGATCCTAAGGCAACTAGAAAGACAACTTAATAGTTGGTGCACGGAACCTGTATTACGTGTTTGGATTTGTCGAGCGGGCGAGTAGCTTCCCCACCAGTGCATTCAATGTACTAATAATCCACCAGTTTGCTTGCAGGGTGCGGGAGAACCTCGTTCGGTACGGATGCCTCCTTCGTGCGTGCTAAGGTGTGGAGATCACTCCGAAGCATCGTTGCGTCCGGAACTGAAGCACATATACAAGACATAATGTTGTGAACATCGCCTGATCATCGCATGTACAATTATTCCATAATTGTAGCCACTTGGCACGCTTTTACTGTTTCAGAGAGAGAGGCTTGAGCGACTTGTAATCTCGGCTATACGCCGCCTGTAATACTTGTTTCAATATGAATAAAAGAGTTGCTTTACTTCAACTTGTGTTATTCAATGCTTCCGCTATATTGTCGACTCAGTGAACCTGTTACCAAATCGCTATGCGTTTATGACTCCGCTGCACTCGGACAATCTCTGCGACTCTGTGGCTTAGAACTCTTACCGCCAGCCAATGAACCTCGGCCTTGCACGGGCGTGGCTCACGCTTGTGCGGCATCACGCCTGGATGGGTTAAAGCGATCGTCCCGCGGGAGCGCTGGCGAGGGTGATTCCCGCCTAGCGGGGATGGCCGATTTGCCTGCGGGAGATCGGGGCGTGACATGTTGGTATCAGAGCCTGGCTTCTACGCCCTTTGAACTTCAATTCGATTATAACAGTTTTGAAAGCTCGTTCGTAGGTTATGTGTACGCTCTCTCTCAATGCCTCGATGGGATGTTCCAACAATAAGTCTAAATACTTTCAAAATGCGTTTTGAATGATATGCTTGCTTGTATGCTGTTGTGCTGCGAGTGGCCTTTGTACCAACCTGTGCGAACCCTTGAGAGTATCGCTAGTAGCTTGTCCGATTTCACTAACTCTAAGTTTGGTTGAATGCATCTATTCGAGGGATGCCTTGAACTAGTGCACAATCCAAGACTTAAGGAAAGGTGAAACTCGAGTGCTAAGACTTCGCTATCACTAAGCTGGTTGACGTGTTCACGCTAGAAGTGCACTTCGAAAGTGCGCACGATCCAGACTAAGCGATATGCTAAGCTCGACGCTTGTGCAAGTGAATATCCAAATGAACAAGTACAACGACTTGTCTAGGATTACCTCAACCCTAGATTACTGCTTGTCCTTAGTAAGTCTCGAGGATGAGACTTTTTCTAAGTTGGGTAGGATGTAACACCCCGTTCCGCTCAATGCGGACTGCTGACTCAATCGGCAATAGTGCAGCTGTCCCGACCCGCTTTGCCTCAATCGAGAAGCAAAGGATATTCAGACTTGTCCCTACAGGAAATTCAGCTTAGGCTTTCAGAGGCTCGCTCGGCGTATCGCTCTATCGAGGCGAATCATCGCTAAGGTGGGTGGCTACGGTGAACTTGTCTTTGCTTAGCCAGCACACATAAAATATGGAATATACATGCTAGTCGCTAGGTGAATCACCCCCCTGCATGCTAATAAATCCAACGCACCTAGCTAAGGGAATAATCCCAACTTGTATTGCTTGCTAGAACATGGAAATTGAAATACTACTTATATTCAGACCCTCGCATGCTAAAGTCCCTAACGGCTTCACCTATCGGCTTACCTTCGGGTCCGAGCAAACGTGTTACGAATGTTCCTTAGAAACGAATGCATGCTGGTCTGCTTGTATGTTGCCTTGTTTTCATCCAAACCCCGGAAGACTACTAAGTAGTCGTTCCGTGCCTGATTGAACCTGCAAGTATCCGTGTTCAATGTCCTCGTGTATCTCACGTACTCGTGTTGCCTGCTTGGCAAAATAATAAATCACGTACTCGTGTTGCCTGCTTGGTGAAACAAATCACGTGCTCGTATTGCCTGCTTGGCGAAATAATGGATTTGGAAAGACCCTGACCTGCATGTCGCGGACAACTCGAAAATGAGGTATAGTTCCACGGACGGTATCCGGGGCACTGGAACCGCTCCGATCCGGATGGGACTCATCGTTCAGTCTCATGTTCTTGGACGGGATGGTTCGTAGCACTCATGTTCTTGGCTGCATTCCATCCTCGTCATAGACTGAATGCACGTATAGTCTCACGTTTGGGAAAGAACTCATGCAGCCTTCATGTACGAGCTGGGTGGTGTCTCCGCTAACGTTGCGCCACCTTCGCAGATTAAGGCTGATAGTTCTTGTCCTAGGACGGGATGGTTTGTAATGCTCACGTTCCTTGGTTGCATTCCATCCTTGTCATTGACTAGATTGGTCCTTAATGGCTATGCCAGCGACTCATGTTCATATAGATAAGTCATCCTCGCTTAGCGGCTATCCGCGTGCGAGTCATTGCATCGCATCAAAGAACAACTGAACACCTGAACGATCATGTTAAAACGACTCTCGTGTTGCATATGCTTTGCCTCCTGAATGTTTATACTTGCCCATGCTTGAATTAACGTGTTTGCCTTGGACAGGGAAGGCCAAATGGTAAGCTTGGTAAGTCTCGCCGTGTTTCATCTTATATCGCACGACGCACTGCCACACGAGTTAGGCTATTCAATGCTTGCATGAAACTGATCCTAAGGCAACTAGAAAGACAACTTAATAGTTGGTGCACGGAACCTGTATTACGTGTTTGGATTTGTCGAGCGGGCGAGTAGCTTCCCCACCAGTGCATTCAATGTACTAATAATCCACCAGTTTGCTTGCAGGGTGCGGGCGAACCTCGTTCGGTACAGATGCCTCCTACGTGCGTGCTAAGGCGTGGAGATCACTCCGAAGCATCGTTGCGTCCGGAACTGAAGCACATATACAAGACATAATGTTGTGAACATCGCCTGATCATCGCCTGTACAATTATTCCACAATTGTAGCCACTTGGCACGCTTTTACTGTTTCAGAGAGAGAGGCTTGAGCGACTTGTAATCTCGGCTATACGCCGCCTGTAATACTTGTTTCAATATGAATAAAAGAGTTGCTTTACTTCAACTTGTGTTATTCAATGCTTCCGCTATATTGTCGACTCAGTGAACCTGTTACCAAATCGCTATGCGTTTATGACTCCGCTGCACTCGGACAATCTGTGCGACTCTGTGGCTTAGAACTCTTACCGCCAGCCAATGAACCTCGGCCTTGCACGGGCGTGGCTCACGCTCGTGCGGCATCACGCCCGGATGGGTTAAAGCGATCGTCCCGCGGGAGCGCTGGCGAGGGTGATTCCCGCCTAGCGGGGATGGCCGATTTGCCTGCGGGAGATCAGGGCGTGACAGTTTGGGCTTGGAACTGCAGTCTTTCCAAAAGTGGCCCTTCTTGCCACAATTGAAACAAGCTCCATCTTTCTTAGGCTTTGGCTTTGGCTTGAACGATGCCGACTTCACCTTCAGATGTTTGAAGTCATTCTTCTTATTGTGAGAAGCCTCATATTTTCCCTTGGAGTCACCAGCATGCACAAAGTTGGCCTTGGCTAACTGTTTGGACAATGTGTCCACCTTGTTTTGAGCCTCAACTTATCTTCAACGTGGATCCAATGCAGTAGGAGATTAAGGTTGAGCTCCATCTTCTTCCGGTGCATGACCGAGATAAAGTTGCTCCATCCAGGTGGGAGCTTGGCAATAATACCCTCTACAACAAAAGCGTCGACCATGGGCATGCCATCATCCTCAAGTTTTTATCGTAACTTGAGAAAGCCCTTGACTTGAGGCAACATCGTCTTTTCGTCCTCAAATTACATCTTCCAGACCTTTTCGGTCATATGGATCTTGTTGCATTTCTCATCCGTCTTGTAATGCTTTTTCAGTGACTCCCAGACGACCTTTGCATGGTCTATCTTGCTGTCCATCTTGCTGTATGACTTCTCTAGAGTATCTTCCATGGAGTTCAGAATCAGCAATTTACAGAGGTTGTTGTCTCTCCTCCACTTATTCCGTGTAGTAGTTGCACAAGCAATTGTCCGAACAGTAGTATCATCAGCCTCTAAAATAACAGGATCAAGATCTGTCAACTCGTAATCCACGTTTACGAGTTGAAGATTAAGGCTGACATTTCTTTTCCATATGTTGTAATACTCCCCGTCAAACTTTTTAAGTTTGTTAAAACGTGTGTCAAGAAGACTTGCATGGTTGTTCTCCATCTTACTCGGATCTTGCTTTTAGATTGTTATTCCCGGGGCTTAATCAAAAGATGGTAGAACGGGACATGAATAGAGGTTCCAGTAAACTTTAAAGTCTACCCTTTGTTTGATCCTGAAGTTGTAGTCGAGACTCAGAAGTTCCAGCAAACACGTTTGTCCTCTGAATCCTCGATTCCAACGAACAAGTATAATTCTGATTACAACTTGCTACCAATATTACAATAATCAGAACACTATTGTTCTTTCTTGCACATGCAGTTGCACACGGACATAACAGATTATAACTCGCAGGAGAGAAAAGAAGAAGATATAATAAAAATTATTCTTACTGGGGTGATAAAGATCATGGTTGCTCAAAGCAAGATTCTTCTCTATCGATGATCTGCGCCTAAAGATCATGGTTGCTCAAAGAAAGATTCTCCTTTATCGACGATCTGCGCCTAGGAGTCAGAAAGTTCACAATAGAACTTATTGAACGCTCGTAGTCACCTCTGAGTATGACTCGAACGGACTCCCTGGACTCCTCTTATATTCTTTTTTGATGTGTCTCCAAAGACAGGCTTGAGGACACTATTTATAGAGAAGAGTGAAAACCTATATTCCAAATTCTACAATCAGTAGGATTATGCGCCAATCACACTCTCTGCGCTATGCGTGCAGCAGCTCAACCGAACTGCTCCAACGAGCATAAGCCAGCAGCGTAGCGGGATACGATCTTTTGCATAGGGATTTGAGAAAATTTGATCTTTTGCATAGGGCTTTGAGAAAATACGATCTTTTGCATAGGGTTTGAGAAAATACGATCTTTTGCGTAAGTATATAGATGCTGCTACTTATTTCTGCTTCGTGTCATGCATATGTTTGATAGTTAAACTGTTCACGCATTTACATGGTCATAGAGAACTTGTGCATAAGGTTTATTATTTCTCAAAACAGTATCCGAGGCACTGGAACCGAATTAACCTAGGGGAATATTTTGTGAACGCGCTTCGGCGCAAGGTATTGCGAGACCGCCAGTAAAGCTTGCAACTATGGTTGGAAGGCCGCATCGTAACGTATAATATTCCTTCATGGTATTGATATCACCAATGTCCACATATAGATAGATCGCATGCTAACATATTGTCTTCTACAGGGGCATTAAGTATCAACTATGTATTTATGCAAGGACGGGCACATCGGCTGGTAATCTATCACTGATAAGTGATATAGTTCTATATTTACTGTTTTCAAGTATGTTATCGATATGTACTGCAATTCACTATAGTTCTAAATAGCAAGATTACTTTGAATACATGTTTCCCTTAATAAGGAGTGTCGATTTAGGCAAGTGGGTTCATCTCGCTCACCAATGCATTCCTAAGTGTACTGATCCCAACTCTACAGGTGTAGAGAACCTTGAGCGTGCACGACACTAGCTGAAGTTGGAGAGGCGATTTAAAGCTCTTCATATTTTGAAGTATTTTGAAGCCATTTATTTTGGAGGCATTCGGTTTCAAGTATACAAGGACATAATGTATGGGAGGACAAGTATTATCTCATTGCAGCTTGTTATGTCTTTTTGTGTTATTTCAATCAATGTAGCCGAGATGGCATATCAAATGTATTCAACTATATGTAAATTACTCTACAAGTTATTAATGAAAAAAAGCATGTTTTATTTTTATACTTTGTGTTCAACTTTCTGCTGCAATGTGATTTCAACTTTTGTTCAAAAGAATTATCAAATACACGTTCTTGTCTTGTGTGAGCGCAACTTAGGTTCGTACAACATCAATCCCGAGGGACGACTATCGACTCTATGGACTCGTTGCGTGACAGTCCTGATGCTCGAAGTGAGCTACTTATAATACTTCTGTTTTAATTAAAATTTATGGGTTGGCTATCGTCCCGTTAAATCCGGGCTATCACAACACGATCTAATGCACCGAGAGGGGTGCATACAGTCATATTATTGGCGTATGAAAATAAATGGCACTCGAATTTGCTGACTGTGCACAACGAATTTGGCATGAATCCGTCGAAATTTACCATATTAATATTTTTCAAAAATTTGCAATTATTCTCCATGTACTCTTCAGATCACGACTAGACTTAGCATCATTGGATGCGCAACATCGAACTTGCCTTATGCTATATGTTTCGTCCAGTTCTGAAACCGTCGACCGGATCACCATTTTGCGGACCCACCATTCGTGTATCAGGCTGGCACATTATCGTCGCGCTTCCTAGATAAAAATTCTGGTTACGCCACTGCCAGCAAGGTCAAGCATATGAAAAACATTTCAAAAGTTCATCCAAGCAACATAACAACAATAAATGATTGAGGACCACATCAAACTTTCAATTGGGAAGGCTTAATGGTTCACATATAGTCCATAAGGCTACCACTAACCATCCATTTCTAATCTCTTGGAGAAATCCAGAAGCATGCATGCTTTCTGACTACATTCAGGTATTCTTCGGCTTCACGATCTGCAATATTAAATAAGACTGCAGATCCATACTGGAATACAACCATATAACGTGAATCATCTCTGTTGTCTTTGAGCCCAATGTCCTGAAACCACAGGTAAGTTGCATATAAACAATCAGCTAACAGATTCAACAGAGCGAATTTGTCGTCAGATACATTATGAAACTTAACATATACAAGCATACGGTGCATGAGTATATATCTCTGAAGAAAGTTATGCAATGAGTATACGTATCTGAAGAAAGTTATGAAATGAGCATACATAGGTCCAGATGAGAGGACCTTCAGTAAAGTACAACAAAAGCTATCATGCATATTTTCAGAAGAGGCAAAATGATGATTTGAAGAAACATACATGACACTTAAGATGACATTCTAAATGGATGATTATGAAGGGGCAACTTAAAAGCAACCTGTAAGTCAGGACACATGAATTATATTTCTAGAATCTGAAACAACGCAATGTAGAAATAGTGCAAGCAAATTACAGATCAAAAAGCCACACATGAAGAACTGAGTAGCTAACAAAATAAAAGAGCACATAAGAGGTAGTCAAATCTATTATGACATGCTAATCACGTAGCTCCATTTTTAACTTTTAACTATTCAATGTTTTTTGAAATTTTCTTCATTTCCATTAACAAAACTATAGACTACTGTAATTCAAGAAAAGGATCAAAAGAATGTCCTACATATGCCGCTTCTATAGTTTGAATATAAACTTACACATTTTCATGCAAAACCTTGTTCATGGAAACAGCTCTACAAAAGGAGACACCTCAAGAATGTTACAACTAACAACTACAAACATATTTAGCTTTCAAACACATAAAGTTAGCTTGCCATTTTTAGTAATATCTGACATAATATAACATCCGGATATAAATAAATCAATTCGAACCTATATCCATGAACATGAACCATGAAAAGGTTGTATTCCAGATAATATTATAGCCAAACTTTGTATCTGTATATTTATAAGAATGTCTATATTTGTGCTTTTAGATAGACAAATATGTCAAAAATATTTGGTAATTCCATAAAAAAAAAAAAAAAACTTGTTGATGCTTCTTAAGAGATTTCGGAAAAAAAAAGGAGATGGAAATGCCCATTTTGCTATAGATGGTCCATTGCATTTGAGGTCATCGTAAACATTGAGGACCTGTGATTAGCAAGTCTTATTTGTATAAAATCTCAAGTAACAATAAATCATAGTTTGCAGTATCGGCTAATACCAATCTGATACAACCAATACAGTTTGGCATGTCTCGATCGGATACCAACCGATACCGATATAACCAATACCGACATTGGCGGATCTCTTTTCCAGTCAATTCGGTAAAAAAAAAATTCACGAAAAGGAGTCATAAGCAAGGATATAAAAGTAGTAAGATTGTAAAAGCATGAAATAAAGAAAACTTATCTATCGTAGGTAAACCAATCATCAAGGGTGACTATTATTTCATTCACTTTAAAAACTACTATAAAATAATACAGAAAATACTTAAAACTATGCCTAAATGTCTAAAAAAAATTCTAAATTTATTAATAATTATTTGTTTTTCGAAAAATCCGATACTCAGATCCGATACTGTCGATAATGTCGATACCGATACTCATAAGAAGGGTCTGACACCTATACTGTGAACCTTTCAAGAAATATTTCTCATTGGTTTCTGATAGGAATAAGCACAGGTGGTTAATGACAGTAGTCATAATGAAATTCTAGGATATTAAAATTTCTACAAGCATATATATTCTTTGTTACAAAATCAAAAGGTAAAAAAGCACTTTAGACATGAATGGTTTAAGTTTGCACCATGATTCCTCGTTCCTATTCTACTAAGTTCCTGTATTTTTTTTCTCGGCCAGATGGGCTTATTGATTCTCTTGAGATCACCATTCTGATAGCGAAAGTAGGAAAAGAAAAAAACCAAGTATTTGCACATTTCAATATCTTATGAGTGTCAATTAATGTCTTAGGAGTTTCTCTCAACATTAATGTGATACCTACATTCCACCTCCATGCCCCAAAAATTAATAGATGAATAATACATAATGAAAAATGATGAGGTGTATCAGAACTAAAAACTAGGGAATAAAAGAAAGCAGTACACATCATTTTGGAGTATCAGAAAACCACCACCCAAGCTCTTGTGTGACTGATTCAATGTGCAACCTGTTGCTCCCTCTAGAACAGTTGGCGCAGTTGTCTTGAACAATACCTCCACATAACTAATACAGGAAAGAATCTTCAACTAATGCACGCCATCTATCAGTATGTTCCAAGCTCCATAAATAATCTTCAAATGTTGCTAAAATGTAACGAGGCTAGTGGCAATGTTCTAAGCTTCCTCCTCAAATTTGACTCCCAAGTTCTAAAAACAAAACAGTAAAGAACAATCAGCAAAAATAGCTTCTTAGATATGTAAATGTACTTGGGTCTATGTTTATGTAATTTTCATTTCAAAGCAAATAGGTCCAACTGAAAAAGGAAAGTTGAAACAAACATAGTACTATTTCCTAAAAGAAAGAAAAAGAAGAAGAAATAGTTGAACCAATAATGAATATTTGTCAGTGATATCATATTAGTTAAGCACAGTGAAATTTAAGAAATGCATTAATTCATAAAAAAGACTGACTAAACGAAATGAGGCCATGGCAAAAGCAGTGAAACTTCAGTGTTGGGTATCTCAAATCTATACATTATACCATGAATAGGACTACAATTCACAAGGCATAATACATGCACTCTACAATGCTACATATTAAAAAGAAGAAGGATATAAAATAATATCAATTGTTTAAACCGGATAGAAATTTAATAACATTATATTCTACATAAGGTGGAATGTGCAGAAGTTGGATGAATTTTTTTAGTTGTCCAACTGGTATTTGTATGTTCACTAGTAGTTG
Organism: Iris macrosiphon; assembly: GCA_036927795.1. NCBI lineage: Eukaryota > Viridiplantae > Streptophyta > Magnoliopsida > Asparagales > Iridaceae > Iris > Iris macrosiphon. The sequence continues at coordinate 162,260,233 of JAYESA010000002.1, read as the reverse complement.
CACTTCCATGTCATAGTTATTGCCTACTAAACTAGTTATATTTTATGTTCAGTACTACAATAATAGTATGTCCCCAACAGAAAATAAAGGATAAAAGAAGTCTGCACCATAGAAGTAGGTCCTCGACAGAAAATAAAGGATACGAGAAGTTGCAATGATTCCTTTTATTTGCAATTGATCTCAGTTGAACTTGCACAAACTTGAATTCCAGAATGAGCTCTCCCTGTGGCCTTTATAGTGCAAAGACTAATCTCATGCGCCCTGCCACGACACAATCAACTATGTTCTAAATAGACAGTTATTTCAATTCAAAATTTAGGAAAGTACTAGTATACCTTTATTATATCAATTTGTCATCCTCATTCATCATTGTCCAGAATGTTGGTGTTGAATGATGGTTTGGGTCGCCCGCTTCGAGTATAGGAGAAATATTTGGCTTTGTTGTAGGAGTAACCATACACGCGGGGGAAGTGTTGGATCTTGGACCAATCTGGACTTCCCTCCTCAAGGCATCTCCGGAGTAGACTGATGCTCGACCCAATCTCTAGCTTCTGCAGAGCAGGGAACTGTTGTTGTCCTCCTCCTCCTCCTCCTCCTAGAACCCACTCTGGTAGCCTCTCCATTTCATAATCTTCCAATTCCAGGTGTTGCAGAGAAGGAAGATCCAAAATGCTCTTTAGATTAGGGCATCTTCTTATTCTCAATTCTTTGAGGAAGGAAAAACCGCTAACTTGCGCCAGGCTGTCGCACTCTTCTATTACCATCTTAGTTAAGGAGGTAGCATTCTGAGCAAGACCCACAGGAAGATACCTCAATTTGGGACATCCAATAAGATTCATAGTAACTAGGCGAGGTAGGACTAACATAGAGGCAACATTCTTCGTTGTTTTCTCCTCTTGCTGCTGCTGCTGCTGCTGCTCCTCCTCTTCCCACTCCCATCTCTCCCAATCTGGCATGTCAATAAACTGTAAGTAAGTTAATTTTGGGAACGCAACTGAACAAGTTGAAGAAGATGAGGCATCTGCAGCAGCAGCCGAAGCTTTATGACCTAAAAATTCAGCTCCAATAGCTATGACCGATCTTGCACCTGTAATCTTAAGAAATTCCAGATTGGGGAGATTCCCTAGAGGAGGGAGGATCCCACAGTAGATACACTCACGAAGAAATAGGTGCCTCAGGTTGGGGAGAAAGGAGGGGGCAGATGTCATCCAGCTTGGAAAGCTCATGCCATAGTAGCCACTTATCTGAAATGTATCCAGGCCTGGTGGTGGGCAAAGCAGCAGCTCGAAGACCTCTTCAATTCTCCTCTTCGTCTCCTCCTCCACCGCATCATCATAATTGCAACCCAAATAAAGATGGGAAAGGTGAATCTTGCTTTTCAGTATGCCATATCCTCCTCCTCCCCTGTATGATTCAACTTCAACATCCCCTGCTGCTCTCTCCAAATTGTATAAGCTGAGAATTCTAAGCAAAGGAAGATATTTCACTTCATCCAAGGAGCCCCATTTTCTCCGGTGGTTGTAGTTGTTGTTACTATTCACCACAAATCCCTTTATTGTGTTTAGATTCTTTAATTTACCTATTCCAATAGGCATGTCTTCCACTGCTGTGTCATAGACATCCAGACATCTTAGGTTTTGCAACTTCACAACACCATCACCAAGATTACGTAGGTTTTTACATCTACATAGAATCATAAACTCTAGATTTATAATCTTATCTATGCTTTTTGGTAGTTCTTCTATACTAGATCCATAGAGATCAAGATACCTAAGATGTACAAGATTTTCTATAGAGTGTGGCAACCTCTCAATTACATTCCCAGTCAAGTCCAACACCCTCAACCGCGTGAAATGTTTACTAACATAGTGGATATTCACATCTCCTATATGCGAATCAAATGTCAATAGAGTCCTCAACGACTTGTCCTTTTTTAGGATATCAAACGTTTGTCTAATTTCTTCATGACCCACACCTACAACAGATATGCGACGCGGCGGCTTCACTAATATGTTGAAAGTGCTGCTTCGAGTTAGTCCTTTATGTATAAATAAGCTCTCGTCTTTGGTTAAAAATTGTGCTAGTGACCATAGTAAATCATGCATTTTGGATACTCTTTCATCAAGATAGTCTATAGCTTGTTGTAGAAAACTCCTCCTCACTAACTCCCAGTAATATCCTTCTCCTACATCTTCAAGTGTCAGATCTCCTTCTGCTCTAACAAATCCCTCGGAGATCCAATATCTGACAAGTCGGTACATAAAAAATTTAGTATCCTCAGGAAATAATGCACAATAGAGAAAACATTGTTTCAGATGAGGAGGTAAATCCTCATAGCTTAAGTACAATGCTCTGTTAACATCTTCAGGAAGACCAGTCAAACACCAGATCGTGTTGTGAAGAACTCCCTCCCATGTCCTTCTATTCTTTTCCTTTCTGCATAGGACTCCTCCAATCGTCTTAATTGCGAGAGGTAAGCCGTCACATTTATTCACAATCTCCAACCCAATATCTTTTAGACTCTCCAACTCACCATCTTCGTCATTGGAAACCACCTTCTTACAAATCAGAGACCAACCATCTTCATGAGACAAAAGCTTCATCTGATGGATGTATACCGCCTTCATCCCCATTGCGACACCTTGATTTCTAGTAGTGACTAAGATCCTACTACCACTCGCACCACTCTTTAAGAGGTTTCGGAGTAAATCTTCCCATACTCGATCACTCCACACGTCATCTAACACAATTAAAAATCGCTTCCCACTTAAAGCATTCTCAATCATCGGATCCAACAAATCACGGGTTTGGAGCCCAGCATGATCACCCCCGACAGAAGTGAGAATTCTTTTCAACAGATCGACTTCGGAGACTTCTTTGGAAACACATACCCACACCTTGATAGAAAATCTAGATGTTATATCTGGGTCGTTGTATATCAATTGAGCTAGGGTGGTCTTTCCTATCCCTCCAATTCCTACAATTACAAATACAAGGACTCCTGATCTCCTTTGTGTATCCTCCTTGGTTAACAAGCAAACAAGATTCTTTGTATCCTCCTCAATTGTGGATCCAACAACATCAGACTCCACAGTCGGAGATGACATTCGGAAGGCTCTAGAAGGTTGATCAGTAGTAGAATATGTGGACGGGACTAGCTGGAAGTGTGCTCTCTCCTTGGATATCTCTTCAAGCTTAAGATTGATATTCTTGATACGTCTACCGATCTGGTGACGCAAGGCTAATCTTCCAGTGCATGCACAAAGCAGGGAGGAGGTGTAATTAGAAGAAGAAGGGCTTACCAGCTGGAGCAGTTGTTTCGTAAGGAATTCATCAATGACGTCGTCGGCATCGTACATGACATCTTTCAGTCGACCCGTCCAGTTGCAGATGGCTGGGTCATGGTGTGCCTTCTTCTCGGCGTCCTCGAGGACACTCTGGATCAGCTGAAGCTTTGCTTGTAGCTTGACGAGCTCTCCCTTCACTCCGAACAGTATTGCAACTTCTTCCTCGATCAGGGGGGCCAGCTTCTGGCCTAACAGTCCCACTGATGAGCCAAGTATCATTGCCATTTCCTTAGTACTCCCTCTTTCTCTAGTTTAGTTTAGTTCTTCTCTCTCAAGCACAGCACAAGCAGATCTGGTAATTGAGTATTATAGGAACACGGTTTGAATAATTGATTCTCGAGTCTCTCAACTTAAGCCCATCTCCACCCCTATTTCTAAGGTAGATTTTTTTTTTTTTAATTCTTTCTGCAATGATTTCTATTCTATTTTTCATCTTATGTAGGATGGAGGATTTATATGAAAATTTATACATGTAGAAATTTTCATAAAATTTCTTCCATCTCTCATAAATTTAATATTAAATTATACTTTTCTTTAAATTGATCTTATTTTCTGTCGCGTAGAATAAAAATGTAGAACTATTAGAAAATATCTCTTTTTATGTAAAAATTCAGCCAACTAGGATAATTTTTTTCTTAAATTACATTATCAAATATGATAGAAACTCAAATTTAGAAATCTCTACCGGAGATGACCTAATAATTGACCTGTCGTGTTTTTGCATGGTCCCCCACCCAGCTACCACACTAATTTAGAAAGAGAGAGTATGGTAATGTAGCCACACATATTTTGAAAGGGAGGACTTTATACTGAATTGTTGATTCTTCAGTCTCTCAACTTGTCTCTCAACTTGCTTGCCGCATCAGACTCATTAACTGATCCTGTCGAGTGACTTGAATTGTTGATTCTTCAGTCTTTCAACTTGCTTGCTGCATCAGACTCAATAATTGATCCTGTCAAGTGACTGCAGCCAACCAAATGCTATCTGGAATAGTATCAGTCATCAAGTTTTATGATGACATCAGCTAGATTCTTCCTTCATGGTAAAAGTTCCTGTCTTCTGCATGCCACGATTATTGTCGGTAAATTCTTCAACCATTTCATTTGATCAACCTGAGAATAGGAAAAGAAGTTAGCTGCATGTGCCATTAAATACATTTCCTTGTGGCTTACCCCTTTCTCTTTTATTTCAGTGCATTTAATTTCTCTGGGTCATATTGTGAGACAGCGTGACGGCGGAACGGACTTACCTTCGTATTTGGCAATGGCCAAGTCGAACAGTGATGACGATAACTGGATCACCATTGCTTAGTGAGAGCGAAGCTGTGCTACAAAACTCCGACGGATGGCCTAGTGAAGGATCCAACACGAAGTTTGTTTGAAAACCTCAAGCGAGAGGCTTCTGAATCCACGGAACAGTCGAGAACACGACCAAGAAAAGTAAAGAAAAAATCTTAGAACTCAAACAATAATTTTATTGATTAAAAGTTATTTTTTTCAACTGTAAACAAAACGTGCCTAATTACAGGACTTTATCACACCATAATCCTAATCAAGCACAAATTCTAATCCTAATCAAATATTCTAAATATAGAGACTTTTCTAATAAGAGATAAGTCAAAATAAGAGTCCTAAAAGAAATACGATTCTGAACAACTCTATCATAAAAAAGATAAAGCTAAAGAAATAAAAAAAATAAAAATAAAAATCCTAAAAATATTTGGAATTGGAATCCACTCTACATCATATAGTTAAAGTCATTCATGCACAGTGGTGGAGCTAGCATTTAAAAATAGATGGGGGATTTGAGTGACATGACAACCTAAATACCTATAGTTTTTCCAATAATGTTTGCCAATTTCAATACATAAATTCACTCTTCTAAGTAATAAAACAGTACCCAATTCTGCAATATTTCAGTGCAAGTGTAACCGAGTATTTAATTGATTTTGTATGCACAAGTACAACAGATATCGAGAGATCATTTACAGATAAACAGAATAGTTTCACATAATGAAATCAAATTAAGTAAAATATGGATGAAAAAAATAATATTTTGCTGAAGTTCAAGCTTTATGAAGCTTACCTAGTTGTTTCAAAATATCACACAGAGTCACCTAAGTCACCTGCAACAAGAGTTACTCATTAATTGTTATGAATGAAATGAATGATACCATAATGGATTATATTGTAAATGAGTACTCACAACATCAAAGCCAACATCTTTGAATATTTCCTCAGCAACCTGGAAAAGGAAGTGTGATATAAGTAAACAAGCAAGCAACTTGGATCTGTTAAGTCTGAATATTAAGAAATGCAGACTTTATTCTTTCCCTTCCTAACAAGATGCCTTTAGCTTGGCAAATTAAAAATATGCCTTTGACTTGGCAAAAGAAGATGTATTTGATTTGATTTACACAATGATCACCGATAAAGTGATGGTTTGAACATTTGGCATTGTCCTTATATGATCCCACAATATTTCTTTTTCCTTTCTTACACCCTGAACAAAAAAATATGTTGTTCCATCTCTTTATTAATTTTAATCTTCATTTGCAGAATGACCCTGCAATATTTCTTTTCCTTGTTTACAATTTGAACAAATATGTGTTGTTCCATCTTTTTATGAATTTTTTAAACAAGCAAGCAACTTGGACCTGGAAAAGGAAGTGTTAATTTCTTCTCTAACAGAGAAAGATAAAGCAAACAAGCAAGAATATTAAAAAACAAATTCAAGACGAACCACTTGGACCTGTTAAGTCTGAGCAATGAACGAATGACTTATGCAGCTTTAAGTCTGTCTTACGTCAAGATATATATACAATTTAATCATACAATATATGCAAGTTACAAATGTCCAACTTGCGCAAAAAAAAAACTCAAATTGTCGTTTGCCCAAAGCTTTGGTGAAAACATCCGCCAATTGCCTATTCGTCGGCACATGAGATGGGTGAATAACTCCATCAAGAACAACATCTCTCAAAAAGTGACAATCCATCTCAATGTGTTTTGTGCGCTCATGGAAAATTGGGTTCTGCCCAAAATGTAAAGCAAATTGGCAATCACAAAACAAATCCATAGCACACGAATGTTGCACCCCCAAACTGCCAAGCAACCCTTCGAGCCACTTAAGCTCACGTGACCGCCGCCATAGCACGGTACTCTGCTTCGGCCGAAGAGTAGTCAGAATACGATTGGCAAAATCGTCGACATACACAAGAACATTTATCTGAACATCACCCTTATGAAGGGTAAAAAGCGAGTAGTCAGAGTACGATTGGCAAAATTCGTACTCCCTCAAAGAAGACGCCAACTTCGCAAACCAACAACGAGACGCTTGTTTAAGTCCATAAGGAGATTTTCGAAGCCGACATACCTGATCAGGGCGTGTGGTTCAGAAACCATGTGGTAGTTTCATATACACTTCTTCGGTAAGATCTTCATGCAGGAAAGCATTGTGAACATCCATCTGATGTAGTTCCCAATTCTTTGCTGCAACTACAGCGAGAAAAGCACGAACAGTAACCATTTTCGCAATTGGAGCAAAAGTATCAGTGTAATCAATCCCTTCAACCTGATGATTGCCGAAAACCACCAAACGGGCTTTAAGCCGCTCAATACTCCCATCAGAATTATACTTTATCTTATACACCAACCGGCTCCCCAGAGCATGTTTTCCAACCGGAAGCGTCTTCATGGTCCATGTACCATTATCCTCCAAAGTCCGTATCTCCTTCTGCATAGCTTCGCGCCACCCTGCATCTTTAACTGCCTCTTTAAAGGAGGCCGGTTCTGTACCAGAAGTTACAGCTACAAGAAAATTCTTGTGTTCCAGAGAAAATCGATCACAATTCAAAAAATGTGCTATAGGATAAGGAGTACATGAGGAGTGATTGGACGCGGTGGAACATTGAAAGGAAGAATTGGGACTCAACTTTCGTATCGTATTTGTAACAAAATTACGGAGCTTCATGGACGAAATTTTGGCACGCATTCCACGCCCCAGTACACCCTTACCATCTGGCGCCCCAACCTCATCCTCCGCTAGCTTATCCTCTATAGCGGCCTCAGTCGCGTTACCCTCACCATCAGTCTCCCCCACGGCGTCGTTCCCATTCGTATGAGGTAAATCATACCCCGTAGTACTGTCGATCACAGAAACAAAACACAAATCATCATCACCAACGACAAGAGGCGCAAGCTCAGGTGAAGCTGTACCACCACGATCATCCTCAACAGAATATGGAAACTCAGTCTCATAAAATTGAACATCTCGAGAGACAAAAAAAATCACCAGTAGCAATATTATACAATTTTCAACCATTTTTGCTATGGGGGTTGTCACGCCCCGGCCCCGCGAGGGGCCGCCCGGACCACCGCCTCGCCCCCGTAGCCCGGAACCAGGACGCGAACCACCGCTCCTCGGCGCACCGGCCCGAATCACCGCGCCTCGCCCCCTGTCCCGCGGGTACGAGGAAGGGATGGCCCGTTCGATTACCGGGACGTGATGCCGTGCGAGCCTGGGGTTGCGCCCGCACAAGGCTTCATCGTTTAAGTTGTGCTTTGGCTATCATCGCATCAATCGAGTAAGCAGCAGAGGGACAGTGTTGCAATGCAATGCATTTAGCCAACTGAGTATTCGGGACAAATCGAGGGACTGGGTTCTTTTTAGCAAAGGGATCGTTCCATACATTATGCCCCCTTATACGATAGCAACTCGGGGCACAACCGAAACCAGAATTTTTGGGTCTTAGGGACTGAGGCACGCCTATCGCTCCCTCGGACGATCCAGTACCTGCAAGCAAGTAAACTGTTGGTGGGTCAGCACTTTAATAAGTACTGGTGAGATAAAACAACTGAACAGAAGCAAGCATTCACTAAAACCAACACTAAGTAATCATGTTATAAAATATTACATTACTAGTGATCTTTCTAGGTTCGTTTTATACAGCAGAAGAACGGAGTCATGTTACATTGTTTTGGAACTATCCTTTAAAAACAGAGTTTCATATTGAATAAGCAAGCAAGACAAGCCGTTGTTCTGTTTCAGGGTGTGCACAGCGTGTCTCGTGAGACTCTAGGGACAAATGCATAGCTAGACATGTAATACCCCGCTCCGCATCGGCATTATGTATCAGGTGAGTGGGAAGAACTTCGTTCTCTGATTCTTGCATGCCTTAATAATAATCTGAGTTTTTGCTTGCAATATTTTCATAAGAGAATGATAGAACATGCCTTGCATGTTAATGAACGAACTCACCTAGTTTGTCTTTGAAACGAACAAGTCTGCTTAACTAAGAATCCTGAAACGCTTGTCTAAGAGTGCATGAACATGTTCACTATCGTCTATGCTCCGAGAGAACCATATCGTGCCTGAATTTGTTCAAATGATAAGTCGGAGCAACAACGATAACTGTTCTGATGGTTTGTCTCGTCTGCATACTAGAGTTTATTTGATAGTGTTCCATGCATTCGCATCGGTCGGACAATGGCTTTTGGTGGAGAGCTGAACTGCATGCGTCATTAGCCACCATGGGTCACAGCTGCCATTAGCATCAGATGAAAGAGTCATTGGTATGCTGGTCCAACAACTGCCGATCCTGAGATACTCGGGGACCGCCCTGCATATAGCTATGTTCATTGTATTGGCTTGGATAAATGGACTGCCCCTAAGATGTGCATGTGTGTCTAGCTGTGCATTTGTCCCTAGAGTCTCACGAGACACGCTGCGCACACCTTGAAACGAAAATAACGGCTTGCTTGCTTATTGCATATGAAACTCTGTTTTCTAAAGATGTTTCCAAACTATGTAATATGACTCTGCTATCCAACTGCATGAAATGAACATAGGTAAAACTAGAAAGATCACTAGTAATGTAATATTTTATAACATGATTACTTAGTGTTGGTTTTAGTGAATGCTTGCTTCTGTTCAGTTGTTTTATCTCACCAGTACTTATAAAAGTGCTGACCCACCAACAGTTTACTTGCTTGCAGGTACTGGATCGTCCGAGGGAGCGATAGGCGTGCCTCAATCCTCAAGACCTGGAATCCTGTGTTTCAATTGCCCCGAGTTGCTATCGTATAAGGGGGCATAATGTATGAAACGAATGCCTTTGCATAAGAGAACCCAAGTCCCTCGATTGTCCCGAATACTCAGTTGGCTAAATGCATTGCATTACATTGCAACAATGTCCCTTTTCGGTGCTTACTCGATTGATGCGATGATAGCCAACAAACTCTAACGATGAAGCCTTGTGCGGGCGCAACCCCAGGCTCGCACGGCATCACGTCCCGGTTATTCGAACGGGCCACACATTCCTTCCTCGCACCCATGGGACAGGCGCGGTGATTCGCGTCCGGTGTGCCGTGGCGCGGTAGTTTGCGTCCGGTTCAATTAGGCTGCGGGGGCCGGCGAGGCGGTGGTCCGGCCGAGCGGCCCCTCCCCGGGGGCCGGGCCGTGACAAGACACACATGCACATCTTAGGGGCAGTGCTCTATCCAAGCCAACACAATGAACTAGCTATATGCAGTGTGGTCCCCGAGTATCTCAAGATCGGCAGCTATTAGACCAGCATACCAATAACTCTTTATCTGATGCTAATGGCAGCTGTGACTCATGGTTGCTTTCCACTATCTTTGTAGCAGCCGTGACACATGCAGTTCAGCTCTCCACCAATAGCCATTGTCCGACCGATGCGAATGCATGGAAACACTATCAAATAAACTTTAGTATGCAGATGAGACGAACCATCAGACTACAATCTTATTGCGGGCCAAGCCGCCTTATCTTGAACACATTCAGGCACACAATATCGTTCTCTTGGAGCATAGATGATATTGAACATGTTCATGCACTCTTAGACAAGCGTTTCAGGATTCTTCGTTAAGCAGACTTGTTCGTTTCAAAGATAAGCTAGGTGAGTTCGTTCATTAACATGCAAGGCAGGTTCTATTATTCTCTTATGAAAATATTGCAAGCAAAAACTCATATTATTATTAAGGCGTGCAAGAATCAGAGAACGAAGTTCTCCCACTCACCTTAGTACATAATGCCGACGCGGAGCGGGACATTACAGGGGTATCCCACAAAAATACACTTTCGACTGGTTTGGCAAATTTATCCATTTTAGCTTATGAAAATGGGCAAAACAGAGACAACCAAAAACATGTAATTCATCATAAGAAGGAGAAGCACCAAATAAAATTTTATAGGGGATTTTAAAACCAAGAAGACTTAAAAGGGTTCGATTGATCAAATATTCGGCCACCAAAATACATTCTCCTCAAAAAGAAATTGACAAAATTTTCTGAAAACGTAAAGCACGTGTCACATTCAAAATATGAGTGAGAGGGAGAGAGAGAGAGAGAGAGAGAGAGAGAGAGAGAGGGAGAGAGAGAGAGAGTGTTAGTGAGAGAGAGAGAAGAGAGAGAGTTAGAGAGCGAGTGAGTGAGACAGGGAGCCTTTAAAAAAGAAAAAAATTATATATAGAAAAACGTTCTTTGGACTTCCAAAGGACGTTTTCTGTATATATATATATATATATATATATATATATATATATATATATATATATATATATATATATATATATATATAACGGAATGAACGACAGTCAGACGAATTTTTTTGAAAAATCGTAAAACGCCATTCGGATAGGCGTTATGATGTTTTCTGTGAAAATTTTAAAATTTTCTATGCTCTCAGTGGAATTTGTTTTAATTTTGTTGCTCTGAATAAAAAATTTCGTTTAAATTTTGTTTGTACCTATCATTAAAGGCCGCTGTTATTTGGCCCGCGGTCACTGACCACGGGTCACGTATCAATTTTTCATTGGACGATATTTTCGGTGGTGGAGCCATGTAAATAGGGGGGCCTTTGGGGAACTGACGTGTTGCTCGCGGTCACGTTTTGCGGTCAGTGACCACGGACCAAATATCAGTTCCGATCATTAAAACTTTTCATTTGATTTTTGGGGGGATTATATTGTCTCCTTCTCACTATTTGGACTTTTGAGGAATTTGATGCTCCCCCCTCCCCCCTCCCCTGCCGATTCTCGGAAATCCATTGGACGAGAGGTCGGTAATGTCTAAAAAATGAATAAGAAAGTTGCCTGGTCCGGTCCTGGATAAAATAGTGGCATTCCAGACAACTCACAAACGGGGACGTTAGTTCTTGCCAGAGTAGCTTGTGGGGCATATCTGTTTTCCCATATATTCTGTGCCAAATTATATTTCTATATGGAGTTACTGATTATTTTTTAATTTTCTATCAAGTACTTCAGATAAAGTATAAGTAGGATTTGAGGTTTCTTCTCCTTCTCTTCAGCAAGAAGGTCAATAATTTTTGTTTTAACGTTGGTAGGTAATTCATTCTTAAAAAGATCTTCAAGGATTTATTTCTTCTCTTGGATTGTTAAAGTATAATTAGATAATTCATTCATTTCTACTATCAATTTATAGTTATTAGTTTTATCGTTCCTTTATAGTACAATATGTTTTACATCGGCAATATAAGACACTCTTCTTCACTAGAGGAGCTTGCTTCATCATTCGAAGAGCTTGATTCATATTCAGAATCTATCATTATTTTATAAAGAGTTCTTTTTAACTTTTCATCGTATCTCTTCTATTTTTTTTTTAGTATAACATTTATTTGCATAGTGGCCTAAACATTTAATTATCTTCTTATTGGAAGACTTCTTTCTATGTGAAGTTTGATGTGAGAAATATTTTTCTTTTTTATCTTTCTTTGGGAAATATTTTTTCTTTTTCGAAATGGCCTATTATACTATTTATTCTTAAATGTTTTCTTATTGTCTAGAGGATTAAAGGTTTCTATAGCAAATTGGCTACAAATTTCTCCCAATTACTTTCTTTCAGATAATCTTTAGGATTTTAATTGATTTCTTAATTTCAAATTATTACGAAGAGCTAATCCTTCTTGTATACAAATATTAATTAAATTTCCATACGTAAATTGTTGATAAGGAATAATTCCATTATGCTTATTTCTCAAATTTTGCCTTATTCTTTCAGTAAAGAGATTTGGTAAACCGTCTATATGAATTTAAACTTCCAGTGTGCATCATTTGCATCACTTAAATACATAACTCGGTATCTTTGTACCACCGAAAATGAGTTAATGTAGGACACCTTAGATTTTGTAAGAGAGTTCTAATTATCTCTCCATGATCAGATATTACTCCACTAAAGTGTTCTAATATTGTTATTATTAGTGTGTACACTGCATCTTGCACTTGTTCATTATTTTCAGTTTTAACGGAATTTAAAATTTTTATGTTTTGTTTAGTTGTAAGAAAATGATCCCACCAGCCTTTTAAAGTGCTGGTAAAACCACAAGTAATAAAGCCAGCGATATTTTTATCATCATTACCACTTGTTTTACAAACAGTACTACACATCAACATGCGAAGTAAGGTATCATGAATTTGTTTGTCAGAAAAACCATCTATATTCCATTCACAAAAAGTTTTACTATGATAATTATTTTGAATTATAGAATCATTTTCTTCAAAGAGTACATCCATAGGAATGGGAAGTTTGTAATAATATTTAGTTAAATTTGGTTTACTATGTTTCATATTATTAACCATTATATCATTATTAATATTCTGAAAGGATTTCTGAATTTCAATTGGATCTATGTCATCCATAGATTCAACCATTGATTCTTGAATCTCATTTTAATCAGACTGGTTTTCTAAATCAGATAAATTTTGAATAGTAGAAGATTCCCCATCTAACGTATTTAATTTTGTTTGTCTTAACTGAGCTATTAAATCATTGATTTCATTCTTGGATATAGAGATCGGATCCTTTTTCCAGTACATGTATTCCATATTTTATAATTTTCTTCTAACACATTTGTTTGTGTTAGTTGTTCATTGATATATTGCTCAATAAACCAATCAACAAACCATTTTTTAACTAGTTTGGTCTGTCTTAAATGCTCATACTATTCATCTTTGAATTTATATCTTCTCGCTTGAGTTTCTCTAGACCATGTTTTAAAAGAAATATTCTCCTGGAACTCCCTATTTAGGATGTTCCTAACTCCTCGTATTAGTGTAATATCCATTAACTAAAATTCATTTCCGACATTGTCGGTGAGTTTAGCTTCTTTTTTTTTGATTCATAGATTGGTTTCGCAATAGAATCATTTATTAAAATTTTATTGACTTCATTTTCTTCTTTCATATCTTTGTTGGAAGATGTGAATGTTATTATAGAGGGTTTTCTAAAACTAGAAATAGAAATTCTAGCTTTATCTTGTGGAGTACATCTTACTTCCACACCTGCATCATTTGTTTGAACTATTTAATCTATTCCTGTGTCCATTATTGGTTTAGGGGGTACAACTAAATTTAAAGTTCATTCTTTTGGAAAGTTTATTTCATCCCATCTAATTATCTTATTCGTTGATATCTTTGATTTTAATATATTTGTTTCTATTAACGTAATAGTAATATGCTTAGCCTTTGGGACTAAAATATTCATTACCTTACAATGGATTATATATATATATTATTGATGTAGTTTTCGAACCAGGTAGGAAATGATATCCATATGTTTTTAGATTAGGGATATTGATTCTAGTATGTTTAAATCTGTCAAAGACAGACTAAGATTTAGGTATATATTAAAATATACAGGATTATGGTAGAGACTAGTCTGCATAACTCTCATTAAAGACTGACTCTAGTCTAAGCATCTCTAAGATATGGCATTATAGAAGCGTTTAAACCTTGCAGGGTTAAAAGTTTGAGAGCTATTTGGATTAACCCAATATGTATAAAATTATGTTTTTCTATTTAGGGATCTATATCCTCTTCATAGAGTAATTTTAAAACTTGTTCTTTATCACTAAATTGAACAGTTCTTTCATTATTTTTATTGCAACAGAATATTTGAAATCAAAAGTACCTATTTGGTAGATATTTTTAGGTTGAATTTTAGGAATTGTCCATTTATTCAATTCCTCTACTTCAGAGAGATATTCATACATTTGAGCATTCTTAATTGCTTTGCCCTTATTAAGAGCCTTTTTATTTTCACCTATTGCCAATGAGTTACTCATAATTTTTAAGAGGTTCTACTTCACTTATTTACTATGTTTATAGTCAAACTATAATATGCAGCTACAGTAACTGCTACAGTAGTCTTCTACATTAATTGCTACAGTAAACTGCTATAATAATATTAGACTAATCTTATGGTAGTAGATATCTAGCACAGCTGTCAACGATTTACGACAAAACACAACCCTCTCGGTCAATCAACGCCTACGCGACTTAGATGTCGTTCCACCAGAACTAAGACACACCATGTTGACTAATCCTAGTTATTATAACAGTTTACAAGTAACAAATCTACGAGTGGAAATTACTAATATCAGACTATAATAACAGTTCATAGCTACAAACTATATATTAACTATCACATAATAAAAGTGAAGTAGAAATACCTCAGCCTTGAGCCATCATGTCTCTGATACCAATTCATAATTTGTAAGAATAATGCAACTGAATGGAGAAAGAACACTTGAACAGATTTTATTTATGATAGTAGAGGTTTACAAGATCACTCAAAAACTAGGAAAGGAAACACCCAAACAAACTGAAAATAAAAGGAAACACTCAAACAAACTGAAAATACAATTAGATTCAAAAGCACTCCCAACATTGAGGTCATGGCCTCTATATACACAAAAACTCGAATCGTCAAGCTGACAGGTGTCCACCGCAAACCTCCAGCTTCCCATCTCAAATATCATAATCATGAGGTAGGCAAGTAGTCAATTTATTTCTGGCTGTCTTTACTTTTCTCCTTTTGTGCTGGCATACTATTTAGGCTAATTCTAAAGGCATTCCATATATTGCTTAGAACAATCCGTTACTCAAGACAACCCAAATTTTTATAATTTTTACTAAGGACAGTCCAAATTTACTCAGGACAATCCAACCCTCTAAACCTTCCCAAAATCCTTCATTCTTAATTTCTACTCTCTCTTCAAATTCCCAAACCCCTTTCTCTCTTTCCTTATTCAAATTTTCTTTCCCGTTCTCTCCAACTCCTCCAATTCTAAGCAATGGCACCCAAACCTTATTCAAAATCTATGTATGTATCCAAAATTCTTTCTCCATTAGGGTTTTGATTTTATTTACGTGTAAATTTGATTTAATTTTCATGAATCCATGTTAATGCCTAAAATAGTTAGATAAATTAATTTGGAAATAATTTAGGGTTGATATACGAACTGATGAACCCTAAAAATTAAACTTAGAGTTTAAAAAAAATCTAACAGAGCCGACAGTCGGACTTCAAATCTTCAGGACTGTAGGCAAATTCTATAGTCCTATAGTATCTGAAGGACTGTAGAAAAGCATACAGTCATATATTATATATCGACTGTAGAATTTTCTACAGTCCTTTATATAAATTGTACTGTAGAATTTTTTTACAGTCCTTACAGTCCCAGTTGTTTATCTCTATATCTGAAATTATTTATTTAATTTCAGTAAATCGGTAGCTGTATAAAGAAAATGGCCAACTGTATCAGCGCGGAAGGAACGCAATATGGATCGTGTGGTTAAGTGACTAGTCACTATTATCGAATCCGAGCCACATAGACAAGTCACTGCACCGTCGCGCAAATCTCGTTCGAAGAAACCGGTTCCTCCTACTACTCCCGTCTTCTTCCTCTTCCGATGAATACGTGGCTCCTACTAATCCTCCATCTGCTTCCTCCTCCGATGAAGACGTGCCTATTGTCCGAACCCGGCCAGATGATGGTTCAGGACCTTCTCAGCAGCCAACTAGTCCAATTTTGACTCGTCCAGAAGGTTGCTCTATGTTGTGTTGTTCGACAACCATATTGTATTTCAAATATGGAACGACTCAGTATGTACACTATGTTATGAAAATTTAAGTTTTGATTTAGATTACTATATATTTCATAATTCTAATTTTATCTGATTGTTAACTTTTCAGATAAGCTCTCGTATGCTAACGGTCGCGAACCACATGAAGAAGTGCAGTAGCTGAAATTTTGACAGATTAGGGTAAGCCGTCATGAATAAAATTATTCCTACCGGTTTACTGTATTTAGCCAAGTACCCGTATAAGACGGTGGACAATTCGCTTATATCAACATTCGTAGAGCGTTGGCTTCCAGAAACCAACAATTTCCATCTTCTAACGGGGGAGATGACGATTACTCTGGACGACGTCCAGTTCGGAGGGCTTTGTTCAATGGAAGCTCTTGCGTCTTTCGCCTATCGAGTAGCTTAGCTAGTTAGATTTACTGAAGGCGCTGTCGAATCCTTTCGCTCCCAGCAGAGCAATCAATTCAAGAGATTGACTTCCTTTAGAGCAGGGGCGTAGCAAATTTTGGGCCTCAATATTACAGGTCGGGTCATGATGAATGATATATTTGATGAGAAGGAGTTATCGTGGGACGATCATGTCATAGACTTTGTATCAAATACTCTTGGAGTTGAAGATCGTACTTTTAGAACCCTTAGAGATTTCAAGAAGTCATATGATCTTCCTTTGAAATATTTGAAGGATACTGTAAACTCCCTCGACCAGATTTCAGCATATGAGGATTATTTTTAGCAAATTATGATTTATTCATAATTTTAAAATTTTATTTTGCTTACATATCCTATTGATTTGTGCACTTGTCCATCACACAAATTTTTAGAGCATTACACTGACTGTTATCCCTAAACAAAGTTCACATACCTCTCATAGACATGCCAGTCTACTATCCTACACTTTGTGCAACTCCCAAAAATGCTGGCATGAGTATCGTTTTACTCGCACAAATATCGTTACAAACGTCCGTATTTATTTTCAATTAATTTCCAGACCTATACCCTTGTCCCTTCCAATCAGAATTAGAGGCCCAACAGGCACCTGTTTTGCCCAAACAAAAATACGTTATTATTCTACTTTGAGTATACTATATTTGTATATCTACACCGCACTGAAATTTTGACCCTGCACACTTCTAAATAATTAGAAAACACCGTACGCATTAATTATTAATTAATTAATACGGTGACCCGCATCACCCAAAACCAGACCCAGCCCCTGCCTAGGCTCATCCCCACACTCTCAAGGCCCTCACACAGCATTCTCCCTCAGTTTTGTACATTTCAGCACCCTCAGGAATAGGGTGTTTTTCTCAGACAATTGTGTAATTGTGCAATTTCCCAATTAATAGGGCTTTTGTACAAATTATGAAATTACAGGGTTTTATCTGCAAATTTTCAGTTTGAGGTGTCAACCTCCCATTGGAGGGTGAACCTACACCGTCCATTTAGAAGTGGGCCCCATCCAAAATAAATATCTACAAATATCTAAAATATCTAAGATATTTTATTGTGTAAATTCCCAAAATACCCCCCCCCCCTAAACCCTAATTACTTAACTACCCAAACCCTAAAACCCTATAAATACCCCCCACCCGAACCCCATTTCTTTCCATCTCCGGCCACCACCACCACCGAACCTCCGCCCTCAGCCTCGCCCCTCCCCTAGCTCCTCCCCGGCCGTCGCAGCGCCGCCCCGGCCGCCGCAGCCGCCGCCGGCAGCCCCCACAGCACCCAACTCTCTACCCTCACCAACACACCACCACCACCCCCGACCTCCCACATCACCCCCTCCGGCCGCCTCAGACCACCGCCACCGCCCCCATCCTCTCCGCCTTGACCCCCTCCGCCGACCCGTCACCTTCCCGCCGCCCCACGACCACCGCCCCGACCGCCAACTCCGCCACAGCACCCCGACCTCCTTCCCGACCACAGCACAGCCGACCCACCCCGACCTCCCTAAACACCACCACCGCCACTACAGACCTCCGACACCGCCACCGCCACGACCACCTTCGCCACCATCCCCTCCGACGATCCCCCACCCTGCACCTCCGCCTCCGCCGCTGCAGCGCCGGTCCTCCCGCCGGCGACGGGGCCAGTGGGTCCCCCACCTGTCAGGTATAGTATCCCCCTTCCTGTACGTATATACGTATATATTTATATATGTATGTATATATATATATATATATATATATAATTAATATATATATTAGTATATATAATTAATTATATATATTAATTATTATATATATTTATATTATAAATACAGTAGATGTATATAGTATATATACTATACTATTATATAGTATGTGTATATATGTATTTCTATTTTTATTTTATTTATATATATATATATATATATATATATATATATATATATATATATATATATATATATATATATATATATATATATGTATGTATATATATATATATATATATATATATATATATATATATATATATATATATTTATGTATATAGTAAAATATATAATTATATATATTATATAAATTATATTATATTATATATATATATATACAGTATATATATAGTAATATGTATATATATATATATATATATATATATGCATTTTTTTTTATTTTTTTATTTATATATATGTATATATAAATATATTTATATATATATATATATATATGAATGTTTATGTATTTATATATACAGTATATAATTATATTATATTATATTATATATATATATATTATATATTATATATATATATATATATATATATATATATATATATATATATATATATATATATATATATATATATATATATATATATATATATTATGTATACAGTATATTATTAAGTATATACTATTAAATATATACTATTAAAAATATATATACTATATTATATATACTATGTATATATATATATATATATATATATATATATATATATATATATATATATATATATATATACTGTAATATATATATATATATATATATATATATATATATATATATATATATATATATATATATATATATATATATATATATATATATATATCTTAAAATAAATATGTATAACTATATTAAGTATATTTTTACTGTTATATATATTATATATATAAAATATATGATTATTATTATACTACTTAAATATATATATATATATATATATATATATATATATATATATATATATATATATATATATATATATATATATATATATATATATATATATATATATATATGTATGTATGTATTTATATTAATATAATTCTATATGTATATATGTATACTTATATATATACTAATTGCTTATATATATTATTTTAGTACTATTATATATATCTATATGTATATATTTTGTTTACGTATCCTGTTTAATTATATTATATATAAAGTTAAGTATATGTAAGTATATTATATATTTATATAAATATACATATAGTTATATTATGTATATAACTTCAATGATTATATATTTATATTATTATATATATGTATTAATGATATATATATAGGTTATGCCTTTATTATATAAATATATACTATACTATACAAATATTATTTAAGATACGCTTTGTTTGAATATTAAATTCACGAACCCTGTGCATCTTGAACAGATTGCACCTACAAACGCAGTCAGTAACCCCAGGTCATAGGACCCCTTAGACACGACTACAGGAACAGGTTTCTGGCACACCCCGCTTTAGGACGTAGGCAAGTATACCTTGCCAAGTTTTACTGCTTAATTCAATAAACTGCTGTATAATATTTTCAGTAATCTTACATATAACTGTGTACGTCCGAGATTACCTCGGTACCGTCAACAAATATATTGACATGTAGTACAGCTGACTTAGACTTTAGCAGCCCTACCTGACAGCTGCGAGGGTATCCTAATATCCTCCTAGACCTAATACTTGTACACGCAACAAGGTTGCACTTTATTTTGGATGCAAGTTGCGTACTCGATTAGCTACCAGTGCGTGTGACGTGCATCACGGCTTAGCACGAAATCAGGAATATTCAGGAAAGTTATGACTTGGCATATAATTACATTGGGCGAGAAGACAACTAGTAGACGTATGGGACACCCACCACCTTGAATGTTATACCTTCGGATACCATGCTCTCGGAGATGGCCGATTACAGAGTGCCCATGAGTCTGGGGACATATGTGGCATATACTAGCCAATCACGACAATTCGGTGAATTAAGTCAGCATATGTCTAGCCTACACTTTCCCATACGTACTATGAGGTCTTCACATTGCATTCACTTAGATGATTAGCACACCATTATTTACTTTATTCAGTATTTATATATGGCATGTTTTTATGTATCTTGTTATGTCCCACTGAGGACCTGGTTCCCTTCCAGATTTAGATGGGGCATTCTACCCCACAGTGTATGGACCTGGAAAGGAGACTAGATATGCCACTGAGGAGGAATTAGAGGAGCTTCCATCAGGGTCTGTCTGATCATTAGTAGTAAGTGCACTGGAGCTGAACTCTTCTCCTGATCTTGTGCACCCGGAGCAGAAGCCTCTTTCCCACTGCTCTCCTGTAGAATGTTCATCTGAAGACGGAGCTTCATTACCTAGCTAGACGATGCTCTAGACTACTATATTTTCTGCACTTTATCTTTTGTAGTGGCATTTGTTTCCACCAGACTTATCTGAGGTGTACTATAACATTTCAGACTTAGCATCTATATATTTCAGCACTTATTTCTTGATATTATATGGATGAGATTAGACCTTACCTGTATTAACTTGTTAGGACAGCGTAGCACGTCTCTTTGGGTCCATTAAATTGGGTAATCCCTTAGTGACGTGTTAGCTGGCCAATGCCACGTGGTCTGGTTCCGTATATTTTGGGACTGGAGTATGACATGGTTTTAGTGGTGGCCCATGCAGGTCTAGTTAATTGCTAGTGGTATGATAACATGCCCAGCAAGCTTGCTATAGGATAGGAATACTGGGTCTCATCCACACTGACTTTATCCTTAACATTTTGCATCCTGCTTGATTTTTATTTATTATTTCTTTCGTACTTTTCTAATTATTCTATCTTCTTTAGAAATATGGACATACCCAGTGGACACACGACTGATGGGGTTGACCA
This sequence comes from Iris macrosiphon, assembly GCA_036927795.1. NCBI lineage: Eukaryota > Viridiplantae > Streptophyta > Magnoliopsida > Asparagales > Iridaceae > Iris > Iris macrosiphon. The sequence goes on along the minus strand of JAYESA010000002.1, from coordinate 162,238,864 downwards.
AGCAACAGACCCCTCGCCAGATGTCCAAAGGACTCCAACCACCCCGAGAGACCAATCCCCGAGAAGGATGCTGGTCTATCCGACGACCCCGTACCTTCACCAAAATCCTGCCCAGGAAGCCACACCAGCCCAACAGGAAGGGCAAACTTCCCAGGCACAGACACCGCAGGCGGAGACACCTTTGCCTCCACCTCCAGCCCTTCCAGCCCTGATGCCACAACTTGAGGGACAACCTCAAATGTTCCAATTCCTCCAAGCCATGTTGCAGGCACAGTGGCAACAAACTGAAACCCTGAGGCAGAGCTTGATGACGGCTCTGGAGAGGACAACTGTCCCGGCACCAGCACCTGTCCAACCAGCTGGCACTGTCCGAGGCTTTCGCCAGATGGGCCCGAGAACCTTTTCTGGCAGCAAAACTTCGGAGGAGATCTCAGACTGGATCTCCAATACGGAAATGCTGCTAGAAGGTTCACAGCTTCAACCAGACTTATGGATGACCGCCGTGAGGGTCCAACTCTTAGGCAACGCCCATCACTGGTGGGATTCCATAGAGCGCAGCATCAGCAAGACCCAGACTTGGGAACAATTCTTGGTGTACTTCAATGCAAAATACTTCCCAGCCACGGTCAGAAATGCCCTGTACTCCCAATTCCTGCACCTGGAACAAGGAAACATGATCGTCGATGCCTATGACGCAGAGTTCAGTCGACTGAGTTGATTCGGTGCCATCCTGATACCGAACGAGCTGGAGAAGGCCATGAGGTTCCATTACGGCCTTACCTTCGAGCTCCAGAGGTATACTACGACGCAGTCGAGGATCTCCTACGAGGAGGTTCTTTCAGAGGCGAGGATACAGGAAGCCATTGGCCGAGGAGCAAGGCGCTCTAACCCAACCATACCGGCCAGAAACCAGCCCGGAGCAGGAGGACCAATCCGTCATCTAGGAAACCAGACACAGCAGAAGACGGGACCCTATCAGCAAAAGGAGCTTCCGACTTGTCACCATTGTGGCAAGAAGGGACATTATGTCCGAGACTGCAGAAAGAAGCAGGGACTATGCCTGATATATGGAGCTAGTCAACATATGGCCAGAGACTGCCCACAACACAGAAATGCCGCACTCCAGAATGGGCAAAGACCAGGAGCACCAGCCCAGAGGATGCTACCCTCAACTGGAGGTCAACATCCCTCAACATCTGGAGGATTTCAGAAAGGACCTCCCGTGGCCACACAAGAGACGCAGTTCAAACAAGCCAGGCAGTAAAACAGAGGGCAAAGGCACGGACAGGCCTTTGCATTAGCTGTAGTTGCAGAGGAGCCAGAAGGTGAAACCATTAGAGGTACCATTTTAGTTGCATCATTACCTGCAACCGCATTCTTTGATTCTGGTGCTACACTGTCTTTCATATCTAGTAGTTTCGTAGCCATGCACAAAATAGTCACCTCCCCACTACCAAAATGCTGGAAAATTCTTACCGGAGGAGGCATCGTACCGGTTACCAGCACTATTAAAACATGCTCGGTAGTCATTTGTAGTAGAGAGCTGAAAGCACGATTTTTGGTACTTCCAATGCCAAACTTCGACGTAGTCTTAGGCATGGACTGGTTAAGCCAGTATAATGCTATACTAGACTGCGGGAAGGGAAGCGTCATCTTTAGACCACCAGGTCACCCGGAGTTCGAGTACATACGGGGCACCATCGAGCAAGGAGTAGGCCAGACACCTAGAGCTTACATGGCAATGGAGACAGCTCCCCCAGCAATCATTGCAGAGTTCGAAGATGTATTTCCGGAAGAATTGCCAGGCCTACCGCCTGACAGAGAAGTGGAGTTCACTATTGAGTTAATACCCGAAGCTGCGCCAGTATCCTCAAATGTGTATCGATTGGCGAAAAATAAGCTTGATGAGCTGAAGCTACAGTTGAAAGAATTACAGATCAAGGGATTTGTTCATCCTAGTGCATCACCCTGGGGAGCACCAGTGTTGTTTGTACCAAAGAAGGACAGAACATACCGGATGTGTATTGATTACAGAGCCCTTAATGCTTTGACAGTCAAAAACAAGTACCCCCTGCCGCGGATTGATGATCTGTTCAACCAACTGACAGGAGCAGTGGTATTCTCAAAGATAGACTTGAGATCAGGCTATCATCAGGTAAAAGTACGGAGAGAGGACATTCCAAAGACAACATTCAGGACTCGTTATGGTCACTACGAGTTCCTGGTGATGCCTTTTGGACTGACAAATGCACCTGCCGTATTTATGAATCTGATGAACAGAGTCTTCCACCAATATCTGGACCAGTTCGTGGTAGTCTTCATCGACGACATCTTGGTGTATTCGAAGAGCCACGAGGAGCACGAAGAGCACTTGAGACTGGTGTTAGAGACGCTAAGGCGTGAAAGCCTTTATGCTAAGCTGAGTAAGTGCGAGTTCTTCCTTGATCGTGTCGCTTTTCTTGGACACGTTATCACAGGAGATGGCATCTCGGTGGACCCAGCAAAGATCTCATCTGTAGAGACATGGCCAACCTCTACCAACGTCTCAGAGGTGAGAAGCTTTCTAGGACTTGCCGGATATTACCGGAGGTTCATAGAAAACTTTGCAAGGATCGCAGAGCCGATAACCCGTCTGACCCGCAAGGAGCAAGAGTTCATCTGGTCTGAGGAATGTCAGATAGCTTTCGAGGAGCTGAAAAAGTGTCTGACTACTACCCTTATCTTGACTATACCATCTGGATCCGGAGGATTCGTAATATATAGCGATGCATCCGGAAAAGGATTAGGTTGTGTCTTAATGCAACATGGGAAGGTTGTAACTTATGCCTCAAGGCAACTGAGGACTCATGAGAAGAACTATCCCACGCACGACCTGGAGCTTGCCGCAGTCATCTTTGCCTTGAAGCTTTGGAGACATTATCTATACGGCGAATGAGTAGAGATATTCACTGATCACAAGAGCCTGAAGTACGTCTACACCCAAAAGGACTTGAACCTGAGACAAAGACGCTGGCTCGAAGTGATGACAGACTTCGAGATCGATCTACAGTACCATCCCGGGAAGGCTAATGTAGTAGCTAATGCTCTAAGCAGAAGATCCACGACATTCTTCCTGATCACCCAACCAGATCTATTGAGAGATCTAGAACAGTTGGGTATAAAGGTCGTTATGACAGGAGTTGACGGCCAATTATCAAATTACCAGTTGCAATCAACATTGGTCGAGAGAATCAAGGCTGCTCTGCCAACAGATGCAAGATTTCAGAGACTTCGACAAAGAACAGAGGCTGGAATCCAGACAGGATGTCGCATACACGAAGATGGGACTTTAAGATGTGGAGAACGTCTTTATGTTCCAAATGGAGAACTTCGTGAGGAGCTGATATCAGAAGCTCACAGCTCAACATACTCTATCCATCCAGGTGGCACAAAGATGTACAGAGACCTGAGGCAATACTACTGGTGGAATGGAATGAAGAGAGAAATAGCCCGATTTGTGGCAAAATGTCTGGTATGTCAGCAAGTCAAGGCTGAACATCAGAGGTCCGCAGGCCTACTTCAACCACTCCCAATACCCGAGTGGAAATGGGAACACATTACGATGGACTTCGTTACAGGCTTCCCAAGAAGTCCCAGTGGTCGTAATGCTGTATGGGTGATCGTAGATCGACTCACCAAGGCTGCTCACTTCTTACCTTTCAGAGTTGGACAATCTACAGAAGTCTTGGCAGACATGTATATGAAGGAGATTGTACGTCTGCACGGAGTACCAGTCAGCATAGTGTCTGACAGGGATACGAGGTTTACATCTTACTTTTGGCGAAGTATGCAAGAGAGTCTTAGTACCCGCCTAAAGTTCAGCACCTCATATCATCCGCAGACAGATGGCCAGTCAGAGCGCACCATTCAGACACTGGAAGATATGCTGAGAGCATGCATGCTTGATTTCAGTGGATCATGGGAAGATCATTTATATCTGGTGGAGTTTTCCTATAACAATAGCTATCAAGCGAGCATCCAAATGGCTCCCTTTGAAGCATTGTATGGTAGGAAATGTCATTCCTCAGTATGTTGGAGCGATGTAGGCGAAAGACAGATCCTAGGACCAGAATTGGTCGTTCGTACGGTGGAGAAAGTAAAGAAGATCTAAGGCCACCTGCGAGCAGCGCCGGACAGACAAAAGCACTGGGCAAACGTACATCGACGACCTCTGGAATTCCAAGTGGGAGAACATGTGTTTTTGAAGATCTCACCCACCCGGGGAACTATCAGATTTGGAGGAAGAGGAAAACTGAGTCCGAGGTACATCGGACCCTTCGATGTGTTGGAACGCATCAGAGAAGTTGCTTACAAGCTAGCCTTACCCCAGACATTGGAAGGAGTACATGACGTCTTCCACGTATCCCAGCTGAGGAGGTACATTCCAGATCCAAGTCATGTGCTGGACCACTCGGAGATCACTGTTGGCCCGAGTTTATCGTACCAGGAGGAGCCTGTAGAGATCCTAGACAGAAGCGAGAAGGTGTTGCGAGGCCAGACTATCCCTCTAGTTCGTATTGCATGGAGACATCATGCACCAGGCGAGTCAACCAGGGAACGAGAAGAGGATATTCGACAGCGTTTCCCCCATCTATTCCCAAGCCAGGGTATGTCCTAATATTTCAAATCAATCTTTAGTTTTCTCTATATGTCTGTTTTAATTTTGAGAACGAAATATTCTAAGGAGGGTAGGTTGTAAACTCCCTCGACCAGATTTCAGCATATTAGGATTATTTTTAGCAAATTATGATTTATTCATAATTTTAAAATTTTATTTTGCTTACATATCCTATTGATTTGTGCACCTGTCCATCACACAAATTTTTAGAGCATTACACTGACTGTTATCCCCAAACAAAGTTCACATACCTCTCCTAGACATGCCAGTCTACTATCCTGCACTTTGTGCAACTCCCAGATATGCTGGCATGAGTATCGTTTTAGTCGCACAAATATCGTTACAAACGTCCGTATTTATTTTTAATTAATTTCCAGACCTGTACCCATGTCCCTTCCAATCAGAATTAGAGGCCCAACAGGCACCTGTTTTGCCCAAACAAAAATACGTTATTATTCTACTTTGAGTATACTACATTTAGTATATCTACACCGCACTGAAATTCTGACCCTGTACACTTCTAAATAATTAGAAAACACTGTGCGCATTAATTATTAATTAATTAATACGGTGACCCGCATCACCCAAAACCAGACCCAGCCCCTGCCCAGGCTCACCCCCACACTCTGAAGGCCCTCACACAGCATTCCCCCTCAGTTCTGTACATTTCAGCACCCTCAGGAATAAGGTATTTTTCTCAGACAATTGCGTAATTGCACAATTTCCCAATTAATAGGACTTTTGTACAAATTATAAAATTACAGGGTTTTATCTGCAAATTTCCAGTGTGAGGTGTCAACCTCCCATTGGAGGGTGAACCTACACCGTCCATTTTGAAGTGGGCTCCATCCAAAATAAATATCTACAAATATCTAAAATATCTAAGATATTTTATTGTGTAAATTCCCAAAATACCCCCCCTAAACCCTAATTACTAAACTACCCAAACCCTAAAACCCTATAAATACCCCCCACCCGAATCCCATTTCTTCCCATCTCCGGCCACCACCACCACCGAACCTCCGCCCTCAGCCTCGCCCCTCCCCCAGCTCCTCCCCGGCCGTCGCAGCGCCATCCTGGCCGCCGCAGCCGTCGCCGGCAGCCCCCGCAGCACCCAACTCTCCACCTTCACCACCACACCACCACCACCCCCGACCTCCCACAGCACCCCCACCATCCCCATCCTCTCCGCCTTGACCCCCTCCGTCGACCCGTCACCTTCCCGCCGCCCCACGACCACCGCCCCGACCGCCAACTTCGCCACAGCACCCCGACCTCCTTCCCGACCACAGCACAGCTGACCTACCCCGACCTCCCTAAACACCACCACCGCCACTACAGACCTCCGCCACCGCCACGACCACCTTCGCCACCATCCCCTCCGACGATCCCCCACCCTGCACCCCCGCCTCCGCCGCCGCAGCCTCCGTTGCGGCTGCTGCAAGCTGCTGCTGCTGCTGCTGACTGCAACTGCTGCTGCAGTCGCCGTTCCGGCCAGCCACAGCCGGAGCTCCGCCGGTCCTCCCGCCGCCGACGAGGTCAGTGGGTCCCCCACCTATCAGGTATAGTACCCCCCCTTCCTGTACGTATATACGTATATATGTATGTATGTATGTATGTATGTATGTATGTATGTATGTATATATATATGTATATTTATATATATATATATATATATTAATATATATATTATTATATATAATTAATTATATATATTAATTATTATATATTTTTATATTATAAATACAATAGATGTATATAGTATATATACTATACTATTATATAGTATGTGTATATATGTATTTATATTTTATTTATATTTTATTTATTTATATATCTATATGTATATATATATATATATATATATATATATATATATATATATATATATTTATGTATATAGTAAAATATATAATTATATATTATATAAATTATATTATATTATATATATATATATATATATATATATATATATATATATATATATATATATATATATATATACAGTATATATATAGTAATATGTATATATATATATGCATTTTTTTTCTTTTATTATTATTTATATATATGTATATATAAATATAAATATATATATATATATATATATATATATATATATATATATATATATATATATATATATATATATATATATATATATATATATGTATTTATATATACAGTATATAATTATATTATACTATATATACTATATATATATATATATTATGTATACAGTATATTATTAAGTATATACTATTAAATATATACTATTAAAAATATATATATACTATGTATATATATATATATATATATATATATATATATATATATATATATATATATATATATATATATATATATATATATATATATCTTAAAATAAATATGTATAACTATATTAAGTATATTTTTACTATTATATATATTATATATATAAAAGAAATGATTATTATTATACTATATATATATATATATATATATATATATATATATATATATATATATATATATATATATATATATATAATATGTATATTACTATATATATATGTATTTATATTAATATAATTCTATATGTATATATGTATACTTATATATGTACTAATTGCTTATATATATTATTTTAGTACTATTATATATATCTATATGTATATATTTTGTTTACATATCCTGTTTAATTATATTATATATAAAGTTAAGTATATGTAAGTATATTATATATTTATATAAATATACATATATTTATATTATGTATATAACTTCAATGATTATATATTTAGATTATTATATATATATGTATTAATGATATATATAGGTTATGCCTTTATTATATAAATATATACTATACTATACAAATATTATTTAAGATACGCTTTGTTTGAATATTAAATTCACGAACCCTGTGCATCTTGAACAGAGTGCACCTACAACGCAGTCAGTAACCCCAGGTCACAGGACCCCTCAGACACGACTGCAGGAACAGGTTTCTGGCACACCCCGCTTGAGGACGTAGGCAAGTATACCTTGCCAAGTTTTACTGCTTAATTCAATAAACTACTGTATGATATTTTCAGTAATCTTACATATAACTGTGTACGTCCGAGATTACCTCGGGTACCGTCAACAAATATATTGACATGTAGTACAGCTGACTTAGACTTTAGCAGCCCTACCTGACAGCTGCGAGGGTATCCTAATATCCTCCTAGACCTAATACTTGTTCACGCAACAAGGTTGCACTTTATTTTGGGATGCAAGTTGCGTACTCGATTAGCTACCAGTGAGTGTGACGTGAATCACGACTTAGCACAAAATCAAGAATATTCAGGAAAGTTATGACTTGGCATATAATTACATTGGACGGGGAAGACAACTAGTAGACGTATGGGACACCAACCACCTTGAATGTTATACCTTCGGATACCATGCTCCTCGGAGATGGCCGATTGCAGAGTGCCCATGAGTCTGGGGACATATGTGGCATATACTAGCCAATCACGACAATTGGTGAATTAAGTCAGCATATGTCTAGCCTACACTTTCCCATACGTACTATGAGGTCTTCACATTGCATTCACTTAGATGATTAGCACACCCTTATTTACTTTATTCAGTATTTATATATGGCATGTTTTTATGTATCTTGTTATGTCCCACTGAGGACCTGGTTCCCTTCCAGATTTAGATGAGGCATTCTACCCCACAGTGTATGGACCTAGACAAGAGACTAGATATGCCACTGAGGAGGAATTAGAGGAGCTGCCATCAGGGTCTGTCTGATCATTAGTAGTAAATGCACTGGAGCTGAACTCTTCTCCTGATCTTTGTGCACCCGGAGCAGAAGCCTCTTTCCCACTGCTCTCCTGTAGAATGTTCATCTGAAGACGGAGCTTCATTACCTAGTTAGGCGATGCTCTAGACTTACTATATTTTCTGCACTTTATCTTTTGTAGTGGATTTGTTTCCACCAGACTTATCTGAGGTGTACTATGACATTTCAGACTTAGCATCTATATATTTCAGCACTTATTTCTTGATATTCTGTGGATGAGATTAGACTTTACCTGTATTAACTTGTTAGGACAGCGTAGCATGTCTCTTTGGGTCCATTAAATTGGGTAATCCCTTAGTGACGTGTTAGCTGGCCAATGCCACATGGCCTGGTTCCGTATATTTTGGGACTGGGGCGTGACAGATACATGCAAAGACAAGGAGGTCAAAGGCAAAACTATTGATATGGTGGCCCGTGCATACATGCATTTCATCTTAGGAGCTGTCGGCATTCCGGACAAGTCTGGAACTTCGATTCATGCCAAATATCTACTGAATTTTCTCGACGTCAATACAGCGGAAAAAATTTCTTGGGGAAGCGGTATACTAGCATACCTTTACCGCGAGCTTGGTGTAGCATCCTGTGTCGGTACAAAGACAATAGCAGGATGCCAGACTCTACTCCATATAAAAAAATATCTATCTAGTTATGTACATAATATGATATTTCAATATTAAATTATTGACTATTATAATATACATACATGCATGGATATACGAGCACTTTTCGATGCTGCAACGGGCTGAGGAGAATAGTCACTATGATGAGCACCTTTCTAGAATATGTCGATGGAAGCCAACTTTGGTTGATGCCAAACGTTCTCCAACATTGGCCACTATACGCAATGTACTTGAAGATTTGGTGGCAGAAGAGGTAAAAAAAGAACATATTTATTTTGTTACAGATAGTCTGGCACCCATTTACTAAGTTAAGTTATGCATAATTTACTTTGTTACAGATAGTCTGGCACTCTTATCAAGATTTATGATGGAGTAGTCGTCTATTGCAACCAATAGCTTTCTTTCACGGTCTAATAAGTTGCCATAAAATCATGGAGGTGTATATGTCTGACAGAGTGCTTCGACAGTTTGGCTGCGTGCAAACGGCACTGAAGCGCACATTGAAGTTGGTAACTGCTCTGGGAGGCACTTAACCCTTAAACTATATCTGGCCTATTTCAGCTGGGTCACAGACTTCTTCACCGAGTGACAACGACATGTTCTTGGAGAATCTGACAGACAAGCGGTGGTTGAGATGTCAGACTATAGCGATGACTACATAGCACACTATGCTAATGTTGGACATCCTAATGTGTTGAACCCTAACCTTCCAAGATCCGATACTTTGAGAGAGGCCAAACACACCTTGTACGCTGCCCTGATGAAGATGGTGAGTAAGTAATTTATAGAGTTGAACGATTTGTAAATATTTATGAACTAACTTAATTTTTGTTGTGTCATGAGCAGGCTACAATAGCAAAGCGGTTGGGAAAAAGTCTCCTACGACACAAGGGCAATAACTACATTAAAAACAATGAGGAGTTGCAGAACATCGACAATTCTATAGATTTTCCCTTCCTGGAAAATAGAAAGCAGCATACGAAGAGACAAAATGATAAATAGTGTTGTTTCTTTGATATATGTAATTTTGGATGTTGTAAACTTTGTTGACTTCATGGCAAACTTTGTTGGTATCAATATGTTTTGGATATTGTAATTTTGGTTATGAAACTTGTGTGGCATGTTGTAACTCTTGGTTATCAAACTTGTGTGGCATGTGATTCTAGTTTGTGTTTATGAAACTTCTGTGGCATCTATAATATATGTTTATATGGTATTTTGAGATATTTATGAAACCGTGTTGCTCTAACATATAATTATATCATTCTTTATAATCAACTATTGTGATCGATATAGCCTTTTTGGCCTATCAAAATTATACTAGAATACAGTCAATTTGGACTGTCATAATTTTGGACTGTCAATAAACTTGACAACCCTAATTTATGATAGTACTGTCAGCTAGTTGACAGTCCTAATTGGAACTCACTGTCAATATATATTTTGGCACAATTCTTTTAGGACTGTCAAGAAAGTTGACAGATCGAAAGGACTGGGGGTACAAAATATGTAAACACAGAGAGTTTCAATTAGAACTATCATCATATAGGAATGCCAACATGTTGACAATCCTAAATGATGCTAGGACTATACTATTTACAGTCCTAAATGAGTAGGGGTATAAAATATGTAAACACAGAGAGTTTCAATTAGGACTGTCAACTTGTTGACAGTCCTAGTATCATGTAGGACTGCCGACTTTGTTGACAGTCCAAAAGGATACACTGATACTATAGATTTTTTACTGATACACTGAAACTTTGGAAATTTCATATGGATATTTCGTTTCTATCATTGATTTAATTTATTGTATACAAAAGTGGTTCAACATTATACAAAATGATAAAAAATTATACTTGGACCAACGTGATACAAAATTATACAAAATGATACAAAAGTGTAAAATATAAATAGCCCACTCGTATCAGTCGATTTGAACATCGAAGTGGCCAACGGACATGTCTCCATCTTCAACAACTTCTTATAGAGACTTATTTTATCCGTAAAAGATGTCATTCAGGCGATCGCTACATCTGGTGCATGTTTTATACCAAATTATTGAAGGTAAAAGAATAGGAGAATAATTGATCAACCTTGGTATAATAAAGTGGTTCCCGATATGTCCTATAGTACATAGGTGAGATAGTCTGTGCTCAGCCGGCAGAGCGCACATCGGAAAGAAAGTATTGTTAATATTTTTCAAAATAAGTACAATTGGTATCTTATACTTATTAGCAAATAAATATGTAGCGATCGGGTTAGACATGTAGTGCTCTTCTACGGTAACGGTATCGGTGCAAGGAATGCTTGTCAATAAGTCTCCAACATATTCTTCGCTTAACATGCTGGTATAGAATGAAAGACGAGACTCCAACTCCTCGTGCGACTCCACCCTAACCTGTCTCCATCCTTGTTTGTCGGAATAACCAAGAAGTCTTGCAAGCACATAAAATTTATAATGGCCATCCTTGGTGTCACTCTCCGTTCCCGATATACGTATTTGAAATATATTTTATTTTAGCATGGATGCATGTGCATGGAGACTAGACCAATTTTTTGGTTTAACCTGGTTCATGGTTTATTTTGTGGGTTGGTTCAACTCATGAGAACCTTTGGTTCAACCCTCAATCATACCATATATAACCCAATATTTTCTCTCTCTCTCTCTCTCTCTCTCCTCACTTCTTTATTTCTTCCTTTTTCTTTAGTTTTCTTTACCTATTTCCATATATGAGTACACCTTGCATGAGAAATAGAGAAACCCTCCATATTATTCTTCTATTTTGTTTATTATGTGTTTTTAAGCACTTTTAGTACTTGAAGTTTTCTGTTTTGATGGATGGATTAGTATAGATCTATATTCTAAACTTAGGGTTTTATGGATTTCATGAGTTTTTCTTGGTTTTGATCTATTAAACTTGTGGTCCCCTAGTAGTGGTCTAGTGGTATGGCCTGGGACATCGGACGCAGCGGGCTAGGTTCGAGCCGCGTAGGCGTCCAGTAGGGGTGGGGTGGGGGGTTCGGGTAGGAAAAAAATCTATTAAACTTGTGTCTTTGAAAATTAGTTTTTGCTACATGACAGATCTTTCAATTTAGAGCATTTTGGCTTTTGGTTCACCTGATTTGGACTTAAAATAAGATTTTTATGAAGAAACAATGATTTCAGTTTTTGGAGTTTTTTCGCCATGGCCGAACCTGCAGTTGGAAAAGACAAAGTCTTCATGCGGCAGCGAGCTATGCGACTGAGAGTGCTATGCGGACCGAGAGGGTTATGCGGCCTAAACTCTTGCTGCATACTGACAGCATGTGTCCATCTTGTTGGATGCATGACTGCTGATTTGCACAAGTGTCCTTGAACACCTTGTACTTTCACTCGCTAAACGAATGAGAAATTTGCTAAGTCCAAGAGACCTCCATGCAACATCGACTCTATGCGGCATCAAACTCCTTGCAGCACCGACACTCATGCGACTTGGAGAGCATGCGGCCACTATTTTTTTTGGACACATGACTCTGAACCGTTGGCACCCATTTCCTTGGTTTTGTTCTTTCTCTCTGACATACTTTATGGCTTGTCACATCAGTCACTTTATGTCACATCACTGACACTTTATTTATTGACCGTCACTTTAACACTTGTCCCAAGGAGTAGACCTTAACCCTGAGTATGCGGCCAAGTGGTTCATGCGCCCTGACTTTATATGCAGCCAAGACTTGTTATGCGGCCAAGTGGTTCATGCGGCCTGACTTCATATGCGACCAAGATTCATATACGACCTGATTTTTCATGCAGCCATGATTCTTATGTGGCCTGAACTTCCCATGTGGTCCAGAGAACCATGCGGCCTTGCCTGTTTTGATTGAATATTTTTTTTATTTATGTGACCCAATGTATAATTGGTAATTAGACTTGAATACTGTATCCATGCTGATACCACTATTGCCTGATTATTGTTCATGATTTAATGTGCACTGAGGTATGACACATCGTGTCATGTGTTAAGTGATTATATTTGGGTTATGCATCGAGAATGCCTCCAAATTCCTGAACGCGTGATATTATAAATATACATTGTTTCCCCAGTATGGGCATGATAAGCGAGTCAACTACTAAAGAGTGGCTAGGATATTAATTGTCTGAATATTGCATACACGCTCGGGTGAATCCAGATTTGACTTTCATGGATTCGTATCTAGCGTGCCCGTACTTTGTACGACATCTTAAGGAAAATTCTCATGTGACCACGCCTTGAGATTTTGAACACAACATAGGGCTAATTAGGTAACTAAAAGTGGTAGTAACATTTGGAGAAAACGGTATCCTAAGATCATGCCAACGAACCTTCCCACAGAGATTTATTCTAAGTGCGCTGTGGGCTGGCCACTATATATACTGTATATCATCTGCCTAGTAGAGTGTAGTATCTGGTCTATTATTATGCCGAGCTACTGTTTTACTATAGGAACACTAGAACCGCTAATACCGTATTTTTAGCGCAGTAGCCCTACGGGGGACTGATGTATCCTACAAGTGCTTATTTTATTTATTTGGTTCAGTTAGCTCATGTTCGGCACTGGCGTGATATGAGGATACTTATTATGCATTATTTCTGAGATAACCTTAGACTCCACAAAAATAGTAAGCCGTACAAATGATTGACCGATTTAGAAAAAAAATGGATTTGGTTATGATTGAATTATTCAGCTAGTAGCCTAGAAAAATGGACTATCAAAGTGTGATGGTTCAACCCTTGTCTTTATTTGGTTTTAGGGTTGGGCCTTTGCACTAGGATATGCCATGGACCTAAGTTACAACATTAAACCTATGTATTATTATATGTTTTCCTTGGGTTTTTGTTTTTCCATTTTGTACTTGTCATGCTCCAGCTGCAAAGAACATGGAATTGTCAATGAGACAACTGCTCCGTATTCTCCTCAATCAAATGTAGTAGCTGAAAGGAAGAACATGACGTTGACAGAAATAATCAACTCAATGTTGTTGACTGTGGGTCTTCCAAATTACGTCTGGGTAGAAGCTGTGCAGACGACTACGTTCTTTCTGAATAGAGTGCCATATACAACTTTCGATGTCACTCCTTAGGAACTATGGTTCAGAGTCAGACCAACTTGAACGTCATTCGAGTGTGGGGGTGTCTGGCATCTGTGAAGCTTCCAAAATTGAAGATTTAGAAGCTGGAATCGAGGACTACGAAGAGAATCTTTCAGGGTGATGCTGAGAAGAGTGATGCTCAGAGATTTTTTGATATCGAATCAAATCATATCATTGAATCTCATGATGCAAAACTCTTCAAAGATTAATTTTACAAGGCATAAGAACATTGTTATTGCGGATATTCCAAAAAATAGTGTGGGTGCACAGGAGACTGAAGCTTCCAACGAAGATGTAGTACAAGAAAAAGTTGTCATCCCAACGACAACGATCGAACCAGAACTCGCAGAACCGGTGTCTAAGCTAGTGAGGAGACCGAAGGACTTCAGAGAAAATTTTGTCACCTATCATGTGGAAGCAGATCCGCTTACCTATGATGAGGCGATGAAGACTAGAGATATTATTTTCTGGAGAGAGACTATAAATAATGAGTATGACTCAATAACCTCCAACCATACTTGAGAGCTGGTCAATCTGCCTGAAGGAGCTAAACCAAACAGATGCTTATCAGATCTTCAAGTCAACAAAAATGAAACAGACAGAACAGTTGAGTTTAAGACAAGGCTATCTGCCTAGGGGTTTTCTCAGACAATAGGAGATTGAGTTCTTTGGCACCTCGATGATGGTGTCATAGATCAGAATGATGATTATCGTAGCTGCTATTCACAAACTGATTATTTATCAGATGATGGAAAGACAACAAGTCTTGGATGAAGACAGACATGAGAGATTCATGAACAACAGTCATAATTATTGTCATTCATGTTTAAAGACAGTCTGCGATTTGGTGATATCTCGATACAGCCTGAAGCAATTTCCAAGATGTGGTATCATGAGTTTGACAAGTCATTTAGTCAAAGTTGTCGCAGGATCAACGAGACGGGCAAGTGTGTGTACACGAAGTTCACTGATAATGGAGAAGTCATCGTTTGTATCTATGTGGATGACTT
Organism: Iris macrosiphon; assembly: GCA_036927795.1. Taxonomy (NCBI): domain Eukaryota; kingdom Viridiplantae; phylum Streptophyta; class Magnoliopsida; order Asparagales; family Iridaceae; genus Iris; species Iris macrosiphon. The sequence goes on along the minus strand of JAYESA010000002.1, from coordinate 162,223,629 downwards.
GCTAGTCCCAGTTGTGGACATAGAAGTGTCACTAGAACAAAGATGTTATTTTTGTCCAAACTCGGGATATGGGATTGCAGATATCATCCTGAGGATATAAGATAATTGGGATGCCAGGTAGGCTTGCTTAGTCACAAGCTCTCAGCATGAAATGTTAATCACAAGCTTTGGGTATCAGGGACGATACTCCTTAGGTGTGACATGAATATGAAGCCAAATCCAAGAAAAAGTGTCAGACAGTTAGTGTATTCGAGCATCACCAGGTGAATGATTCAAGCTGCTTGTACCACCAGGCCTGACATAGCTTTTGCTGTAGGTATGCTGAGTCAGTTCACAAGCAGTATATGTGTTGAATACTGAAAGCTATGAAGAGAGTCATCAGAATTATTAGGAGAACTCATTAGTATATCCTGTGCTACAACAGTTATCCAGATATGAAGGAAGGCTTCGGTGATGCCATTTAGTGCTCGAAAAAGAAGAGTGAAAGAACCACAGGAAGATATGACTTCTCCAAGGGTGGTGCTGTTATATCGTGGAAGTCAAAGAAGCAGTCTTTAATCTCAGAGTTCTTTGCACTATCAAGCTGCAGCAAGTAAAGACGAATAGCTTTGGAAGCTCTCAGATGATCTTCCTATGGTTAGTACACATATTCGGGTGATACCGACATACTAAGAAAATTAGGAAGCTGTAGTAGTAGCATTTGTTCATCTCTTCCACGATTTGAAGATAACTATATGGATAGAACACATAAGGACACTGAATGAGCGCAGATTGCATGTATCATTACAGTGCTTTAATGATCGGAGTCAAACAAATCTGGCGGATCCATTCATGATAGGCTTCAAGGGCCAGTACAAGATACTGAATGAGCGCAACTAGCGTGAATCATTACAGTGTTTGATAATCGAAGTCACGAGGGTCTGGCAGATCCGTTTATGTAAGGCCTTCAGCGCCAGCTGATCCCAAGAACTATAAAGGAGGATAGTACTCCATGTTACAGTAGCGTGACACCACAAGAGGGAGTGAACCTCGACTTTGGGTCATGTCACAGCGACGTAACACTCATATAGTCAAGGATACAACATATATGGGCTTGGAGGACCTCTGATATTGTGTCTTTGCAATCCTATCATTTACTTTTATTCTTTTAGTTCAAAAAGAAATCTATTAGGCATCTAGCTATTGGTTCAAGGGAGGACCATTGACTGGGAGAATATCAGGAACAGTGGATAGTCCTTAAAGACATTGAGGGGTTACGGACCCAGAACCACAGTTGTCTACTCCTTGTTCTTTGTGAAGAATAATTTCCTATGAAAAGATGGCTTTGACGCCTTAATGATTTCTCAGGTAGAGTAAATGTCCGGTGTGCTTTGCAGGAAGCAAGTAGTATCAGCACTACAAGGGAGTGAGATCCCATGCTATAGTGGCGTGACACCACCAAGAGGTAAAAGATATAAATCCTTGGCATTAAGTCATGTCACAGTGGCGTAGCACCGAACATAGGTAGGTAGCTTAATGCTGTAGAATGAAGAGTGATATGCAGGACTACAAAAAGGGAGTGAACATTATGTTACAGTGGTGTGACACCATACGAGGGAGTGAATCTCAGCTTCGCGAGCCATGTCACAGCGGCGTAACACCGCAAAGGAAGCACAAGACTTCATGCTAGGTAGTTTGGCACTACAAAGAGGGAGTGAACATTATGCTACAGTGGATGATACCACATAAGGGAGTGAACCTCGGCAGAAGGCCATGTCATAGCGGCGTAGCACTGCAAGGAAGCGCAATACTTCATGCCAAGGACTCTTTAAAAGAACTCACCTATAGTGTATAGAAAGAGATACATGCCATCTCTTGAGGGAAAACTTGTAGACAACCAAAATACATACACCAAAACCGAGCGTGCACAGGGCCTTCAATGTGGAACCAGAAGCATAACTGATGTTATTGTGTGAGTGGAAAGAATTGTAACTATGGTACAAAATTCAAGGCTTAGTCCATTATTGTATCATACTGTTATTTGACCCATGTAGGAAGATTTAAGTCGAAACGAGATCTATCCTAATGCATGATGGACAGTCACTGTGAGAAATGCTCAACCCTTATATTGAGATATATGGGGGATTGTTGGTTTTTTTGCCTTTGAACTAAGAAAAATAGTCCAACATTGGCTACAGCACCAAGTGAGTATCTCAATATAATACTTTGTATGAGTTGAGGTATGCACATGGGGTATAGTGGGGCACATGGATACCATGTTGGGGGTATTTTCCTAGGAGAAAAAAGGATTAACTCCTCATAAAAGTATTTAAGCTTTTTGTCATGCTCTTGGAATTATTTTCATAGGAGCTAAGCTCCACAGGGGCTTAGCAACTCGGACTCGGACTTGGGCTCAAGGGCGCAAAGTGGTACTTTGTTGGTATACTTTGTATTTAGCACGTCAGCATCGTCGTATAGCGCTGATGCGCTCATACACTCGGATATGCGTGAGCTGCATGGGTTGGCCGCATGAGCTGGCCGCATGCGTGACCTCTTGCATGGCCGCATGGGCGACCGCATACGCTGTCGCATGCGATACGGCATGAGCGGCTGCATGAGCGGTTGCTTGCGGGATCGTATGAGTAGTTGCATGCGGGTCCGCTACTATCAGATAGATTTAATCAGTTATGGAAAGATTGAGTCATTAATTTAAGTTCGATATTTGTGGGATTTGAATTTAATTCATTCCAATCATGTAGAATTTAAATTTAATCATGTGGAATTTGAATTTAATTCAAGTCAATTATATGGTATTTAAATTTAATTCATTCCAATCTTGTGGGATATAAATTAAATTTATTCCAATCTTTTTGTAATTGATGGATGGCCAGAATTAGGATTAGGATTAGGATTAGGAATTCCTCCCTATGCCTATAAATACTCGCTTCAAACCCCATTTGAGGACTTACTTCAAAAATTGGGAGAGGAAGATTGTTGCTACTGGAGCCTTCATTAAAGTCTAGGAAGTTCGTGCAAGTCCAAGTAAGGAGGTGACATCGAGCGTTTTAGAAGTTCTACGTGAACTTGCTGGTTCCTGGGAGCAGATCATGTGGGCGAATCTTTCTTTGAGCAACAGTGATCTTCATCACCCCAGCAAGCAGATTTTCTTCTTCTTCTTTTTCTTTCTCTTCTTTTTTGCTAGTTGTAATTTCGTTATGTCTGTCTGCAACTGCGAGTGCAAGGAAGAACGTAAAGTTTGTTTTTTCTGTTCTTTTGTAATCTTGAGAGCAAGTTGTAATCAGAATTATTATATAGTTCTTTGTGGAAATCGAGAATAGTCAGAGTAAAAACTTTTGTGTGAACCTCTGATCTCGACCACGCGTTCTTCCATCTTTGGTTAAGCTTCGGGACTAACAATATTTGTATCCCGTCGTATTTTGTAGTTTATGTGTAATTAGTTGTTCTCTTTCGTATATGACTATTGGGTAGGTTATGACTTAGTTTATTTTTCTGCCTGATCACCTGCCTATTTTAGATGCTATATTTTTGATATACTTGGCTCACATGTTGTATCTTGTTACGTCCCACTAAGGACCTGGATTCTTTCTCTCCAGTGTGCAGGATTACTCGGAGTCCTACGGATAGGTATTAGACGAGGGTACAACCACAGTTGACAACTCTACTATTGCTTAGTTATTCATATAGCATAGTCTTAGTTTATTTTCTTATCTTTTATTTTTTTGTCTACTAGTAGTGGATTTGTCTCCACCGGATGTGTCTTAGATTCTTGATAAACTTAAACTATTTGTACTTTCATTCATCATAATCTCATGTATTTATATTTTGGGGCTACCTTGACTTATTTTGCTGATAAAGCTTAGTTTTGATAGACTTATTATTCTTTCGAGTCTATTCGAACATATATGTTAGTGGACTGCAGACCATGAACTATATTGTTCAATCTTGTTACTTATTCTTATCGTGGATTGAGACATAGATAACTTGCCTTATTAGAAGTGATATCATAGTATAGACAACGTATATGTATTCGAGTTGGGCTGGAGTCCACTTGATACGTAGCTGGCCATTGCCACGTACTCTGGTCCTACGTATTTTGGGACTGGGGCGTGACATCAATCGTACGACATAGGGATGACCCATAAGTGTTTCGGCAATAACATGATTATGGATTACATTTTTCACTTGGACTATCCACTTCACATCTTCTATGTTTACAATAGAGATCTTGAATGGACAACCGCATTTTCTCGTACCAACGCTTATATTTAGAACTTTTCTTTAGAGAATTATATCTTTCTTTCCATGATACATAAAAAAACTACCTCTTTCACATCCAAGCTCTATAGCTTTGCGTCCCGGTCGATTTTGGGCCGATCTTGAAATCACAATGACTATATTGTTATCCCGTCCAACTTCTCTGCACCAATGTAACGCTTGTTCGTCTGATTCAAAGCAAGTATCGGACGAGAATAAATTGCCTACATCAATGACAATTGGAGGAGGTACCACAATGTCGGAAGATGATAACCTCTACAATAGAAATTAAAGTTAATAAAACTGCTTAAAATTAAAAAAAAATATGACAGCAGAAATTTAGGACAGTCTTAAGATTAACTAGGACTGTAGGACTCCTATGGTTTGTTAGGACTATAACGGTTTTCTTACAGTCCTAAGTAGAAAATAGACTGTCAGATGTTTGACTGTCCTACTTATTTATAGGACTGTCATTTAGTTCCATAGTCCTATGACCAAAAATTCCGAAAATAAATTGTCAAATTCTTTACCAAGAGTGCTTCAGAAGAACCGATGAGTTCTTCGGCCGTAGCGGAAAGAGAATTTAGTGTATTAGATGACCCGATTTCTTCGAGATGCATTTCTCCTACATTGAACACATATAATTCAATATTTATATGTGGACTAATGTTTGAAAAACCTAATCATCATAGTTAATTGATGATATACCAAATAACGGTTGAATATTATAACTTTTTTAGTAGTGGGACTAGGATTTTGATCTCCAATCATCACTTTAATGTCTAGGGTTTTGAGAATTTTTAGAAATTAGATTTTGGAAGAAGGAAGAAAAGAGCATAGGGAGAAGAGAGAGCTTGGGGAAAATAAAAGTCTTTGACTTTTATAACAAAATTATGCTGCCCTCAAACAAAAAAAAAAGTTGCAAACTTGTAAATAAACTGAAAAATTGGACTATGCTAAGCAATATATCTAGTGCATATAGAATTAGCCATTATTTATCACACAACACAACAATTAGTGGATTACATCGAATCTTTGGCGCCATCTTCGAAGTAGGCCCCATATTGACCTAAAAGCTTTATTCTGTTGGCCATTACGTTTATTCTGTCTGCCATTTCATTGGTCCCATGTTTTCAAGGGAAATGATATATTGACAGACGGAGGGGGGGAGAGGGAGACCGCGGATTGGCCCGCGGCCGACGTGCCCCCCCCCCCCCCCCCCCCAATTGTCCTAAACCCCACCCCCTGCTCACATGAGGCCCACCCCCACAAAATTTGGGCCCCCTCTCCAATGGGGGCCTGACGCGTGGCTGCGGGCTGGCCCGCGCACGGACCAGCTAGCTACGTCCATTTTTTAATGGCTTCATTCTTATCCTTTTAATTATTATTATTTGCAATATGATTAAATATCCGTTAAATCAATATCTTGATTTTGGTCAAGAGGATTTTTCATTGTCTCCGATTCTGAAGATGCAACTGATGTAGTATCCATATCAAAGTCAAATTGAGCTTTTAATTGAGCTAGCATATAAAGAACACATTTTTTCTTTAGTTCTTCATTAGTACTTTTTGGAATTTTTTTTTACTTTTCCAAGATTCTTTCAATTTTTTAATTGGATTATCCTCAATGATTTCCTTTTGAACTTGGTTTTTCATTTGAAGTTCATTGTCTTTGATTATAGTCAGAATTTCTATCGATTTGTCTTTCTCATTGATCCTAGGCCACCATTTTATCAGAATTTTTTTTGCTATGAAAAGAATAATTCATTTGAAAATATATAGAATTTTATTTTGCACAAAGTAGTGCATGATAGTCTCCCCCTCAAAAAGTGTATCACTTTTAAGACATTGTGGATAGGATAAAGTCCAACGAGGAAATTGTTCCTGAAGTGGGTTAGGAAGGATGTCAAAGGTAGCACCAAATTGTAACCACCAATCATTAAACCAAGAAAAAATTTCCTTCTGAAGAACAGTAGGGCAAATTCTGATAAACCAAAAATGTTTTTGGCGTTAGTTCTCATAATAGAGAAATTTATAAAAAAAACTTAGATATAATCCCAATAATTATAGTTACAGGACACTGATTTATCCTTAGATGTTAAGATCATTGAACGATCTAGATGTAATCCCCAAGATTGGTGAATAATGATTTGGTGAATAACATCTTTGCTGTAAACTACTTCGGAAGTAGTATCGCGCGCATTTTGATAGAGATGCTCAATTTCTACTGATTTAGTAGTAAGTAAGATATCTTAATAAATTGTGCGAGATTTTACCTTAATAAATTGTGCGAGATTTCTCTTCAACTGGAAACATTGCCTATTAATATTAAAGAACACTTTTTGTTGATCGGATGGAAAGATTGAAAGGAAATGAGAGACAACAAAGGACCACCACAAGTGGACCAACAAAAAAACAAATAGAGACTGAGAAGACTTAAAATAAAGATTTCCAACCAGAAATGGCCTGAACAAGGTTCATTTTAAGATCGAAAGAGATTGCATATGCCCAGAATACTATCAAACTCTTGATGTCAATAGTAAGAGTGATAGCTTTTTTTTTCCTTTATATTCGAAGATACCTTGATCAATGATTTCTCTCTTTCCAAATGGACCAAAATGTGGCTGCAGGAATAAGTTTCCGTAAGATTCAACCAATAGAAGAAAGACACGATCCGTTCCAACCCTGAGCAAAAGATTGGACTTAGTGTGGGAATGGCCAAGCCCAATTGTTTTTTAGGCAGAATATAACTCCAAACTTCTCTAGAAAAAGAGCAATGAAGTAAGAGATGGTTACGTCTTCTTCATCACAAAAACATAAACAACATTGATTTCATAAACAAAACCACCTCCTTTTAAGCATGTCAACAGTAAGTATTTTCTCACGATAGGAAGACCAAAAGAAGAAATTATTTTTTTATGAAAAGAAGAAATTATTTTTTTATGGAATGGCGCTATACCAAAGTTGATTTATTTTCCTTCCCATATCTCCAAGACCATTTTCTAATAAGTGCCGTATTAAACTTCTTAAGACCTCTAATACCAATTCCTCCACCTTTTAGTGATATACATACTGTTGGATTATGGAGATAAGAAAGGTGAATCTTCTAAAAAGTTTGGTATCTGCAATGAAGCATTTATTCCATGAAGAGAAAATATAAAGTTCGTTTCCATCATGTCTGCACAATAATTTTGTATTTTGCCCTCAAGAAAATGTCCATCCTGAGAGTCAGAGACTACCCAGACTGGCCTAGCATTCAAGCAGTAACCTGGCTAGTATATAATACTCCATTCTTTCTTTTAGAGTAGACAAAGAAATCATGATACTGCATTCTTTTATATAGACCCACAAATCAACTTATGCTAATATGAACATCCACTGGAATCTCCTGTCAACCATATAAAGCACATTGAGTTGCTAAGTTCCACCGCAAATGCACAAGTGTGAAGTCCATGAACAAACACCACAAGGACATGCAATAAGAATACTCGTATCAATATCTTTCAAAGAAGTTTCTGTTGGCATGACAATGGAAACTCGTTACAGAAGATTTGATCAGTTGTGGTTTGCACACACAAACCTAACAAAACTAAAAGTAATACAAATGAGATGTCACACAAAATACAAATAGGAATACATGAACAAGTGTGAGGAATAATATGTGAAGATCCGAGTATAATCCATCTAAAAGCTGGCTTGGCTTATCAAGAAGGGTTGAGAATTTCGTACATTGAGATTATGCTTTCAATAGCCAGCAATTGGGTCACAACGGAAATAAATCCAAGAAATTAGATAACACCACAGAAAAAATTCGTAACCGCAAAGACAACAATTTACGTGGTCCGACCAGGATGGCTACGTCCACCGACGAGGGTGATTCAGTTCCACTATGAAGAAGAAAAAGAATTACAATAGCTCTCACAACATAGCTCTCCTTGATCTCAAGAACTCTCTACTACAAAGATAAAGAAAAGAAAAAAATCTCTCTCAAACTTTTGTGTTGAACTTATACAATATATTTCATTGAGCACATTTGATCTATTTAAAAAAAAAAACCTTACGTCCCTTCATATAGCATGACATGTGTCTAGGAAATCCAATTCTATATAGGATTGACATACGTTTCCATATTTAGAACTCATTGACTAGGTAGGACTAGGACTTTGCTCCAATCCAATCATATTTGTGCTCCGAGTGAAAAATGGTCATGGGCCTGTTTTTGTCCCCCATTTTCCTTCAAATAGGATAATAACCTATTCCAAGAGATCGGATCTTCGGCTCTGAAGCACTTATTGGAGAAAATGGATGTTCTGTTGCATTAATAGAAACACTTGCAGTCAAGAAAATATGTTCTCATTTCCAAAAAGCAATTAACAACAATTAATTTTATAAACAAAAATGATTGATGAGGGTTAAACAGCATAAAACACAGTTACACAGGTCACCACTAGAGGGTAGATTACTCAGAAAGTTGAGACAACACAGTGAATTTTGTGAAAAACAACCATGATCAATGTATCCTAGGCTAGCAATGGGTTTCCCAATATTGTACAGTTGTTTTCCAAATATAGAATCAATGTGCCGAATGATATTAACAAAGTAATAATGATGAAGATTACCTCTACAAATTTCAGTTTGAAGTCGAGACTTCCAAACCTTTTGAGTGAGACCATATTATTGGCGTAATTGGCGTTCTTCCAATTAGTTTCAGATCTGATTGTTAGAAAGAAAGGATACTGGTTACTTGCTCGCTATATTCAAGATGGAATTTGTGTAAGGAAATTTCTGCAAAGTCTTTGTAGCAGCAACTAGTAAATTCACTTGCGTTGCATGTAAAATAAAAAATTTTCTTTCTGATATTGTTAAAAATAGTTTAAATATTTAAATATATTTGAATTAAGATTTGTTATATTTGTGTTTATATTTTAATTATGATTTGTTATAGATTTGTTTATATTTTAATTATAATATATTGTGGATTCATGTGAATAAAAGAGAGTTGTCGGTTATGCGGAAGAAAACAAGTTAAATCTAGAGTTATTATCTTTCATAATTTTTTAATTAAATAGTGGAGGATTTACAAACGGCTTGGATGGCTCAAAAGTTAGGTACTGAATTTATCTATAAATTCTATACTTGGAGAAAATGCATTTATGCATAAAGTTAGGACCTGCAATGAGACAAAAAGATAGGTACTGAATTTATCTATATCACTTGTAGAAAATGCATTTATGCATATTTCTACTTTATCTATAAATTCTATACTAAAACCCAAGGTTCACAGCATAGGAATCAGTTTCGAATCCTTTTTATGAGTATTGGTTGTTTCGAAACTTTTGGAGGTCTTGGATCAGAGTTCCAATATTTTTTTAAAGTCAAAATTAGTAAGTATTATTATTAAAAAAAATATATATATTTTATATATTTAAGCAATGTATTATTTGTTATTTCTTGTTAGCGATGATTGAAATAACATTATTGATGGATGTTGTGAATATCAAAATACACAACTTTGAATAAAGTGTTTAATTACAATGTGTCGATTAGAAATCTTATTGACACATTGTAGCTTGTAAATCTTCGACACGCCGAATCTTTGTGCCAAAACTATTTTTCCCATATTTTTCTCCTTCTAGTTTTTTCTTTGCTGAATTGACAAAAGAGTCCAGATGTTGGTAGACCGAGGAGTCCTGATGTATCGCCGGTATCGATAGCGGTTAGTATCGAAACGGAACATGCCAAAAGTGATACGAATCATATGATACAGCCATTACGTATTGGTATCGGTCGATAGTTCAAACCTTGCTAATACCGTAATGTATTTTCACTAGTTGTTAAAGATTACCAAATAATCTTCTTGGTGCTACATCAGAAGGCACATGAGAGAGAGAGAGAGAGAGAGAGAGAGGGAGACCCCTCTTAGAGGGAAAAGAGGGAGCTTTTGAGGAACTGAAATTGAAGACCATGTTTGAGTCTTGTTCACTTGGAAGAAAAAATGTAAGCTCGTAGTGTATATTAGGATTGTACCTCTTACTCACTTTCATTACTTCCATCAGCTAAAAGGTAGTGCCAGTATCAAAGTTCAAAAAATGATTTATACTTTCAGTTCTCCCTCCTAGTACTGTCTTGACTGTTCCCTGGTTCTTTAAGTTTCCAATTAGGAGCTGGCTTTTGATAATTTTAAGAAAGAGTAAGGTGAAAATTTATGATTGGAAATGAGTACATTTATCGCACTTTACATGTTGGGCTTAGATGAGGATACTGTACGAAGAAATCATTAGAAATGATTTGCATAAGATGCATTCACCAACCAAGAAGAGCATTGGGATCTTTAAGGAGATGCTAGAAGGAAGATATCCAAAGGAAAATATGGACTGAGGTAGTAAATAATGGTATGGGCAGTTGCCAGTTTTACAAAGGAGATGCCATTAATAAAGCTAAATGGGAAGATAAAGATTTTACTAAGGAAAATATGGACTTAGACTTGCCTCCCTTGGACTTAGAAATGGGGGGCAGCGCTTGTTGCGTCAGATCTTGGACCAGGTTAGGATGAACCCACATGATGTCACCGCGTGGCATGGTGACAGGTACAAGTCTGGTTGCTTGGTCGAGTGCTGGAGGAAGGTTGACTATCTCCATTGTCGTCTTTGGAATGGGGATGACGCCGTCTTGGGCCTCTGTTGTCGGGAAGTTGCCGAATTTGAGGGTCACTATGTTTGCAGTGACTGTTTTGTCTTCAAAGTCCAGAGTGACAGCTTTAGTGTCGATCAACCGCTAGATGGATCTTTTCAATACGTAGCAATCTCGCGTGGAGTGATGGACGTATCGATGGTAGTGACAGTACTTGGGATTATCAACCTTGTCTGTCGTGCCAGGGCGCTTAACGTCAGACAACTTTAGCTTGTTGCCCTTCATCAATACCTAGAAAATTTCCATGACATCATCGTTGTCGAGAGAATAAGTCTCCTTTGGCTTTGGTGGCTCCGTTGTCCCAGGCGAGACCAAGCCCTTGGACACATTGACGGTCAAGGCTTGCTTCCCTTTACCATCACGGTTGTTGCTGGTGTTGAGAGGGCGCTTTACATTGTCCTCAGTACTGGGAGCTTTGAACCCTAACAGAAGGGCGTCCTTTGCGCTTTTTTTGCGGCCGCGACACTTATGATAAATGCCGTACAGTCGCTGAATGGGCCAAATGTCGTCCAGAGTCTTATTGACGGTAGGAGGTTCTTTCGGCACGTGTCCATCAGTGTAGATTCGGGGATGCCAGGAGGCAATTTCAATGCCGCATGTCGAAAACGTTCGATGTATTCCCGTGCAGGTTCTCTATCCCTTTGGGTGATGTCATCAGGAAGGACATGGTCATGTCCATCCCTCCTTCATAGAACCGAACGTGGAAGAGGGACTTCAGGTCCTCGAAAGACGAGATACATTTGTTCGGGAGACTGCAGAACCACTCGAAGGCGACCCCGAATAGCGTCCCGACGAACAAATTAGTGAGTAAGGCGTTGTCCCGAGGTAAGTGACCCGTCATGGACTGAAAGTATCTCATGTATTGACGAGGTGAGGTCTTCCCGTCAAATATAGTCAGAGATAGTGGCTTGTATTTACTATTTAGGAGGGCATACCACGTTATCCCACTCGGGAGGATAGGGCTGCCGGATCCCAAGCTTTTGGATCATGTCTTGGTTATCTCGAGCATCGACGCGGGCACACAAGTCCCTGAGAGTCTCCTGGATATCATCAGGCAGCAAAAGGGCGAAGGATCGAGGTACAGTCTGGCTCTTGCTACCTGAGGAACAGGGTTGGGCAGGCCAGACTCATCATTGGTCCCCTGATCCGGGTTGGGTTTCCCCAGTGTCCGTAGTTGTGCTGGGACTAAGTTCTCCTTAAGTTCTTACACCGTGTGAGTTAGTGTTGATATTAGTTGATTGATTTATTGATTGTCTCATTGGCATTATATAGCCTTACAGTCATTAATATAATGATCTCAATCATTATGACAATAATCTCATAATGGAATATCCTGTGACATATTCTGGCATCCCAAATATGTCCTCAGGATATTCCCATGTGCTTATACTATACTTAAATATGACACCCAACATACCATATCAACACTCCCCCTCAAAATGGGTGAAAGATATTCACTAAGCCCATCTTGTCACATCCTCTAATCATGCTTACTGAGGCGAGTCCCTTGGTTAGTCCATCTGCTACTTGATCCCTGGTTGAAACATGGCCAAGCTCCAGTAATCCACTATCCAACTTCTCTTTGATGAAGAATCTATCAATCTCGATGTGTTTGGTCCTGTCATGCTGTACTGGATTGTTGGCGATACTAATAGCTGACTGATTGTCACACCACAGCTTCATCTTGGCTCCTTGATCCAGCTTCAGCTCTACCAGCATATTCTTCAACCATAGCAGCTCTGCAACTCCCAAGGCCATAGCTCTGTACTCTGCTTCAGCTGTCGATCTGGCCACCACAGACTGCTTCTTACTTCTCCAGGAGACCAAGTTACCTCCTACAAATATACAATATCCCGAGGTAGACCTCCTGTCATCAGCACAACTAGCCCAGTCAGAATCACAGTAGCCTTCGATGCTCACGTGATTGTTCTTCCTGAATATTAGTCCCTTCCCGGGAGCACCTTTCAAGTACCTCAGAATCTGGTACACTGCATCCATATGACCCTTCCGTGGGTCATGCATGTAGCGGCTCACCACACTTACTGCAAAGCAGATATCAGGACGTGTGTGTCTCAAATAGATCAACTTGCCAACCAGTCTCTGGTATCTGTCCCGATCAACTGGTTCTCCAGCCTCAGCATCAATCTTGAACCTCTGATCTATTGGTGTCGCTGCAGGTTTGCACCCCAACATCCCAGTTTCTGTGAGAAGGTCCAGTGCATACTTTCTTTGAGAGAGAACAATTCCCTCTTCTTCTCGAGCAATCTCAATCCCAAGGAAGTACCGAAGAAGGCCGAGATCCTTCACCTCGAATTCCTTGCCAAGCTTTCCTTTGAGTTGGGCGATCTCCTTCTCATCATCTCCTGTGATAATCATATCGTCCACATATACCACAAGCATGGTGATGTGGCCTCCACTCCGACGGAAGAACACAGTATAATCAGCATTGATCTGCTGATATCCCATCCATATCATCACCCTTCTGAATCTGTCAAACCACGCTCGAGGAGACTGCTTCAGTCCATAGAGGGACTTCTTCAACCTGCAGACCTTGCCCACTGTCTGATTGGTGCCAAATCCTGGTGGTATCTCCATGTACACCTCCTCCACTAGATCTCCGTGAAGAAACGCATTCTTCACATCCAGTTGGTGTAGCTTCCATCCTCCATTCGCTGCCAGAGAAATCAGAGTCCTGACAGTGCTCATCTTTGCAACTGGTGCAAAGGTCTCATCATAGTCGATGCCGTACGTCTGACTGTATCCTTTGGCTACTAGTCGAGCTTTGTAGCGCTCAACCTGTCCATCTAGGTTCTGCTTCACGGTAAAGACCCACTTGCATCCAACTGCTCTCTTCCCCTCTGGCAGTCTCACAAGCTCCCAAGTGTGGTTCTTCTCCAAAGCTCCCAACTCCTCGTGCATTGCCGCTTTCCACTTTGGATCATTCTTGGCAACCTGCCAATTATTAGGTACAGTAATACTATCCAAAGATGCTATAAATGCTCCATGAGAAGAAGGGATATGGTCATAAGAAACAAACTGAGCAATATCCCAACCATATCTGTTTGGAGGATTTCCTGCATTGCTGCGAGTGGTCCTCCGTACAGATAGTGGTGTGGGAGGAGTAGAAGCAGGAGGAATGATATCTTGTGAAGGAGGGGGTATCACCTGAAGGGGGGTTGGTGTCGGTGCCTCAGGAGTTGGGACAAACGCAGGCAAGGGACTTGGCACAGGCACTGTCGGTACTGGTCCTGCAGTTTGCTTCTCTCTCCTGTTGTAGGTAAGTAACTCTCCCTGAGCCGTAGGCCTAATACCTTCACCTTCTTGTCCCTTCTCCGTGCCTCCATACCAAACTTCTAACTCGGTTACCACCAAGCTCTCCATCTTCCCCTCTCGCCCAATACTGGCAGTATTAGGCGTGTTGTGTGAAGTTCCGTCCTGGCGGTAGTATGGCTCATGCTCCCGAAATTGGACATCCATACTGACAAACTTCTTCTTCTCTACTGGACTCCAGCACACATACCCCTTCTGGGTTGCCGAGTAGCCTACGAAGATGCATTTGACCGTTCTAGGGTCAAGTTTCCCAACTGATGGCCTGTTGTCCTTCACAAAACACACACACCCAAACACCTTCAGTGGGAGTATCCCACTATTATTGCCTTGCAATACCTCACATGGGGACTACCATCCGAGGACCTTCGAGGGCATCCTGTTGATGAGTTGAGCTGCTGTCAACACTGCATGCCCCCACAGACTCTGTGGGACATTCATGTCGATCATCATACTTCTTGCGACCTCCAGAAGGTGTCTGTTTTTCCTTTCTGCAACTCCATTTTGTGCTGGTGTATGCACAGGTGGTCTGATGCTGTATTCCGTGTGCTGACAAGTATTCTGCAAGCATCCTGTTGGTATACTCCGTTCCATTGTCAGACCTCAGTACCTTCACAACTGCTTTGTACTGAGTCTGGACACGCTTATGGAAATCCCGAAAACAAGCAGGTACATCATTATTATTTTTTATCAAATATAACCAGGTAACACGAGAGGCACACTCAATGAAAGAAACAAAGTACTTATAACCTTTCATAGTGTTAGTAGCACATGGACCCCAGACATCATAATGTACTACCTCAAAAGCAAAAGTGCTCCTATGACCCGTGCCAACATATGAGCTCCTAGTAAGTTTTCCTAACTCGCACGCATCACATACTAATTTCTCTTTATTTGTTTTTGCATAAATCTCTGGATACAACTTACTTAGAGTATCAAAGAAAGAATGTCCCATCCTCCGATGATGGAGTATCAAGGTATCCTCAGTCCTCTGCTGCAGTCCTTCTATGCCAACCTTCTCTGCCATAGATACCAATGCTGAGTCCAGTCCTTCTCGATCTAGGTACCACAGTCCCTCATGCCAAGTGCCAGTCCCAAGTCTTCGTCCTGTCCCTTTCTCCTGGAAGGTCACCTTAGGAATATCAAAAGAAACAATGCATTTAAGTTGGAGGATTATAGAACTAATGGACAAGAGACTGACTGGAAAGGATGGAGCATGTAAAACATTGAATAATCTTACTGAACCTGTATAATTAACAGTACCCTTACCGACCACTGGCTGGAAAGTGCCATCAGCTGTCTGAATGCTGTCTGCTGATGCTAGGTGAGTGTAGGAAGAAAACTCACTAGCATTCTCCGTCACAAGCCGAGATGCTCCCGAGTCCATAATCCAGTCTGATGATTTAAGGGAAGAGATAGACGCAAGGGCAAGTGATTCGTCAGTACCTTCTGATGGATGGGCATACATGGCAGCATTGCCCTTAACAAAGAATGAGGTGGACGCCTCCTCTGTTCTACTCCTCATGTCTCCCAGTGCCTGGTCCTCCATAGTAAAGGTGCCATCAGCTTCTCCGTTCCCTTCTGATATCAGGAGGTTCTTCCGATAACCTCCTCGGCCGCCTCGTCTACCCCCTCGACCACGACCATGTCCTCCATTATATCCTCGTCCGCCGAACGGTCCTCGTCCACCACCTGAATCTCCCTCCCTAGGTGGTTTGGTACAAGCATACCGATGATGACCCATCTTCCCACAGTTGTAGCACTGCCGGTTATGCTGCCAGGGCTCTCCCTTAGATCCTGTGTTACCTGAGCTGGTGATCGCTAGTGCTGACTTTGCTTCGGGGGGACCACCTGTCCCGGCTTGCAGCCTGATGCGTGTCTCCTCCTGGATCATGGCTGAGATAGCCTCCTCAAGGCTAGGGATCTTTGGTTGGGCTAGAAGTAGGGCCGTCCTCTGTGCAAAAGCTGCAGTCAGCCCTTTGAGGAACTTCATCGTCCTCTCCTGCAGATACACCTGTCTCTCCTTACACTTAGGGTCCCCGCAGCTCGCCCGATCTAAGGAGTGATCATAATCCAACCACAAACGCTCCAACTCCGTGGCATACTCCTGCAGCGTCTTCTCTCCCTGTACGGTGTCATCAATCTCCCCCTTTATCTGGAAGACCCGTAAGTTGTTTCCCACACCATCATAGGTCCTTCTCAACTTCTCCCACATATCTTTCACCATCTCAATACCGTCTACTATGGCGGCAATAGACTGGACTAAGGAGTTGAGAAGCCATATGTAGATCACCATATGAGTAGACTTCCACTCATCGCGTCCTGTCGAGCTCTCGTCCGGCTATGTCGTCTCGTCCGTCAGGAACCCCTCCATGTTTTTTCCTGCGAGGGTTCTTCTCACCCGCCATGACCAACTCAGATAGGTGGCTGGTCCATCTAATTTCAGATCGATGGAGGGAAGCTTCAACTCCGGCGACGTTCGTGTCGTGTTCTCACCAGCCGACATCGTCAACAACTTCATCAACGTCGCCACCTCTGCAGAATCTAGCTTCTTGATGATCTCCTCCATTGATGCATCGTCTATCCAATCACGTCACGTCCGCTCCATGACTCACGCTCGTCCTCGTCGTCCGCTCCTAGATCCGAACATGTCCCCCCTTCTTTCAGATCTAGGCATCCCTATTAGGCACTGTCTCGTGCTGGTACAGAGGAGGCGGCAGCACGCATGTCACAGCCGCCGTCGCAGCAGCAGCAGCAGTAGTAGCCGCAGCAGTAGCGGGACGGGGCAGCAACAGCGAAGGGCGGCCTGCGAAGGGCGGAGAGAAGGGAAGAAGGGGGGGACGTGGAAGAGTTTGGTGGAGAAGATCTAGGAAATCCTCCTGTGGGTTTGTGGAAGCTTGGTGACGGCTAGGGTTTGTGGAAACTTGGCTCTGATACCATGTTGATATTAGTTGATTGATTTATTGATTGTCTCATTGGCATTATATAGCCTTACAATCATTAATATAATGATCTCAATCATTATGACAATAATCTCATAATGGAATATCCTGTGACATATTCTGGCATCCCAAATATGTCCTCAGGATATTCCCATGTGCTTATACTATACTTAAATATGACACCCAACATACCATATCAACAGTTAGCGTTTGCATTGAGGTACTAAGTGTTTGCATCATGGCTTCGAGTGCCTCCAGGCGCTATTGGTTAATGGATCCTACGTCATGATCGTCTCCTGACATGTATACTGGCATTACATGGGAGAGATGGACGGGATGGTGGGTGCATCGCTTTCCGTTCCAGATGTTTGAGTCTCACTTTCCTCCGGGAGAACGGACATTGTTGCGTTGTCTTCAGAGTTGGAAGGGTTGCTACCTCCAACTCTAATTACGGCATTGTTCAAGCGGGCATGGCTACCCCCAGTTAAACTGTCATCCGTTCCCTGAGATCCATCGTCTTCTTGGAAGGAAGGGTTGGTATGGACCACTAAGGAGTTGCTACCCCCGGTCCTTGTCCTCTAGCGGGTGCCTTGAAACACCCCCATAGTAGGTACTCGTTTGCTACCTGTGGACGACTTCATGATGCGCTGACCGACGTCCGTATTGTGGGCGAGATTTTCTTTGAGATCTTCTTCATAGTAGGAGACCTCCAGGTTGAGCAACATGAAGCGACGGGCAATTCCTCATCATCGTGTAGTGGCCTTCGGGGACGTCGTCGGGTTGGTGTTGCGGGTTGTAGTCGCTAGAACACCGACTGCCTGATTGAAGGAACTGGTGCTTTAGTGCAACAATAGTTGACGATGATGTTGGCACAAGCGTGTCTATGAGGGGACACATCGTGTGCATGAGTTGCTTCTCTCTTCTTACTCTTGTGACTAATCACTTTGCACAAATCAGATGATTGAAGCTTCACTTTCACCCCCATTTCATGTGCTCGGAAAACCCTGGCGCATGGAGGTGAGAGTGGAAGATTTGCTCCCTGACCCAGTTCTTCTGCTGAAACTGCAACTGGATCATTGGTGGAAGACTTGAGGTGAGACGGACCCATCTCATGTGCAGCACGCTTTGGGTCTGTCGTCATGATGTTTGTACCCCGACTTAGTTTAGGTGCAACTGCGGCGCCCAAGTGAGTTTGGAAAAAGCTTTAAGGGTTGACCCACTTCCGGCGCATGGGTGCCTGGGTCAGCCCTATAAAGTCTTCCATCCGCTACGCGTGTGACAACCGACGACACATGCTTCTGGAGAGCTGGCAGCGCAGCCCCTCAAGCGCGCATGACTCGGGATAGTTTGGGCTTCCTTGAACTAGCGTGTTTAGACGCATAGTACAGAAAATCCATGTTAGGACCGTGAGAGTCCCTGTTAAAGGCTGCCTTGTTTGTTGGGGACTTCATGTGCGCGTCTTTTCTTGATCGAACTGCGCAGTAGGCGTACCCCTTGGGACTTGGCGCCGTCTTTCTCGAGAGTGCCTTCGGAGATGGAGACAGGATGCATGCCAACCTTATGTGTCTGCTGCGAAGGTTGGCGGGGCTTCTGGAACAGAGTTCTGGTTTGGCGGAGCGGCCTTGGCAACCCAAATCTTAAGAGCATTGTGAGGTAGTGCGGGCCTCGTTGAAGAACTCAACTTATCGGTGGGACACATGTCAACTGCATGTGCATCTGCGCCGGGATTGACAATGCATCAGGCACCAAGTTCGGGCGGGGCGCAGCGGCCTTGGTGACCCAAGTTTTGCGGAGTCTTACAGGCCTTATTGAAGAGCTTGGCTTGTCCAGTATGTCTTCAAATGCCTTTTGGTCGAAGCGAATGACCAACATCCTGTGGGTAGAACCTAGCTTGGCCACGTCGAATTGCGTCACCAGCTTCTCGTTGGAGGAGAAGCTCTTCCCTAGCAGAGTCGCCATTTTTATAAATATCGCCAAAAATCTTAAAGTTGAACGAACTTTTTATTGATTGGGAATAGACAAATAGTATAAAAGAATCTCTAATCCGTAGAGTCTAAGTACAATAAAAAATATAGGTAAGTGTGACGGTGGAGATCGAGCACTGCAAGGGCTCCTTTACTCCGTTGACGATCCGGGACCAACGAGGGTGACGAGGTTTCAGGGAGCATGAGTATGTGACTCAATGGATGTCCCTTGCGGCGCTTCAATCTTCTTCTCCTCTCTCCTCTTTATTCTTGGCGGCGGCGACGGTAGTAGCTTTCCTCTGGAAGTTATACGAATCCCTTTTCACGTGGGAGGCGCCCACTATTTATAGCCTTCAGAAGGCTTCATGCATGCGCACATACGTGTGCGATTTGCCTGTTGGCACATGTCCTTTTGCAGGCGCATGCTGTATTATGGCTGCCACGTGGCAAGTCGAGGTAAGGGGTTGTTGATGCCGATAATACTTGTGACACGTGTTATGCCCTAATTTTAATGGCTATGACTGTACCTTGGGAACACCGCCGCTTGGCGCATGGAGATTATTGAGGTAGTAGTGGTGCATGGCTCTGTTGGCACATGGGAACACTACTTAGGCTGTTAGTGGCACATGGCTATCAGCAGGGTGGTAGTGGCGCATGGCGCTGCTTGGCACATGAGAACACTACTTGTGTTGTTGATGTCGCATGGCTCTGGATCACGTTGGCGCATGGCTCTGGATAACTTAGGCGCATGGATATGGATCACTTAGGCGCATGGTGTAGATTTTCCATGCTTCTACAGTCCATGCTTACAAAGAGCCTTCGCTCCACAGGACTCCAACAAAGACGCAATTCACTGAGTAGCCGACAAAGACGCAATTCACTATCCGAGGGTCCAACTTTCCCACAACAGGCCTATTATCCTTCACAAAACATACACATCCAAACACCTTTGGAGAAACAATGTACTTGTTCTCACCTGTAAGCATGTCAAATGGTGTCGTCCATTCTAACACCTGAGAGGACATCATGTTGATGAGATATGCAGTTGTTAACACGGCATGTCCCCACAAGTGTTTAGGAACATTCATAGCAAACATCATCGACCGAGCCACTTCCTACAGGTGCTTGTTCTTCCGCTCCGCCACGCCATTCTGTGCGGGTGTGTAGGCACATGAAGTCTGATGATGTATTCCATGGCCTGACAAGTACTCTTCAAGGGCCTTGTTGGTGTATTATGTCCCATTATCAGACCTCAAAACCTTCACATTAGCACTGTACTGCGTGGTGACCCTGCGATAAAAATCTTGAAAGCATGCAAACACATCACTCTTGCTCTTTATTAGGTACGCCCAGGTGACACTAGTGTAGCAATCAATAAAGGTGACAAACTACTTAAAATCATTAACAACAGTTGTAGGACAAGGTCTCCATACATCAGAGTGAATCATATCAAAAGGAGACAAACTTATATTTACAGAACTCACATAAGAGCTTCTGGTATGTTTTCCAAGTTCACAAGCATCACAAACTAAATTATGTTTATCAACCTTTCGATACATAGAGGGATACATCCGACTCAGTAGACTAAATAAAGAGTGTCTCATACGCTGATGTTGGAGTAGTAGTTCTGCTTGCACTGTCCTTCGTGGCTTCTCCGGTTGTGCTTCATCGACCAGTGATGCCAGTGCTGCATCCAGTCCACCATGTCCAAGTACCATAACCCTTTATGCCAAGTGTCAGTCCCCAACCGTCTTCCCGTTCCCTTCTCCTAAGAAATCATCTTATAATGTCAAAGAAAATAATGCAATTAAGTTGAAGAACAATGGCACTAATGGACAATAGATTAACAGAAAATGATGTAGCATGCAAGACATCAATAAGAGTCATAGTAGGGGCACATTTAACCGTGCATGTACCCACAATGGATCTAGCAGTACCATCAGCAGTCTGAATGCTTTCAGGTGTCGGCAGGTGAGTGTAATTCTGGAACTCACTATGGCCCCCCGTGACATGGCGAGATGTTCCAGAGTCAACAATCCAATTTAGACTTCCTGGTATGTAGGTAGTTGCAAGGGCATGAGCAGGTATACTTGTGCTTGCATGGGCATAGTAGGTGATGTTACCCTCGAAGGTGGTTGGGGTCGATGTCCCAGCGGTGTTGGATCGACTGTCACTGGTTCCAAGCTTCATGCTCCTCCACATCTCTAGCATTTCCCTCTCACTAGGGGTCACATCGGATGGCCGAATCTTGTTTTCTCCTTCTGAAAATTTTGCCTTGTGCCCCCCAGAATAATCACCCATGCCACCGGCATAGCCTCATCTACCACCCCTACGCCCTCCACGTTTGCGTTCGCGACCACTAGACTGGCCTCTCAGATGTTTCGTACAGAATCTGATGAAGTGTCTAGGGTCTCCACAGTTGTAACACCCTCCCTCCCCCAGAGGGGTTCGGATTAAGAACTGCTAAAGCTGATTTCACCCCCAGAGAACTAGTGGTGCTTGGCATCAGCTTCAGTCGTGCCTCTTCTTGTGCCATAGCAGCTATGGCCTCCTCTAGTAATGGCAACCTGGGCTGTGCAAGTAAGACATTCCTTCTCTGTTCGAATGCTGGGTTGAGCCCCTTCAGGAACTTCATCATCCTCTGTCGCGAGACATGCTCCATGAACTTCTGATAGTGTTTCATAAATGCCGGTTCCACTTGCTCATCCTCCACGCCAATGGGATCATAGTGGTCGAGATCTGACCAATATTTCTTTAGCAGAGCCACATACTCAGAGATGGTGTGATCTTCTTGGACCACATTGTCAAGTTTATCCTGCAGTTGGAATACCATCATGGGGTTGCCCAACCCCGAGTGCATATCTCTCAGCGTCATCCAAATGTCACTAACACCCTCCATCGCTTCCACGTTGTCCGACACTTGGTCTGTCCATGATGCTGTCAACCATCCAGCTACCACATTGTTGATGATTTTTCACACAGCAAACTTTCGTGTGTAGTGATCTTCAGGTACCTTGGTTTGGCCATTCACGTAGCCCACCAAGCCCTTTGCCTTCAGGGTCCGCATAGCCTAGCGCGACCACTTCAAGTAGTTGGTAGTACCCTCCAACTTTACCTCTAGTTTCTCCAACTTTCCTATTTTTTATGGTAAAGGATCCACATCTGCCTGTGCAGCACGGGGGCTGGTCTCGATCAACCTCCTGAAAAAGAGATCGTCCACCAACGCCTTCATCTCCTTAGCCGTCAGCTTGCCGTAGATTGTCTCCATCGTCTGCTCCTTCTCCTCTTCCATCAACCCGTCGGTGGCAGATCTAGGGCACACAGGTTCCGGTGGTGCCCTCCACCATAAATCGTAGATCTCTCCACGTCTACCGTTCCTCCTTCAGTGGCAGCGGCGTCCCCGAGAGTCGCTGGTCATATCACGTGCATGGCTGTAACCCGAGGCCGCATAGTGATGTGAAGATGGCAGCGGGGTTTGTGGTGGCAGCGGTGGTGGCGGGTGGCAGCGGGGGCGGCGGCGGGTGGTAGTGGACGGCGGCGGTGAGGGTGGTGGCGGCGGCTATGATGAAGTAGGGTTATGGTGGCTTTGATACCAAAAAGAAGTTGGACCAACAAATGAACGTTATATTTTATTTCTAGTAAAGAGGGTATATATACCCCTTGGTCCTTTTATATTTAACACCCTTCTAAAATGAATTATATTTTAGTTCTTTGTTCTCAACACTTTGTTTCAAAAAATGCTAAATTATGTAGAAGTAATCATTCTCTTTATCATGTTTTTAAGAATATGAAATCTATTGTGGACCAAAAAGTTGATAGATTCAACTACTGGAACTGATCAAATCTTCATGATTCATTATTGGACTTTTGTCGGAAGTGCATAACCTTCCTGAACATCATATTTGGACAGTCTTGTCTGAGACAACCAATAAAATGGGTCAGGATAATAATTAGACACAAATGAATGATTAACTTTTTGACAAGCAATAAAATGGGTCAGGATGTATTGGGCCGGGTGATCCAAAACCTGCTTCGGGCCCGACCAGATCAAATTCGGGCTGGGTTGGCTTGGGCCCGGTCAATGGGTCGTCCCACATCTCGGCCCACTCATAATACTGGGTTCAGGCTGGATTTGATTCTCAGGCCCGGACCGGCCCGGCTTTCAATCGATTCGAACCAGAATTTTCCCTTCACACCCGTAGGCCTGGCCCAGTAAGAATCCGGTTTACATGATACATATATATTTATAAACATTTAACTATAGAGGATAAAAGGAGATTTGAACCCACACCCTCATGAAATCTTAAAATCGCCCCAACTAACCACTATGTCAACATTATTTTATGTTATAAACATATATAACTATAGTATACATAATAAACTTTAACTTTTTTTAACTCAACGGTCCGTGGGCCGGGCTGGGTTTAGACCGGATTTAGCCCTGACTCGGCCAGGAACGAAGCTACCCTAGTCTTGGTCCGGGTTGGGTTTGAAGTTTCGATTTTAAAGTCCGGCCGAAGCCCGGTCAAATCTGGTCGAAATCAGGCCCGGACCAGTCCAATACACACCTTCAAGGATAATAAGTAGACACAAATTAATGATAAAACTTTTGACAAGCATCTTCTATGTCATAAAAGCAAATAAGTCCCCATTTGATATGTTGACAGCTAGATTTGAAGGTGAGTTCAGTATACCTGACATAGTTGAAGAGGTATTAGAAACTAACATCGAATATAGACAAATCTTAGCACATCATTTGTATCTAAGCTTCAGATATATTCTTCCATCAGCAAAGAAGGATTAAAGTTACCATATCAAAGATGGTTTCCATTCAGTTGATATTGAGCAACAAAAAGAGCCAATATGTAACAAGTGCAACACAGCATATTGAACTATTTTAAAATCGTTTAGAACATTTCGAAGTTATGGGTGGAAAGGTTTACAAACATTTTGCAGTCCTGAACCTTGACTAAACATTATAATAAACTTTCTTATTTTGCATATTTTTATACTTAGCTATCCAAATACATTTTGAAAAATAGGGAGACAAGAAAGTATAAGAAAAAGCCAAAAGCATATATGCACTTTTCCACCCAACCCTCGGCCCCAATCTAAATAGACAGTTATTTCAATTCAAAATTTAGGAAAGTAGTATACCTTTATAAATACAATTTGTCATCCTCATTCATCATCGGCCAGAATGTTATGGTTTGGGTCCTCCGCTTCGAGTATTGGAGAAATATTTGATTTTGCCTTTGTTGTAGGATAACCCATACACGTGGGGGAAGTGTTGGATCTTGTACCAATCTGGACTGCTCTCCTCAAGGTATATTCGGAGTAGACTGATGCTCGATTCAATCTGTAGCTTCTTCAGAGCAGGAAACTGTTGTTTTCCTCCTCCTCCTAGAAACCACTCTGGTAGCCTCTCCATTTCATAATCTTCCAATTCCAGGTGTTGCAGCAAAGGAAGATCCAAAATGCTCTCTAGATTAGGACATCTTATTATTCTTAATTCTCTAAGGAAGGGAAAATTGCTAACTTGCACTAGACTGTCGCACTCTGCTATTTCCATCTTAGTTAAGGAGGTGGCATTCTGAGCAAGGCCCATAGGAAGATACCTCAATTTGGGACATCCAACAAGCCTCATATCAATCAGGCGAGGTAGGATTAACATAGATGCAACATTCTTTTTTTATTTTCTCCCGTTGCTCCTCCTCCTCCTTTTCTCCCTCCTATGTGTTGGAGTCCAGTCTGGATTTGGTGAATTTTAGAGCCCAAATATGATCAAAGATTTGATTTGATATAATTTGAAAATCTACACCTCCGAGTCTCCGATAGAAGCGAGAATTCTTTTCAACAGATCGACTTCAGAGACTTCTTTCGAAACACATACCCACACCTTGACAGAAAAAGTAGATTTCATATCTGGGTAGTTGTATATCAATTGAGCTAGGGTGGTCTTTCCTATCCCTCCAATCCCTGCAATTGCAAATACAAGGACTCCTCCTAATCTCCTTTGCGTATCCTCATTGGTTAATATGCCAACAAGATTCTTTGTATCCTCCTCAATTGTGTATCCTACATCATCAGACTCCACAACCGGAGAGATGACATTATTCGGAAGGCTCTAGCGGCTGGTTGATCAGTAGTAGAATATGTGGATGGGAGTAGCTGGAGCTGTGCTCTCTCCTTGGATATATATCATCAAGCTCGAGATTGATATTCTTGATACGTCTACCAATCTGGCGACGCAAGGCTAATCTTCGAGCAGAAGACGGGGAGGAGTAATTAGAAGAGCTTACCAGTAGCAGTTGCTTTGTCGGGAATTCATCAATGACATCGTTGGCATCGTACATGACATCTTTCCGTCCAGTGGCGGATGGCTGGGTCATGGAATGCCTTCTTCTCGGCGTCCTCGAGGACACTCTGGATCAGGTGAAGCTTTCCTTGTAGCTTGACGAGCTCTCCCTTCACTCCCAACAGCATCACTACTTCTTCCTCGATCAGGGTGGCCAGCTTCTCGCCTAACAGTCCCACTGATAGGCTAAGTATCATTGCCATTTCCTGAATTCCCTCTTTCTCTGGTTTAATTTAGTTCTTCTCTCTCAACCACAACACAAGCAGATCTAGTAAAGTGAGTAGTATAAGAACACAGTTTTGGAATAGTTGATTGATTCTTGAGTCTCTCAAGTTGCTTGGTGCAGCAGACTAATAACTGATCTGTCGTGTCGTGTTTTGCAGTGTTAGCAGATTCCTTTAGAAAGATAAAAGTATTTTAAATTCTATAAACACTTCAAAAATTCTTTAGCACACTCCATTATTTCAGGACAGTTCATATTTTTGCAATTTTTATTCAGAACAGTCCCAAATTTACTTTGGACAGTCCAATCCTCTCCCTCTCTCCCACCCCAAATCCAAACCCTAACCCTAATCCTAATTCCAGCCGGCGGAGGAGGCGGCGGAAGGAGGAGGAGGAGGAGTCTGGAGGCGGCGGCGGCGGCGGCGACGGAGGAGGAGGAAGCCGTCCCGACCCCACCTCCCTACTCCTCGACCCCCTCCTCCTACGTATCCTCTCCCTACCCAACCCCCTCCTCCTTCGTCGTCGAGGACCTCCCTCCTCCCCGACTCCCTCCTCCTTCACGTCCTCTCTCTCCCAGACCCCCTCCTCCTTCGTCATCGAGAACTGTCAACAATTTGACAGTCTTTTCAACAGAAATGACTGTCAAACATTTTGACAGTTCAAAATTTTAGGACTGTTAATAATTTGATAGTCCTTTCTGAAGGACAGTCAAATTTTTTGACAGTCCTGAAATTTTTTGAACTAGAAATAATTTTTTCGATGACAAACTTGTAAATAACTAAAAAAAAAAAAAAATTGGCTAGTCTAATTGGAGTGCCTGTGGAATTTTTCTTTTGAAAACGAGGACTTTAACACCCACCCAGCTAGCAGATCCCGTTAGAAAGATAAAAGAATTTTGAAAGGGAGGACTTTATACACTGAATTATTGATTCTTCAGTCTCTCAACTTGCTTACTGCATCAAACTCAATAATTGATGACTTTTTATAAGGGAACTGTAAAAGTTGATCAAGATCGATCCTAAGTTTTTTTTTTTTTTTTTATTCAAAAAATTACTTATGGCTAGTCCAAAAAAATTTATTTAGAACTGTCACAACTTCGACAGTCCTAAGTAAAATATATTGTTTAATGGACCGTAAAAATTTTGATAGTCCTACTTATTGGAAAGATTGTCAAAATTTTGAGAGTCCTAACTAAAATTGGATTAGTTCTGAACAAATTTTTAGGTGAAAAAACTTGTAAAAAAAGGAGGATAAATTCCGGCCGGGAGACCCACGTATTAGGCTACAACGGCTAGTACAATAAGTACCTCGAGTTAATACCAACGTTAGAATGTGGTGTCGTGTCCAGTCCAATATGTGTATCCAGTGCCAATCTAGTGAGCATAGATCCAATTGAATTCCTGGACACAAACAAATACATATACCAGAAAACTTTCTTCTCTGGGCCCACCCCCACCTTTAGTTCATTCTGTTTGGCGCTGTCGCACTCTCCCCACTATGACCGCCGCGCTTCTCTCCTCCTCCGTTCGCCTATTCTCCTCTTCCTCGCGCAGATTTCCTATCTCCTCCCGACCACCCCAAACCCTAACCCTAATTTACTTTTGCTATCCTGCTCCGATCATCCCGCGCAAATTGATCGCGCCATCGGCAGCTCGGAGCGGAGTAGAGAAGGCCTCGTCGGAGGATGAGCTGGTCGGAGCCCTGAGTAAAATTTTACGTGAAAAACTTGTAAAAAAAAGAATGTAAAATTTGGGCCAGTCATCAATTTTTGTAATGTCTTTATAAAAAGTCTAATTGATCCATCTGTCGAGTGAACTAAAGGCTATCTGAAACAGTATCACAACCCGAAAACAAAATAAAAAATATATCGTGAGGTAGGAATGCTAACCAAAAATATGGAACGTATAAATCAAGATAAGCAAACAAATTAAATATTTGCTTAAATTTACAGCCAAGCTTTAAAAAAAACATGTAGTAAAAAATACTAGAGCTATCTTAAACCAAAAAAATTTATATTCATAACCAAAACCATCGTTGATTTTTTTTTTTTTTTTTTAGTTTCGTTTTTTTGTCTTGCCATGGTTACTAGTGTCATTTTTGACATTTAATCTTCCAAGATGTTGTTGACATTAACTCTTCCAAGATCTTCCAATATGTTTTTTTTGACATTCTCTCCCAGGATCTTCCAATAGGTTTTCTGTAAACCTAGCATGTATTCTTGGTAAGTTTTGTAGATCTTGCATTTACTGTCGAATTAACTTTTCTAATTGGTGTCTTTTATATCTATTGAAATTTAGAGTCTATGCAATAAGAACTCATAAATCGTTTGGGTTTAAATTTTTTGAAGAAAAATCTATCTATTTTTAGGGTTGTGATCTCTGAAGATTTTATGAGTTATGCTTAAAAATGCATACCTTATGATCTCTCAAATTTAGGGGTTGTGCATTATTTCTTTCGGGTGTTCTACTTCTTTACTTGCTGTTTTCTAGGGGCAATTCTTCTAGAGATTTCATGGTAATTTTTTTTTGTCTTGTGTTCTATATTGTGTGTAACTCTTCTGTGTCGTGCTTGTTCTTTTGGACAATTCTCTGAGGTGTACTAATTATTTTTCTTATTGTTTGTGTTATTTTATAATAGCATTCTTAGCAATATACTGCTTGTATCTCTGTGTTTTGTGTTATGTATCCAGGGTTAGTTACATGTTACCAAACATGCCCTCTTGTAGTTTATTGTTTGTTGCTTGTTGGATTTTTTGGCTTGTTAAAATAAGCAGTTTATTGCTTGTTGTAGTTTGTGATGAAGCAATTTCATTCTGGGTTCTTATTGGATTTTCTATGCTTCTTGTGCGTTGTTTGCTTCTCGTATTGGATTTGATGAGGTGGCTTTATAGAGGTTTTGGTATCAATATTATATGAGTTAGGTTGCATTCATGATCAATCATGATGGATTTAAGAGGTATTGATCTTTAGTATCACACACAATTGGCTTGATACTGACCATTGATGCATTCATCATAATGTTTAATTTGCTAGGTGAAGTGCTAACCAATTATGCTAATGTGTCCAAAGTATTATTACTAATTACTCTGAGCCAACTTTATAACTTGCTACTTTTGGGTTTATAGACCATGCTTCTTTTGGTTGTTTATTTGTTTATTTTCTTGTTTTTGTGTTCTGTTTGTGTGTATCTCATGGATGGCCATGGAATTTGACATAAGCAGTTTACTGGGGACAATTCTCTGGGGTAGACTACTTCTTTTCATCTTGTTTCTAGGGACAATTCTCTTGGATGTTCATGATATTTTCTTGTCTTTTGTGTTATATTTGTGTGTATATCTTTTGTTTTCTTCTTGATCTTTGCGAGAATTCTCTGAGGTGTACTATTTGTTGTTTTCTGTGTACTAGAGGTTGGTTTTCAATGTGATACTTTGTTTTGGAAAGAGGAATTGATTTTCAAAGTTCTGGAGGTTGGTTGATAGATGGTCTCAAGATATGTTCAAGTATTCTATTGTTGTTAATTCTTATTTGCAGAATATGGTTAAAATATCTAGAAAGCTTAGTGGATTATATGTAGATCATAACCAACCCACTATATGAGACTTAAATTTTGATCAAGGCAATAATGTCCATATCATAGATCATTTTTGTATCTTATACAGAAAGTGAACTTGTTTTTGACATATTATCATATGATAATATATTTATCGACCTTGTATGTAGCTCTTGGGCTTGTATCCTGCCCCAAAAAAGTATATGTTTCCACAGTGAATTATTGTCATCTTTCCTTTCATCTTATACATTTTTATTCTCTATTATGTTTTTGGTTGATCTACCTATGAAACATCAGAAAAACATAAGAGTTTATTATGCATCTTGTGTTAGGTGTACAATTTTTTTGATAGTTGTCATTGGTTATTCTATGGCCATGTGATACTTATTTTTTTATAGCTTATGGGAGCCATTATCGTGGTTTGTAATGTGGTGCTCAATTTTCTAGGTTCATGTGATACTTAATTATTTGTTGGTCTACGCCTACGAGGTTATATTTAGTGATAACGAATTTTGAGAAATAGTAATTTCTTTTTGTGTTTTTAGTCTACTAACCAAACAAAGAATTTAGATTATGTACATTTTATTAAATTATGTTCAAAGATGTTTGGAGTTATAAATGGATTTCAACCAACTCTAAAATCCACCCAAACACACTAAACTTCAGTTATTTAGGGTTAATTTACATCAAATCTCAAATTTCTTTTCAACTTGTTTCCAAACATGCCCAAAAGTCTCGATAAAGAGGTAACATGATAGAACTGTTAGCAATAAATTAAACCTTCTTTCTTTGTTTTTCAGCAAATCTGCAACTAAAATAAAAATGAGTTCAGAGTTACCGGCCTATGGAAAAGTCGTGTTGAACGCACTGCCTTAAGAGTTGATCCGAGGTCTATGTGCAGACTGTTCTCAGATGCTTCTAGTGGTAAAACCCCCAGTACTACCGGCTTCTCGTTGTCGCACACAACTTCGAGAGATGCGACCCGAACTTAGCCTTGCCCAGAACGAAACACGGAAGAGAATGGAGGTGGAACAGATGTTTGCTTTTGATTTTTGGATCAAAGGAAGAGTGAACTTTTGAATGCTTTTTTCTCTCTCTCTAACTAATCAATTGAGAGGAGGGTGGTATAAATAGGTTACCAACCTCAACTAAAAGCTAAATTTGAGCAACAATTCATGAGTCACCCCCCCATGAAGGAGCCAACATGAAAAAAAAAGTACCTGGGAATGGTTTAGCCGGAAGAATAGGTTGAGGAAAAAGTGGATCAAGAGCATGCCTTTAGGAAGTTGGGTTTGCTAGCTATGTGTGATAACACACAGCCAACAATCCCCCCCCCCCCCCAAACCAAGTTCTGAAAACATAGATAACAAGGAATGCGAATAGAGAATTTTTTGGCAAGTATATACTATGCATAGATGAGATGGACTACAGCCTTGAATCTCACATAGTGACTATTATCTTTGTCTGAAGAAGTGCTTGATGGACTATGCCTTGAATCAAACTTCTTGAACCAAATTCAGAGAATAGCACACATAGTACGCTAGAGGTTCTTGGGTCTATCGGGACAGCGCTTTTGATTGGCCATGCGCACTTTTTCCATATTCATGAGAGTTGTCTGGGATCGCCCTGACCCATAGTCGCGGCCTTCACGACCTCTCATATAGGTAAGTCCTCAAGGGTTGGTGATAGGTATCAACCCTGCATATAATGCTTGGACTTATTAAGAGTTTGAAACTCATCCTGACTATATCACATCGGAACACTGTCACCATAGGGATAGGATATCATTGTACAACCTCGTACAGCCACTTGGGCATTAGTTTATGAGAATTTAATCTCTGAGTCAGTGTTCCATAATAGTCACCGAAGTTCAGCTTGTTTCTACCCATTGAACCAGCTTCTTGGGATCTCCAGTCAGACTTGGTTGGGTTGCCACTGCTGGTAATTTACTTATGGGCTTAACCCCATCCCCCTCGATGATTCTAGGATCAATGTCCTAGACAGACCCTTTGTCAAGTGGTCTGCAAGGTTCTTTTCTGACTTTCTTTAAGACTTGAGCAAAGGTAATGTCATCTTGTGTATGAATAAGCTCCTTTTTTAACATCAGACCAAGAAGGGGGGAGTTTATCTATCAGGCAAGCTATCTTATATTCAGTAGAAAATGTTGAGCCTTTGGCTTGGATATGTCTCACATATTCTTGGAATTCATGGATCTGGTCATTCATTGGTTTATTATCTACCATAAAATACCTATTAAATGAGGAAGAATTGAATCTTTCAATTCCGGCATCATCACAGCCAAGTTTAGACACTCCTACGTCAAACTCAGTGTCATCAGAATCATTTGAGATGGGTGTGGACCCATTGTTTATGGTGATAAACGAAAGAATGTATATAAGACGGGGTTTATACGAAATCCGTTTCTTTGGTTTACAAACAAGCTTGTACAATTTAATCCTATACGAGGATGTCGAGTACAATTCTTAAATCTGGGTAAATATTGCTATAGGTGTCATATCTGCAGTCGATCACTTTAGCC
This sequence comes from Iris macrosiphon, assembly GCA_036927795.1. NCBI lineage: Eukaryota > Viridiplantae > Streptophyta > Magnoliopsida > Asparagales > Iridaceae > Iris > Iris macrosiphon. Next base: position 162,191,784 of record JAYESA010000002.1, on the reverse strand, counting down.
CTTGGACCACACGATGGTGAAGAAGTGCCGTAGAAGACGGGAAGCAGCTTCAAAGGTTGCAAAAGAGGGTGGATGCACGATGCCAAAGTCGTCGATCACTACTCTTTGCCTGAGCTCCGGATTCCTCTCTCTCAAAGACTCTTCGACTTCTCTTCAATCTCCAATGTTTCGACCCGTGGTTCGATCTCTTTGGAGGTTTTTTGACCAATTTCTTCGACCTTGTCCTCTGTTGATAGAGGTCTCTATTTATAGAGTTTTAGTGACAGAGACCACTCAATCGGTGTAGAAACCGAAGAGTGGACAGTACATCACCCTTTTACACAACGGTTAAAATAACCAATACCTGCGTATAGATGATCTTTTGAATGAGCGTGTGACGCGGGTCCAACTAAGGGACAAAACGCGTATAACTGCTGCGAAGATCACGGCGTAGAAGCCACGTAGGTAGGTATCCCTTGTGTAGAAGAGTTTGGCGTAGAAGCCAATGTCTGTCACCATGGCATAGAAGCCAAGTAGGCATAGAAGCCGGGTAGGCGTAGAAACCTGATGGCATAGAAGCCGAATAGGCACAAAAGGCCGAATGAGCATAGAAGCCAAGTAAGCATAGAAGCTGAGGAGGCGTAGAAGCCGAGTGGGCACAGAAGCTGAATGGACGTAGAAGCCGCTGCGTAACGTGCCAGAGCGATGATATGGATGTCTTAGCCGGAATTACGGCTCTTGGAGATATAATCAAATCTCTCGCATTAAATGCAGAGATCCGCCATCATCCTGTGCATTAATTGCAGAGGCGTGTTCTGAAGGCCTGCCACCGTTCTGAGCATTGGGTGCAGAGACGTGCCTCGAGCCCTGTACGAAGAGCATCTTTTGACGTGGCAGTCTGTTTGTCTTCCGCGGAGCGTAAACAGTTCACATCTGCCTGTGTAAAATAAGGCAGCGTATCCCCTTGTATGCGTAAAAGCAGTTTACGCCGAGGGGATGTCACTAAACGACAGTTCGGTGACATTTAATCAAATCCCCTGCATTAAATGCAAAGATCCGCCATCATCCTGTACATTAAATGCAGGGGCGCGTCCCGAGTGGTCTGCCATTATTCCAGCCGTCGTCTGGGTAGCCGTGCAGTACTTTTTGTCAGGAGTCAGACGTCAGGTTCACTGCGTGATTTGACAGGTTCATTTCGGGGAAGACGAAGCGTTCCTCGTACGCTTTAATGCTGCATTGAAAGCGGATGAGTTTTACGCCATATAGGCGATGAAGCACCCTGTCTACGCTGAAGCAGCCTGGACATACTGCATTTACGCGGATGGTCCTTTGAGCTTATATTTTACGCTGTGCTCAGCGAAAAAGCTCTGTTGCACGTTTGATGGCTCTGAGGTCCTCTGTTTACGCTGCTCTGCATCACCATGCTGCGTAGAGTTATCCAGCGTATTTTTCATGCTTCTACACCCATCAATAGCTGAGATCAATCCTAAAGTGGTGAGCCAAAATTTTATCTGACTCTGCCACCTCTTGAAGTGAGTGCCATCAAACTTAGCTGGCTTAGCAGTCGAAATCTCGTCTTTGCCAGTCATGGTAACTAGTAAGGCGGTAAGTCTGCAAGAATAGTGTTGCTACTCAATGAGGGTGCCTGAGGCTCTAAAAATACTAGTTCAGAGATCTTGCTAATCAACCTTAATAAATATTTAGTCTATCGAGTTTTGATTAACTTGGGTTAGCTGTAAGGGCCGGTTCCCAGCTAGCAGTGGTCCGAAGACACTTAAATATCGTGTCGCTTAGGGTTGTTTACACCCATTTGACAGAAGGACCCTTTCGGTTTGTTCCCAAGCTTATCAATACTTTTTAGAACTTTAGATTTAAAAGAATTTGCAAGGTCAATAAACTAATTCCTTAAACTTAAAAATATTGAATGTATCAAAAGAAAATTTAATGACACAGGAGTAAAAGTTAGGTTCTATGTTCCAACAGAATAAATAAACTATATTAAATAGAATATACTGATCAATAATTAAACCTGACAATGATTTATATACTCTAATTCTTAAAGCAGCAAGCAACAACAACTGTATTGATCTAAATAATGAACAAGCAGTTTTGTAAATTTGTAGCACTATATGTTCAACAATTATTTTTATTTTTATTTTTATTTTTATTTTTATTTTTATTTTTATTTTTTCCAACAATGAAAGGAACTTTTGTTAACAACACTTTGTTATGCAATAGTCTTGAAATTGTTAAGTAAGCAATTAATGATGTTCTAACAAAATCGTTAACAGTGTATTTAGAAAAATTATCCGTGTATTAGCACTTCCCAACCAATTTGCTAAGTATTAGAAGTAGTAACTTTAACACGGACACGTTAACAGTGTTAAAGGTATTTGCTGACAGTGCTAAACTATTTAACAGTTAGGTCACGTTAACAATTCTCTTATGCAACACTAATATGACAGTATTCAAAAAGCAAGTTTATGGAAAATCAAACTTTGCTGACAAATAAAAATATTTTATAAATGCAATCTTGAGAAAGAAGATTTGGAAACCAGTATGTTCAAAATAGGTCCACTACTTGTTTTACAACTGTGTGAAGATTTGTTAATACTAACAAATACAATATATAATGATAACAACAAGTTGTGAAAAAACTCGTTGAACAAAATTATTTTGAACGACAGTAAACTAAACGACAAGTGTTTCACTAAGTTCAACTCTTAGATTGTTACCAATAAATTAAACCTTCTTTCTTTGTTTTTCAGCAAATCTGCAACTAAAATAAAAATGAGTTCAGAGTTACCGGCCTATGGAAAAGTCGTGCTGAACGCACTGCCCTAAGAGTTGATCCGAGCTCTATGTGCAGACTGTTCTCAGATGCTCCTAGTGGTAAAAACCCCAGTACTACCGGCTTCTCGTTGTCGCACACAACTTTGAGAGATGCGACCCGAACTTAGCCTTACCCAGAACGAAACACGGAAGAGAATGGAGGTGGAACAGATGTTTGCTTTTGATTTTTGGATCAAAGGAAGAGTGAATTTTTGAATTTTCTCTCTCTCTCTAACTAATCAATTGAGAGGAGGGTGGTATAAATAGGTTACCAACCTCAACTAAAAGCTAAATTTGAGCAATAATTCATGAGTCACCCCCCCCCATGAAGGAGCCAACATGAAAAACAAGTGGCTGGGAATGGTTCAGCCGGAAGAATAGGTTGAGGAAAAAGTGGATCAAGAGCAAGTCTTTAGGAAGTTGGGTTTGCTAGCTATGTGTGATAACACACAGCCAACAAGAACTTGCTATGAGAAATGACAATTATCTTTCTGAGACACATTAAGCCAAAGAACAATGGGTTCGGACGAATTTAAACTTTCATTAATATAAGAACTTTAGTAAGAAGAATCGAGAAAAAAAATATAACTTATAAATATTTATAGCTCCGTTGAAAGCTATGTATGACCATCAATTATACTGATCACTATATATACCATATCCAACTTCATAATAGCCCATTTCCATGACTTCAAAGCACAAAAATGAATCTTGCATTTCTCAAACCTTGTCATATTCTAATATCACCATCAATTATATTGATCACATTACAATATACTAAATCTTTCAAACTCGATAATTCTAGTTATGAGAATAGCATAGATTTCAACAATCAGTAATCTAAATAAATTAATAACCAATAACCTTCCTACCTGTCACAAATGAAAGGAGAAAAAGAGTGCATATATTTCAATTGTTATGTAATTTATTGGCAGTTTTGACTTTAAATCCATGTGGAGGAAGAGAAAGGAAAGCTTGCAGTCCTTGAGCAAACCTTTCTTAATATAAATGTCTATACAATATAACAGCGTCATCATTAATGTGAGGTGAACGGAAGAAAATGATTCACCAACCAAATATATATGTATAAAAAATATTAGATAGAAACAAAAATGATAGCAAAGGTTAGCATTTCTATATGTCAAAACTCGTCAAGTATTGATATGACTTTCCTCCATACAATAGACAACTTCCAGCTTAAAGACAGTTGTGGAATCAAAATTGAGAGAATGAATGGCGGGAAAAAAAAATTTGAAATAAAATGATGCAAAATTTTTCATTTTTCATGCCTGCGCTTCAATGGTCACCTAATTCTGCCTTCTTCAATTCCTTACATTTACTTCTGTTCAGGTAGATCTCGCTCCATTTCTGCCTGCGAGTGCAATTTTTCGATATAAGAAGCTCGAAGCAACATAAGAAAGAATGTGTCACATTTTCGAAATGAAAACATAAATTGATAAATAAAATTTTATGACCTAGACATTGTTTGTTAAAAGTATGCTTTGTAACTTCTACCAAGAAATTTCCGTAATTACCCTCTACTGAAAGATAACTGCGACTCCTGTACACTAATTCTAGTATAAATAAATTTAAGTAAAAATCTAACTTATATTCTCAATGGTGTAATTAAGAGCCACTGCACTCTTGCAATGTTGAAGTACATATGTTTGTCTAGTCCAAAAAAGGAAAAGAAAACCGGAGCAAAATAATGTTAACAGACATGTGAGCGTTCTTAATGGTGCACTCAAAACTTCTCCAAATTTTTACATAAATTTTTTGGAAAAAGGGATTTGTTGTTGTAGGCTCGGTTCCCGATTATGAAGATTTGATAGATTTTAGTAGGTCATGAACTTGTTAGTTAGTGGAATAAATCTAGATATAAAACACTGATGTTTAAATTAGACTTCAAAAAGTTTTTGACTCTATTAGTAGGGATTTCTTGTTCGGTCACCTACAGGCAAGGAGGATGTGGTCCGAAACGATTAATAGGATTTAATTGAGTTTAATCATACTATCCTTTCCCAGCACTATTGTTTTGAGACGATAGGGTTGAACACAAGTTTGTAATTCCACTTGCAACCCAATCGTTATTATTTCATTTGTAACAGACATGTATCTCTCTATCAAAGTGCTCTGGATCATATATATATATATATATATATATATATATATATATATATATGCTTTTTAATAATCTCCCATAAATCTTGTTGTTTCTTCTTTTTGTCCATTTTGAATTCTTGAACCTTTTAAGAATAACATAAGCGCAAGTGCATTTTGCGAAATATTTTATCTTATTTGTTATTTTTCTATAGTATGTTATTTATAGTTTGTTATTGTACACGAAATATTTTTGAAGATTTAATTATGTGATGTTGGAACATGGACATATTAAGAATGGGATAATCTAACGAATTCTTACCAGTATCAGTTCCACTAAAGAAGGTGTTGTCTGCAAGCTAGATGCTGCCTTCACCGGCGCAAGATAGATATACGCCTGTTGATCCTGCCGAGGGTGATGATCGAGCGGAGGCGGCGTGACGCCGGCGGCGGCATTGCTGGCGTCGGCAGCATCAGCAGTGGCGACGGTACGGTAGACGGCACCGTCGGCATCGAAGACACGGGCAGCGGCGGCGACGTCGTCGGCTTCCCTCAGGACCATGAGTAAGTGTCGTAGCTGCCTGTTCTCCTGCTTGAGGGCTAAGATTTCGCCGGAACAGCCTTTGTCAGCCTCGTAGGTGAGCAACTTCGCCAAATCGGGGTCGATGCACATGTCAGTCTCGTAGGCGAGCGCGTTCGCCACGTACTCTCGATTCTCGGGGCTGACCATGTTGAGCGCCTTCGCGACGTTGCTGGCCCCAAACAGGCGGTCCAGGTTGGAGAACCGCCGCAGGTCGTCCGCCGGGAAGTAGGGCGCAAGCACGCACTCCTGAGTGCAGTTGAGTTGCAGGAACTTGCACACCGCGCACGGGGAGCTCGACGAAGACATCACACCCGAAACCCTAGTTCAATCCAAAAAAAGAAGTAGTCGATCAAAATCCCAATTATATATAGTTACCGAAACCCTATTTCATTTAATCCAAAAAGAAAAAAGAAGAAGAAAGAAGAAGTAGTCGATCAAAATCCCAATTATATATGGTTACCCGAAACCCTATTTCAGTCAATCCAAAAGGAAGAGGAAGAAGTCGATCAAAATCCCAATTACATATAGTTAGGGTCTCAGAGTTGTATTTGGGTCGTCATCTATATGTATATAGCGTTCGATTCCGAGTTAAGAATTTTTTTTTCCCTAGATCTAAGAAGAAGAACGGAGAGAAAGAATAAGAAGAAAGAATACCTGTATTATTTTTGGGCAGTGAGAGAAGATGTTTGCGGAGAGAAAGAATACCTGGATTATTGTTATTTTATATATATAGAGAGAGAGAGGAGGCGGAGGGGAGAAGGAGAGAGGGTTCCGTATGGAGAGAAGGGATAGAGAGAAATTAGATGGATTTGATTTATTTTTTATTGGAATATTTTAGCAAATATTTTTAAATAAAATATAAAAATTAATATATATCTCCACTAGAACAATTAAAAATTTAAGATATGCTCCCACTTTTTTAACTTATTTTTTTATTATTTTGGGGACATTTGCTAGTTTATTTTTTTAGTGAGGGTATATACTAGTTTTAACATTTTTGATAGGGACATTTGCTAAAATATTTCTTTATTATTTGACAAGTTTTGAGATTTAATCCTACGACGAGAAAATTTAAATCGTACTGTTACGGAAAAAAAAATCTAGGGATACATAAAAGAGGAGATCCAGATCTCTCTTCATCTCTATTATAATGCGGCTTAGAAACATCTAAAAAATGGACCATCTAAATCATATATATATATATCCTTATTTATTAATTTTTAAAAAATAAATTTTTTTAACTATCATAGTTATCTTCTCACGTAGTTTTAAAAAAAAAAATTAAACATAAAATACTTCTAACTACCCTAAAATATATTAAAATCATCGTCATAATAAAATATATTTGAAATATATTCAAATCATTTTAAAAAGATTCTAACATAATTTAAATTCCTATCTATTTTTCCAATAATATTATAGATTTTTTGTACGTGCAACACACGTAAAAATAATATATATATATATATATATATATATATATATATATATATATATATATATATATATGTGTGTGTGTGTGTGTGTGCACGTAAAAATAATATATATATATATATATATATATATATATATATATATATATATATATATATATATATATATATATATATATATATATATATGTGTGTGTGTGTGTGTGTGTGTGTGTGTGTTATATTCCATGTCTATATATACTAGTAAATTCACGTGCGGGCACATAAAATAAAAAAAATCTTCTGATATTAATATAAAATTATTTAAATATTTAAATTAAAATTTATTATATATACTTTTATATTTTAATTATAATTTGTTATATATTTGATTATATTTTAATTATAATTAATTATGGATATATTTAGTCTTTAAAACGGTTAGCTACATAATATTATCTAATTATAAACAAACATCTCTTCTAACTCATGTGGTTAAGGTGCGAGGTATTTTTTCGGTTGGTTGAGTTCGAATCCCTGTAGTGTTATTTATAACAAATTATGTTTAAATAATCTAAATATATTTTAGTTATAATTTATTATAAATATATTTTTAGAATTTAGAAAGTTTGTTTAGTTAGATAATAATTTAGAATTTAGAATATTTGTTTAGTTAGATAATTCATTTAGTTAGGTTAAATAATTTAAATATTTTAGGATTTATACATGTTCATGTAGTTAGAAGGATTTTAAGTTTTTAAATTTATTTTCAACTACGTGAGAAGAGAACTACGATAGCTAAAAAAATTAATTTTTTAATTAATAATTAGTGATGACATACATACGCTTTGACAGCTCATTTTTGAACAAATTTTAAGCCGCATTATAATATAAGAGACTAGCAAATGCGCGTGCGTTGCATATAAAATATTTTTTCCTTTCTATATTAATATAAAATTATTAAATATTTGAATATATTTAAATTAAGATTTATTATATATATATATATATATATATTTATATTTAAATTAGAATTTGTTATATATTTTAATTATAATTAATTACGGATATATTTCTACTTTTCCTAAACAGTTTTGAAAACAGCTAGCTACGTAATATACTCTAATGATAAACAAACATTTTTTCTAACTTATGTGGTTAAGGTGAAAGGTATTCTCCCTGGGTGTATGAGTTCGAATCCTTATAGTGTTATTTATAAAAAAATTAATTTTTTCAACAATTTATTTACTTAATATTAAAATTTTAAAAATAATTAATTAATGATATAGATTCGGCATAAACGTCTCACTTTTGAGCCGTTTTAAAGCCTCATTGTATTATGGAAGACTAGTAAATGCACGTAAAATAAATTTTTTTGATATTATTGTAAAATAGTTTAAATATATTTGAATTAAAATTTGTTATGTATATGTTTATATTTTAATTAAGAATATTATAATTTAATTATATTATAATTATAATTTGTTATTGACATATCTCTATTTTCTATAAAAAAAAAAGTCTTGAAAAGGCTAGCGATCTTAACCGTTCGTATATCTTTAGGTAATTAAAAATTAATAAAATAAATATATTTTAACTGATTGTTTAACTAATTAATAGTATAACAATAGTCAAACATTTCTTCTAACTCATGTGGTTAAGATTGGAGGCATTCACCTTGGTTGGTTAGATTCAATTTCTCATGGTGTTATTTATAACAAATTTAATTTTTTTTCAACTTTATTTTACGTAATATTAAATTTTTTAATAAATGGTAAGAGATTTACAAACAACTTAGACACCTCCATTTTGAACCGTGTTTAAGTCTCATTATAAGAGTAGGAATTTTTTTTTCTAAGCCGCGTTATATATATATATATATATATATATATATATATATATATATATATATATATATATATATATTATACTACCCTACCCCCGCCAATGCACACAGGTGATACTCCCACTGCACCACACCCTAATGTGCATAATATATATATATATATATATATATATATATATATATATCCTTTTTTTTGTCCACACCAAGTATCCTCCCTATTCACACCATTGGATGAGCTTTAAATCATTTAATCTTAACCGTTGATTTATCAATGGTTAAGATTAGATGACTTAAAGTCCATCCAACGGTGTTAACATGGAAGATGTTTGGAGTGGACAAAAAAGAGGGTGGATCATGATCCCAACCCTATATATATATATATATATTATAGTTTATTGGTACCAGATATTGAATTTTGGAGAGAACTTGAAGTAGTACACAGAAACTTATGTGACAAAAACTTACGTGAAATTATTATGTCATTGTCATTTTTATTATATGAAAATTAATTGAAAGCCACTCAAATCATAAGTTTATATGGAGTTAATATGGAATTATCATGTATATGAAAATTAATTGATAGTCATTCAAATCAAAAGTTAATATAGTGTTAATATGGTATCATCATATCATTGGTCATTTTTACTATACGACATTTAATTGATAGACATTCATAACATTCAAAGCATAAATTATAGTTATTCAAACTATATGACATTAAATCCGTTTATAGTATATGACAATTAAATCTGTTTATAAAAATTAATTGATAGTCATTCAAATTATTAGTATATATGGTAGTTATTCAAAGACGGTTTTATTTGGCCTTAAAATATTTTATTCATAGCTAAATAAAATCTTTACTTTCATTTTTTTCCAATTTATAAAAAAAATGTTATATCAAAATTTTAAATTTATAAAAAAAAATTATTTCCTTCCTTCCAATTATTTCTTAAGTTTTTTTTTAAAACCAAACCGGGCCAACCTGGCCTGACCCTCAACCGGCCCTAATCCAGCTCGGTTAGGCCCAACCCACTTCCAACCGGGTTTGGGTCCAAGCTGGCTTCAATTTTTTTAAATTCGGGTCGGACAGGCCTGGACCAATCTCTGCCTGGACTAAGCCCGGCCCGGCCCAGGACCGATCAAATTCGGTCAACACTGGACCCGGCCCGGCCGATACATACCTTGAATGAAATAGCATCGAAGTTTCAGATCATCCGAGTTCACATCCTACTAGCTTTACGTGATCATTTCCCTCGAGACAGAACATGTAAAATTAAAAGAACCATGTGAATCTTTCCAGGCCTAGAGCTGAGATTCATCAAGGACGACTAGATCCGGTACGAAAAATAAATGAAAGCCTATTCTCATGTAATTTTTTCTAATAAAAAAATTCAAAAATTAAATTATCCAAAATTAACATCAACCAAAGAAAATCATTAACTACAATAACTTTTAATTGAGATATGAACTATTATTTATTCTGTAATTATATTTTTAAGTTTTCTAGAATAGTTAGGTCCATGGAATAGTGATTGTAACAAAGACTTAACTAAATATGGACCAAAAGTATAATTTTACTAGTTTTTTTTTCTATATATAGTTATATATAAATAAATATAACATATATAACATATATATATATAAAAAAATAGATGCATATAAATTCGGAAAGCCCAGTGTAATTGCACCCATTGCACTCCCTAAAAACTGATCTTGAATCCATCCAGTAATGAAGATAACTAGTCTCTGTGATAAACGTCTACTCTCTCAGCCTTCGCAGGTCTCACTTCATATGAGAAGGCAAAAGCCAAATCTGACATATTTCCAGGGGAATCAAGGGAAAATAAGAATGTTTGGTGAAATGAATGGTATCGTTGACAGTAAGTAGTGTCCCTCATTTATCCCCAGTAATTTATCCCCAACTAGTGGACATGCTATAAGGTCATGTTACAAACTTTTCTTACACTTGATGAAGGAAGCTTTCGATAGGGATATGCTCATCTTCTTTGGAGGAAAGTTTCAGATTCTTTCTGGAACCCTCCCTAGTTTTCTTCATTTTCTCTACCAACCTAAAATCATTAAAAGATATCAAATTAATCGAAAGAGTATTAAAAAGCTAAGCTAGGAGTTACAGATCCAGGACTAGCACTTCCTGGAGCCAACCCGACCTGATATTGTTTGCCATGAACAAAATTGCGACTCTGTTGGGGACGACTTTCTCCTCTGACAAGAAAGTGATAGCTCAACATGACGCTGTGTTGATTGGCTCGACGCAAAAGACTCTAGTCGTGAAGTTCGACCAAATGGCCTACGAAGAGATGCCTAACTCTGGGGGCAGTGCTCACCCCTCGTCTGCACCTAAGTCAAAGAAAATCCGCAAGATGTGGGATACCCAAGCCTCGGTTCACTTATCCTGAAGTTGCTGCCAACAAAGGAAAGGACATTTTGTCCTCCACTGATGAGGATTCTCTTGACAATATTGTCAACTCATCTCCGGTCTGTGACTTGGTAGACAAACTCCTTAGCCACGCCGTTGTTCTAACTAAGGGGAACAAATCCTGCAACTCGCGCAACAATAAGCGAGGGTTAAACCATTCGTTCCTTGGCAGAGAAAATCATTACGATGCCAAAGAAGTGATTTACGCTCAAGCTTCCAAGTCCTCACACATTCGTCGTAATGTGTCAGGCTAGCAGCCCATCGATACTGCTATTCAAACAATGGCGTGCCTAAGCACACTCTGTCATGATCCTCACCTGGAATGAGGGCACGAGTAGTGAGCAACGTTCAACCTACGCCGCAGCATCGACGGTAGAACGTTGTCTGGGTCAACTCTACTATCTAAACATCTCATACAATATATATATATATATATATATATATATATATATATATATATATATATATATATGCTAAGTTGTAACTCTTGATACTAGGAGACTCCATGATACTTAACTACTCCAACACTAACCTAGCTTAGTACCTCATGTTCAACCCAATACCCCACTGCTCTAGCATCTGAACCTAACATCACAGGGCAACTGATACCTGTGCATCAGTTCAACATTTCCCTCTTCCTCTCATCTAATGTGTATCTTAAACCCCATAGTGGTGTGCTCACTCGAGCACACCAACATCTGATACTTGCTAGACACCTTAACTCAACTTAACCATCTAGATATACTAATTGACATCCGACTAACTGATACATATATATCAACTGATATTCACTTAACTAAACGAACTAATACAGTCACAAATAATTATAGCTCAACCTAATTAAATAATGAATACAATCATCACATTAATATTCAATATTTATTTCTAAAAATAAATACCCATGTCAAATTACTAAACTACCCCTAGATAAAAAAGTGAGGGTGAAAATTCTACCCACCTTAGAAAAATTTCGTCCTCGAAATTAAGGAAGAACTAACTATCAAGCAATCAATACAAACAAGAAAGTATTATACCTCATGGCTCAAACAGATAAGGATATCGCTCGCGCATCTTGGCCTCTCGCTCCCAGGTGCTCTCTCCTAGCGAGTGATGCCTCCACGCGACAAGCACCAAAGGAACCGTCTGGTTCCGCAGCACCTTCTCCATGCGGTCCAAAATCTCCATGGGTTGCTCTGGGTAGCTGAGTGTCGGACCAACCTCGATCTCTTTATGGTCTAGTACATGGCTAGGATATGCCACGTAACGTCTCAGCTGCGACACGTGGAACACGTTATGAACTCCCTCTAATGCAGGCTGCAAGTCTAGTCTGTAGGCCACTGCACTGACCCTCTTAAGAACACCGAAGGGTCCGATATACCATGGACTAAGCTTCCCACCTCCACCAAAGCGAATAGTTCCCCGTATCAGAGAAATCCTCAAGAAAACCAGATCGCCAACCTAACACGAAACACAACTTTAGCACTCTAACAAAATTAAGCAATCACAAGCAATACAAACAAAATATATACCTCAAACTCCAATGGTCACCAGTGGCTATTGGCCCAATGCCGCTGTCTGTCCTGCGCCACCCAAAGTCTATCCCTGATGAGCTTCACCTTCTCAGCTGCATCTACGACCATCTCTGGTCCCAATAAGGCTCTCTTACCGATATTATTCCATGATAACAGAGTGCGACCTCTCCGTCCATACAACGCCTCAAATGGTGATATCTCGATACTGGCCTGATAGCTGGTGTTGTAAGAAAACTCTACCAAATGAAGATGATCCTCCCAAGAGCCTCCAAAATCCAAAATACATGTGCATAGCATATCCTCAAGAGTCTGGATAGTCCTCTCTGACTGTCCGTTTATCTGAGGGTGATATGCGGTACTGAACTTGAGCTGAGCGCCCAAGCTAGCCTGCAAACTCCTCCAGAAGTGGGACGTAAAGCGACTATCCTGATATGAGACTATGCTCATATAAACTTCATATAATCTAACAATCAGACACACATACATCTTCGCGAGCTTCTCTGTAGACGTAACCACTTTGAATGGCAAAAAGTGGACTAATTTGGTCAACCTATCTACGATGACCTAAATCGCGTCTTTACCTCATGAAGAACATGGAAGCCCCAAAACAAAGTCCATCTTCACATGCTCCCACTTCTACTCTGGAATGGGTAAAGGCTGAAGCAATCCACCTGGCCTCTGTCTCTCTGCCTTTACATGCTGGCATACCAAACATCTGGATACGAAACTAGCTACCTCCCGCTTTACCATACCACCAAACATGCTCTCTTATATCCCTATACATCTTGTTGGCACCTGGATGTATAGAGTACTGAGATCGATGTGCCTCCTGAAGAATCTTCTAACGTAATGCTCCACTCGGCACACACAACCTGGTATCGTGCTGCAATGATCCATCAACTACAATACCGAAGTCCTTTGCCAATCCTATTCGAACCTACGCTCTGATGCTCCTCAGAGACTCATCCTCAAACTGTGCGACTCTGATCAGGTCCATCAACTCTGACTGTATCTGAAGTTCCCATATCTGTGCCATAACTCCATGAACTAATACCTCAATACCCAAGCTATCAAGATCAGCCAACAAATGTATGTCCCTCGTCAAGTATATAGCCACTGGATACCTGCTCAAGGCATCCGTGACTACGTTGGTCTTCCCTGGATGGTACTTCAAGGAAATGTCGAAGTCCTTCATCAACTCCAACTATCGCCGCTGCCTCATGTTGAGCTCTTTTTGTGTAAACACATACTTCAAGCTCTTGTGATCTGTAAAGATCTCTAGCCGCTCTCCATACAAGTAGTACTTCCATAGTTTAATAGCAAAAATAACTGTTGCCAACTCCAAGTCATGGGTAGGGTAATTCTTCTCATGTGGGCATAATTTCCTGGAAGCATAGGCAATCACCTTTTTGTTCTGCTGTAACACACAACCCAAACCCTTACCTGATGCATCACTATATATAGAAAATTCTCCTGTCCCTGATGGCAATGCCAATATTGGAGCTGTAGTCAACCTCTTATTTAGCTCCTCAAAAGCAGACTGACAATCCTCAGTCCCGACGAACTCTACGTCCTTCCTGGTTAGCCTAGTCATCGGCTCCGCAATCCTGAACAAATTCTGAACAAATCTCAGATAATAGCCAGCAAGTTCAAGAAAACTCCTAATCTCCGCTACTGAACTCGGGGTAGACCACGACTAAATTGCTGAAATCTTCTTCGGGGCTACTGAGATTCCGTCTCCTGTAATCACATGTCCGAGGTATTCAACCTTATCAAAGAAGAACTCATACTTCGAAAGCTTGCCATATAGCTTCTCCTTCCTGTGGGTCTCCAGAACTATCCTCAGGTGCTTCTCATGCTTCTCCGGGATGTTCGAATATATCAATATATCATCAATGAATACTACCACAAACTGATCTAGGTACTGATGAAACACCTTATTCATCAGGTTCATGAATACCGTCGAAACATTGGTCAACCAAAACGGCATCACCAAGAACTCAAATTGCCCATACCGAGTCCTGAAAGCTATCTATGGAATATCTTCCTTCTTCACTTTCACCTGGTGGTACCCCGACCTTAATTCTATCTTTGAGAATACCTTCGCTTTACTCAACTGATCAAATAAATCATCAATCCATGACAACTGATATTTGTTCTTGATAGTGAGGTTATTGAGTGCCTTGTAGTCGATACACATGCGTACCGACCCATCCTTCTTCGGTACAAACAATACCGGAGCACCATACGGTAATAAACTGGAGTGGATGAAGCTCTTGTCATGCAACTCATCCACCTGCTTCTTCAACTCTGCCAGTTCGCTGTTGTTCACCCTATAGATGTGCTGTGATATTGGCTCTACGCCTGGCACTAAGTCTATAGAGAACTCCATATCTCTGTCTGGTGGAAACCCGACAACTCCTCCGGAAAGACGTCCATATACTCTGCAATCAATGGATGTGGCAGCTCCTGCTCTTCCACCATAGCTCCACAGAAGTCTCATTCGCTCAGCTCTGCGGCTCCTCTGACGAACTCAAACTCTGGCTCTCCTGATGTCCAAAATAAAGCTCTGCCTCCATAAATATTGATACTAGCATGGCGTATATTCAACCAATCCATCCCAAGTACTATATTGTAGCACGAAAGTGTTATTACGAGTAGATGCACACTCAACTCTCTGCCTCCCAAGAAAACTCTTCGGTCCTTGCAAACATCACTGACCAGGATAATGCCACCCCCGGTCGTGATCTTGTAAGTCCTCGCCAATGGTTCAGTCTCAAGGTGATATTTCAAAGCAAAATATATAGATACGAAACTATGTGAAATACCGAAATTAAATAAAGCATAAGCTGGAAAAGAATCAAGATAAACTGAACATGATATAACATCACCGACTGGCCCCTCCTCCTCGACGGTCAAGGCGAAAGCTCGCCCCTGTCGCTGGGCACCTCTCTGCTGCTGCTGGTGCTGAGCAAACTAATACTATTGTGGTGGTAGAGGACATCCTCTCTGTTGTCCCGTCGGTGGTCTCACGGGTGCTCTCTGTGCCTGAGCTCCGTCCTGAGCTGGATGAGCTGGAACTTTAGGACAAGCCCTCAACTGATGGTCTCCTGATCCGCAGAATAAGCAATGGCCCAATCGTATCCTGTATGCATCCCATCCATGTCCCTGCTTCTTAAAGAATATGCAAGAAAAAGCTGCCCTCTGGATCTGGTGTATCTGCTGTACCGGCGCTCTAGCTGGTCCATGATACTGCTGCCCCGGCTGTTGAAAATGCCTCTGGTGCTGCTGCTAAAAATGAGGCCGCTTTATTGGACCTGTGTTGGTACTAAATCCTCCTATGTTTCTCGGCCTCTTAGACCCAAGCTCTAGATCATCCTCTGCCAGTTGTGCCTGCTTTAGAATCTCCTCAAAAGTAGCGGTGGGGTCTCCATTCGTATATGATTTGATCTTCCTGTTCAGGTCCTTCCTGAACTTCTTGGCCTTCCCTCTAGGGTTCTGTCCCTCCACAAAATGGCCTAGTCTGCAATACTCTGTCGCATGCTCATCCACCGTCATACCTCCCTGAATAAGGTACTGAAACTGGCACTCTAGAGATGTCAGAGCCACATCTAGAAATAACTTTTTCTTGAAGAGTACTTTAAAAGCTTCCAAAGTAAGTCCCAGTGCTGAGATCCTAGGATCCGTCCTGAACCAAGTCAGTACGATGTCGAACATCATGCTTCCTACGGCCTCTACCTACAACCTCTCAGGAATCTGTGCCAACCGCAGGTTCCGCTCAATGTCTTCTATCCATTCATCAGCATAAATAATCCCTTCAATGCCTTTAAATTCCTTCGGCCCCATCCTCTTGAAGTCTATGATAGTCCCCGGCCTCGGCTGCTGCGGGGTAAACTGAGGTGGTGTTATTTGTGGCTGGACTAAGGGGACTCTCTTGACTGCGGCGAGCGTAATCTGGTGAGCATTCTTAATGCCCTACCTCATAACCTCTGATTGACGCTACTGTACCTCCATCATTTGCTAAAAAAGCACAAACATCTGTGTTTGCTCGACTGGGATGGTGGGGGTGGATGATCCTCTGGAACTGTCGGCGCTGCCCTCTGTACCGGAGGTGGAGCACCTCCAAAAGCTGCTGCAGAAACGTCCACCTGGATCGGTGAAGCGGACCTCTGGAATGTAGCTGCTGGAACAACGTTTGCTGGTGCTGCTCTCGTAGGCGACGAAGTTCCCGACCTTGCTGACATTGCGCCTGAGCGCTGGGAACACGTCTTCGGTGCATCCTGAAGATATATTGAATAAAGGAATCAATATTGAGTATGATAGGATATCATCAAAGAAGGACATAATTATTCAAAGTAAAGCAAACATTCTAATGGATAAAGATAGCAAAATTGATATTAGAAGTGTTTCTTAGTTGTGATTGAGTATACTCTCAGCCTAAATCCTATATCCTAAAATAGGCTCGTAGTAGTACTCTAGGTGAGCACTACTACGATATCACTCTAATTGTGACTCTAGGACCTGTATGGACCACCACTAAAAATGTGTCACGATCCGCACCCGGAATGAGGGCACGAGTAGTGAGCAACGTCCAGTCTACGCCGCAGCATCGGTGGTAGAACGTTGTCTGGGTCAACTCTACTATCTAAATATCTCATACAATATATATATGCTAAGTTGTAACTCTTGATACTAGGAGACTCCATGATACTTAACTAATCCAACACTAACCTAGCTTAGTACCTCATGTTCAACCCAATACCCCACTGCTTTAGCATATTAACTGTAAACCCCCTCACCCAAAATTAGGCCTACTTGACCTAGATAGAGAGACTAGGGTTAGTCTGAATCCAATTAGAAATAGAACACGTCATTTATTTAATTTTGAATATATATATATCACTTAGCGCACCTTACCGTTGCTTCAATAATTAGAGCACTACACTAGCCATTACCTTCCTACAAACTTCACACTCTTGCCCTAGACATGACCGCCTTCTATTCTGACCTCGGTGTAACTTATAATTATACTCTCATGTGCTATATTTTAGTCGCACAACATTCATCGCAGACGTTTATATCTAATTCTAAATAAAATACGACTTTGTACCCTTGTGCGTTCCAATCGAAATTGGAGACACAATCTTGACCGTTTTGTGCATCCTAAATTAATGATAATATTCTACTCTGAGCCCCCTATGTCCATGACACTGGTATCCCACCTAATTTTATCCCCATGTACTTCTAATTAATTCAAGAACACCTTGCGCATTAATTTTAATTAATTTATTTCAAATTTCCATCTTTGTATAATTTTCTAATTATTGAGCTCTTTTATGCAAAAATGCATTAAGATGTCCACACCATTGGATAATACATGACGAAACCCATTTTTCCCCTTCATATAATTTTTCCCATAATTTTTGGAATGTGCAACGCGCAACATCGCCTCCTCATTTAAATCTAGCCCTTGCATTTTAAACAATGCAATTATAGCCCTCCAACATCCCCATGTAAGGCCAGGCCCAATCCCAAGAGTTGACCAAGCCCAAATTTTTCTAGGTCAACAAAATCCCAAATTTTACATGTATAAATACACAACTTTTCTCTTTTTTTCCTTTATTTTCCACAACCCCAAAACCTATTTTCCTAGCCGACCCTCCCCTATTCCATGTTCATCTCCTTCTTCCTCTCCTTCCCTCTGCCAGCCGCCGACTGGAGCCGAGCCCCGGCCACCTTCCCGCCGGAGCCAGTCTGGACCACCCCGCCTCACCACTGACCTCCTCCATCTCCTCCACGCTAAACCACCAACGCTGCAGCCTCCCATCTGGAATCGCCACCCTCGTCTTCTTTATCTTCTTTCCCAGTTCACCTACCGGAGACCCGAACCCCCTCACCGGAGACTCCTCCGCACGACGACCAACTCGCCAGAGCTCGCCCTCTCCGCCTGGACCAGACTCACCCGCTGCCAACCCGCCTCTCCTCGTCGACTGAACCAACAGCCTCGCCGGAGCACCTCCTAGTTCTCCTCCTCGACCTCCACTTCACCTTCTTCCCCGACCTCCTCCGCCTGCACTTCCTTCCGCCGGAGTCGACACCGCAGCTACGACCCTGCCGAACCCACGACCCCCCTCGACCCGCCGGGATCCTCCTATCACCACCATATGCCCGCTGGACCACTGCCAGCAATACCACCATTACCACCAGCACCACCCGAGCCTCCTCCTTCTTCCACCATTGTACCATACCACCAGCACCACCACCACCTCTCCTTCTTCCCCCTGAGTTGCTCCTCTTCGCCCTGACCTCCTCCTCGACCACGGCCTCCTCCTCCTTGGCCGGAGCACAGTCACCATCTCATCACCATCATCATCTCATCAATCATCATAATCATCATTAACTCATTAACATCATCACACCCATCCTCATCATCACCATTCATTATCACCATCATCATCCACATCATCACCATTATCCCAATCACCATCCTCGTCATCACCATCATCCCAATCATCTCATCCTCGTCATCACCATCACCCCTAACATCATCCTCGTCATCACCATCATCCCAATCACCCTCCACATCATCACTATTATCCCCATCATCATCCTCGTCATTACCATCATCCCAATCATGATCATCCACATCATCACCATCATCCCAATCACCATCCTTGTCATCACCATCACCCCATCATCATCCACATCATCACCATTATCATCATTTCCATCATCATTACCATCATCATCACCATTGTAATCATTATCACCTTAACCCTAACCAACATCATCACCCTCGTCATCATCCTCAACATCGATATCATTGTCGTCATCGTGGACCCGTCACCCTCGCCGAAGACAACCTGCAGCAGTCACCCCCAATTCCCGTGCCTGTGCACGCTGACCCCGAGAATGTTGGATTTTTCTACGCGACTTCCGGAGCAGGATATTGGGACTACATAGCTTTCTTGCCAGGCAAGTATACCTTGCCAAATTATTTACAGTATTTTGCATGCTATTTATATTTCTGTATATTCATTGCATGTGTAGTTTCGTTCAGTCATTACTATATATTAGATATGTTGACACACACTTGACACCTAGTATCATGAGAGGACAATCATTAGGCGTATGGGCTTTAATCACTCTGGAAAACTGTAGTATCTAGCTCACACTACGGTAGTGTATCGCACTGGTCGCTACCCCCAAGGTATGTCAATTTCTGGTGTCGCGCTGGTCGCTACCCCCGAGATATGTCAATTTCTGGTATCGCGCTGGTCGCTACCCCCGAGGTATGTCGATTTTTGATGTCCCCTGACGTGTGTGTGAGTTATGAGATTTAGATCGAGTAGCCTACCCTTGCCCATACGTCAAAAAGTTGTCCTCATTTGCATTCAAATAGATTGTCTTGTACAGCGTACTTATATATTTTCAAACATTATGCATGTTTACTGTATTCAATTTTCTTGCTTCTATGTATCTTGTTACGTCCCTCTGAGGACCTGGTCCCTTGCCAGGTATAGACGACCAGGAGTATCCGCAGGAGTACGGACCCGGACCTGACGCTTTACTTTCTGCCGAGGAGACCTTACCCACTGAGCATCATTGATTAGCTCTAACGATGGATCTTTTAGCTGATACTTGTATCACCTTATTCTATATTGGAGATTTTACTCTTCTCTCTTATTTTAGTTTGATATAGTCATTGGTAGTGGATTTGTCTCCACCCGACTATCATTTATGGATTATTCAGACTCTTTATTCTAGTTTAGTTAATTCCTTTCTGTGACTTGTTGTGTGGATGAGATTAGTACTTCTATGACTTGTGATAATATAGATACCACATGTGAGTTTTATTCATATTACAGCGTACGTGTGTATTATGGTATCCATATATTGGAGTTGCCATATACATATGACTGGCATGCTCACGTGTTTCTAGTCCTACGTATTTTGGGACTGGGGCGTGACATGTTTTTGTGGTGACCCATGCAGGTCGAGAGCATATTGTCTCGGTTATGTTACTGTACCGATCAAGCCTGCAATTAGGATTAGGGTATAGGATCTCATCCACAATTGACTATGACTCATCTTTCTTCCAATCTGTTCTATCTAAATAATCGCATCATGCTTGATTCATGTGCTTCCCTAATAGTTCCTTGAGTATAGCCTTCCCCTAGAACATAGAAACCCTTGTTGTTAGAATAATAATTAGGATAATAATCCTACCAAGAATACAAATAGAGTATTGACACATCACTAAGTTTAGAATATCTGGTGAAACCTAGCATTCCTTATCTATAGATTGGTTTACCATTACCCCTTGGTGTATTTATGAAGACTTGAGAGTAGTATAGACACTACTAGAGTTAATTAGAAATTTAACCATATTGTTTGACCCTAGTATTGAGAGACCACTAGAAATCCAAGGTTGAATATTAGGACCAAGCATAACTTTTATAGTGAGATAGTATTATAAAACTATATATTTAGATTCTTGTCTTGATAACTAGCAGGACAATACCTTAGGAAGCCAAGAGCAATGAAACGAACACTTCCCTAGATCATACCTTGAACACAGAGATTAGCATACCACCTTCCCCTTAGAAAACCATGATATTATCTAGAGTCCTTCTATTTAATTTTATATCTTGTTCCTCTGAAAACCTAGCGCTCGCTATTTGTGCGACGACTAATTATGTTCTTCTTTTCTTTCAACTCGTGCCACCTAACCCTTATATTCTTAATATTAACCCTTTTTGTTCTATGAGCACTATGATTAAGACCTAAGATGACCATTACCTATGGAGTTTATAATAGGATACCCTAATAAGTACCAATATTTTTTCTCGTATACCCTAATAGGAGTTTCTACTTTATCCTTAAGACGGTACAATATTAATTAATTCTTTTAAGTTGGATAGTATGCCTCACAACATAGTATCACATAGCCTCTTGACCCATTGATGAAGTATAATCGAATGACACCAACTATAGACTTGGATAAGAAGATAGTCTTTATTCAGACAGTAGAACTTAGAGGCCCATACCCCTATTTGGTCGACTAACAACTTAGACAAGGAGTTAGTATGACAACTGTAGAGACTGTAGAGTCTTACCTTCTTGTGAACTTGAATTATTTTTGTACCTTCTTTCATCGTAATCCAGTGTATTTATATCTTTTGTACTACCTTGACTTATGTCGCTATTATAGCCTAGTTTTGTAAGCTTACTCTTTTATCGAGCTTGATCATGATATATGTATTATTGGGTATACACATTAATACATTTCAGAATCAGTGTATTATGGTCTGATCAACCATAGTGCGCTTGGTTCGCCCCTCGCATAACTACTTACGTGGATTGAGATAAAATTAACCTAGCTTCTTAGACAAATGTACTTGCCCTCTAGACATATCTGAGCGTATCGTATCGGTTACATAACTGTACTAATACGAGCATGCGAATAAGAAATAATCAAATAGGATTTTAATCCACAACTGCCTTGACAATTCCTATTTGAATTCTTTAAACGCCTTGACTTCCATACTTCTATTCTATTACCTCCCCCCTTGAACTCTTTATTATTGTTTTCCGTCTTCCCTTATTTCGGAAAGACGAAACCTCGTGCTTGGTATAAGTTGATACATTGATAAGTACTAGATATACCCAATAGGCTAATCATATGACTTGGTGACTCTATTTTATAATTGATTAAGGGCATATCATAGATAATATATTTGTGTGTTAAAAACTTTTGAGGATTGAATAACATAATTAAATAATATTATTTTAGATTGTAATCAAGTGAGATTGGATAGAGAGAGACCATGCCTTATTTTAATTTCGAGGATGAAATTATTTTAAGTTGGGTAGATTGTAAACTCTCTCACCCAAAATTAGGCCTACTTGACCTAAATGGAGAGACTAGGGTTAGTCTGAATCCAATTAGAAATAGAACACGTTATTTATTTAATTTTGTAATATATATATCACTTAGCGTACCTTACCGTTGCTTCGATAATTGGAGAACTACACTAGCCATTACCTTCCTACAAACTTCACACTCTTGCCCTAGACATGACCGCCTTCTATTCTGACCTTGGTATAACTTATAATTATACTCTCTTGTGCTATATTTTAGTCGTACAACATTCGTCGCAGACGTTCATATCTAATTCTAAATAAAATACGACTTTGTACCCTTGTGCGTTCCAATCAAAATTGGAGACAAAATCTTGACCGTTTTGTGCAACACAAATTAATGATAATATTCTACTCTGAGCCCCCTATATCCATGACACTGGTGTCCCACCTAATTTTATCCCCATGTACTTCTAATTAATTCAAGAACACCTTGCGCATTAATTTTAATTAATTTAATTCAGTTTCCATCTTTGTGCAATTTTCTAATTATTGGGCGCTTTTATGCAAAAATGCATTAAGGTGTCTACACCATTGGACAATACATGACGAAACCCATTTTTCCCTTCCATATAATTTTTTCCATAATTTTCGGAATGTGCAACGCGCAACATCGCCCCCTCATTTAAACCTAGCCCTTGCATTTTAAATAATGCAATTATAACCCTCCAACATCCCCATGTAAGGCCAGGCCCAATCCCAAGAGTTGACCAAGCCCAAATTTTTCTAGGTCAATAAAACCCCAAATTTTACATGTATAAATACACAACTTTTCTCTTTTTTTCTTTTTTTTCCACAACCCCAAAACCTATTTTCCTAGCCGACCCCTCCCCTATTCCCTGTTCATCTCCTTCTTCCTCTCCTCCCCTCTGTCAGCCGTCGACTGGAGCTGAGCCCCGGCCACCTTTCCGCCGGAGCCAGTCTGGACCTCCACGCCTCACCACTGACCTCCTCCATCTCCTCCACGCTGAACCACCAACGCCGCAGCCTCCTATCTGGAACCGCCACCCTCGTCTTCTTCATCTCCTTTCCCAGTTCACCCACCGGAGACCCGAACCCCCTCACCGGAGACTCCTCCACACGACGACCAACTCGCCAGAGCTCGCCCTCTCCGCCTGGACCAGACTCACCCGCTGCCAAACCGCCTCTTCTCGTCGACTGAACCAACAGCCTCGCCGGAGCACCTCCCAGTTCTCCTCCTCGACCTCCACTTCACCTTCTTCCCCGACCTTCTCCGCCTGCACTTCCTTCCGTCGGAGTCGACACCGCAGCTACGACCCTGCCGAACCCACGACCCCCCTCGACTCGCCGGGATCCTCCTATCACCACCACATGCCCGCTGGACCACTGCCAGCAACACCACCATTACCACCAGCACCACCCGAGCCTCCTCCTTCTTCCACCACTGCACCACACCACCAATACCACGACCACCTCTCCATCTTCCCCCTGAGCTGCTCCTTTCTGCTCTGACCTCCTCCTCGACCACGGCCTCCTCCTCCTTGGTCGAACCTCCCCCCTGGCCAGAGCACAGTCATCATCTCATCACCATCATCATCTCATCAATCATCATCAACTCATTAACATCATCATCATCATCATCACACCCATCCTCATCATCACCATTCATTGTCACCATCATCATCCATATCATCACTATTATCCCAATCATAATCCTCGTCATCACCATCATCCCAATCATCTCATCCTCGTCATCACCATCACCCCTAATATTATCCTTGTCATCACCATCATCCCAATCACCCTCCACATCATCACCATTATCCCCATCATCATCCTCGTCATCACCATCATCCCAATCATGATCATCCATATCATCACCATCATCCTAATCACCATCCTCGTCATCACTATCACCCCATCATCATCCATATCATCACCATTATCATCATTTCCATCATTATTACTATCATCATCACCATTGTAATCATTATCACCTTAACCCTAACCAACATCATCACCCTCGTCATCATCCTCAACATCGATATCGTTGTCGTTATCGTGGACCCGTCACCCTCGTCGAAGACAACCTGCAGCAGTCATCCTCGATTCCTGTGCCTATGCACGCTGACCCTGAGGACGTTGGATTTTTCTATGCGACTTTCGGAGCAGGATATTGGGACTACATAGCTGTCTTGCCAGGCAAGTATATCTTGCCAAATTATTTATAGTATTTTGCATGCTATTTATATTTCTGTATATTCATTGCATGTGTAGTTTCGTTCAGTCATTACTATATATTAGATATGTTGACACACATTTGACACCTAGTATCATGAGAGGACAAACATTAGGCGTATGGGCTTTAACCACTCTAGAAAACCATAGTATCTAGCTCGCACTACGCTAGTGTGTCGCGCTGGTCGCTATCCCCGAGGTATATCAATTTTTGGTGTCGCGCTGGTCACTACCCCCAAGGTATGTTAATTTTTGATGTCCCCTGACGTGTGTGTGAGTTGTGAGATTTAGATCGAGTAGCCTACCCTTGCCCGTACGTCAAAAAGTTTTCCTCATTTGCATTCATATAGATTGTCTTGTACAGCGTACTTATATATTTTCAAACATTATGCATGTTTACTGTATTCAATTGGCTTGCTTCTATGTATCCTGTTACGTCCCTCTGAGGACCTGGTCCCTTGCCAGGTATAGACGACCAGGAGTATCCGTAGGAGTACGGACCCGGACCTGACGCTTTACTTTCTGTCGAGGAGACCTTACCTACTGGGCATCATTGATTAGCTCTAGCGATGGATCTTTTAGCTGACTCTTCTATCACCTTATTCTATATTAGAGATTTTACTCTTCTCTCTCATTTTAGTTTGATATAGTCATTGGTAGTGGATTTGTCTCCACCCGACTATCATTTATGGATTATTCAGACTCTTTATTCTAGTTTAGTTAATTCCTTTATGTGACTTGTTGTGTGGATGAGATTAGTACTTCTATGACTTATGATAATATAGATACCACATGTGAGTTTTATTCATATTACAGCGTACGTGTGTATTATGGTATCCATATATTGGAGTTGCCATATATATACGGCTGGTATGCTCACGTGTTCCTAGTCCTACGTATTTTGGGACTGGAGCGTGACATGAACCTAACATCACAGGGAAACTGATACCTATGCATCAGTTCAATATTTCCCTCTTTCTCTCATCTAATGTGTATCTTAAACCCCACAGTGGTATGCTCACTCGAGCACACTAACATCTGATACTTGCTGGACACCTTAACTCAACTTAACTATCTAGATACACTAACTGACATCCAACTAACTAATACATATATATCAACTGATATTCACTTAACCAAACTAAATAATACAGTCACAAATAATTCTAGCTCAACTTAATTAGATAATTAATACAATCATTATATTAATATTCAATATTTATTCCTAAAAATAAATCTCTATGGCAAATTACTAAACTACCCCTAGATGGAAAAGTGAGGGTGACACCCTCGACCGCCTCCCTCGTCCCCACCACGACGCGACCATGTTTGCCCCCAACCCCGACATAGGCAACCCCAAACGCGGATCCTCCCACTCATGCGTGGTCCTCCTCCGTCGACCCCTCT
Source organism: Iris macrosiphon (assembly GCA_036927795.1). Taxonomy (NCBI): domain Eukaryota; kingdom Viridiplantae; phylum Streptophyta; class Magnoliopsida; order Asparagales; family Iridaceae; genus Iris; species Iris macrosiphon. The sequence continues at coordinate 162,165,530 of JAYESA010000002.1, read as the reverse complement.
CTTAGGCGCTCCTCCTCCTTTCCTCCCGGTTCGATAAACCCTAACCTAGATCAGGACACAACTAGGACACACACACATACTGGACACAATCATGACATATGGACACACACATGACACAACCCTAACCCTGACACATAGACCCGAATACATGGACACAGACACAGGACACAACCCTACATGACATGATTTGTACTAACACAGACATACATGTAGACACGCTTGGACACGGAAACATACGGGCACATATGGATACACGTGGATACGAAAATACATGGAGATACATCCGGACATACATGGAGACATACCCTAGTTAGTATGGAAGTTTGGTTGCATAATTAGAAAAAAAATTTGTACTAGTGTATCACACACATGGACACACATAATACAACATCCACAAATATGCTATATAGTTATTTGATAGGATTTTATTATGAATTTAGTATCATATGTTATTGAGTATCATATAATTGCTTGTGAGTATAGAATTGTGTGTGTGTGTTCATGTGTATGTGTGTGTTCATGTATATGTGTGCATGTGTGTGTGCATGTGCGTGTCAAGTCACTACTAAATTTTGTCCAATTAGCGATGGGATGTTGGATTATATGAGAAGTGCAGTGCACACGGGATATTGGATTAGCGACGGGATGCTGGATTATACCTTTATACTTCATAGCCATTGATTTGGGGGGTTCTTTTGATATTATATATATAAGATGTGGTCGAGATGTTGGATTATATGAGAAATGCTATAGGTAGTGTGGGAGAGTGACAATTTGGTTATGACATGACACAGGACAAGACACAGACCCTAACCCAAAGCCGAGATACGACACAAATTCTAACCCTATCTGAGTTAATTAGACACAGTCTTGGGTATCAAGTGAGGTATTGTGTAGTACACACTTGTGCATAGTGCAATAAGGGTGTGTGTGTGGATTTCTTGGTGCTGCGGACACTAACCCTATCCTAATCCTAACTCGGATACACATACACGCAAACACTAATACTAACACTAACATCAGGAGGATGAGCTACCTATTGTAACAAATATTATAGATGTAGACTCAACAAAAGTTTCTCATTACACATCTAATCGTATGGAAGAGGTATAATTATCCGAAGAGGAAGACAAAGTAGATAAAAGTGAAGATGAGGAAGAAGAGGAAGAAGAAGAGGAGGATGAGGAAAACGAAGAAGATAAATTTTCAGAAGAGGAATAAAATTCATTTAGAACTCTAGCCATGTACTGTATTTTTAATGTGGAATTTAACATCTATTTTAACTATATGGATACATATATTTATATTGTTATCAATTATATTCTTTGTTTTTATCTATCTTACCAGATGACACCCATGATCCGAGCACGTGCATGTCGCTTGAGAGTGGTACCTCTTACTGTTAAGGAGGAAGTGGTACCTCCTACTATTAAGGAGGAAGTGACTGTTAAGAAGGAAGTGGCACCTCCTAATATTAAATTTGAAGCGTTTGTTAAGGAGGAAGTGACAACTCCTACTGTTAAGGAGGAAGTGGTACCTCCTACTGTTGGGCAGGCACCAGCTCGGAGGGGGAGTTCCAGTCATCCAGCACCTATAGCGAAGATTGATCACCTAGACGCTGCTTATGCGAAGGATCTGAGGGACTGGGTTCTGCCCCAGCGTATTAGATTTCCTTGAGAGATTAAGAAATTGGATAAGACTTATGGTATGACTGTGATACTTTTATTGTACTTATTGTGTGACTGTGATACTTTTATATTGTGCTTTTTGTATAACTGTGATACTTTTATTTTCTGTTTATTGTGTGACTGTGATATTTTATATGCTTTTGTGATATTTGGTACCCAAAAAATTCAACGAAGGGTTGCTCTGGGTTTGCCTATTTTTATGAACTATTATAAGTCTGTGTATTTGTTTTATTATCATATGTTATTATCGGGTATGGCCAAATAACGCGGATCGTTCGAAGGTCGATCCTCTAGATGGAGTGCTCCTCCGGTATAGGCTACTGGTTCCGGATTCTCGTCGCAGAGTACTCCAATGCACCAATATTTAGCATCTCTGACTCCATCGATGATACGATATGGCAGTCCTCCTGGGACGAGTATAGGCTATTGGATGACCAGAAGGCTCGTGATCGCGAAGGAAAATCGATCCAAGGTTGGATCACGCCTGAGCAGTGGACTGCGGTGAGGGCTAGATTTCACGATCCGAGGTACAAGGAAAGGTCTGAGAAGGCCAAGGCGGCTAGGAAGAAGGCAACAAAGTGGTGTGGTGGCTCAATTTCGATGATCGTTTGGTATATTTTTTATTTCAGATATATTATTTTAATGCAAGTATGGTAAAATGGTAGTAGGATAAAATATTTAATTTTAGTGCTAAATAATATATTTTTAATAGGTACAAAGGGGTGAGGATGCCAACATGGTGACCGTCTTCCTGGCCACCTATCGAAAGGGCAGGAATCTCATTGATGAGAGGGCCTCGCACACCTATGTAAGTATTACTTTACTTTGTGTTAATTTTAATATAACTTAGAAAATATGCAAATAAATATCCATGTAGTTAGTAATAAGTACCTTAGACACATTAGCAATTATCGAGTATCCAAACTTTTTTAGACCGAGTACCTTAGGCTGCATTAGCGGATGACTGCTAGTGCACCTACAAGGTGAGAGGCTGGTACTTCCTCGCATCCCTCTCTAGCTCCACCGACGGACGAGCTGTGGGTGACCGTCGCTGGTGGTCTCTAGAGGGGTACGTACTACGGTACGGGATCCTATGGCGCCCTTGTTGTGACGCAATCCTCTAGGACCTCCACTGCAAGTGTGCATTCCCCACAGCCCTTGCAGTCGTCGGCACGAATCCAGGAGACCGTTGACCGTCAGATTGCGTCTCTTCGTGACGAGTTGCTACGGAGGATAGAGGAGTAGCCCCTGTCCTAGCCGTAAGCGGACGATGCGATGATCATCGCACGATTTGATACGCTTGAGCGTAGCATCATGAAGCTCAGGGATATGCCAGTTGATCTTAGAGCGTCGACAAAGTATAGCTTGACGGAGCTGCAGGCATCACAGCTGTCCATGGACGAGAGGCTGACAATGATGCATGATTCAATGGTTCATAGCAGTACGAGGCTGTTATCTACCATGGATTCATACAACCATCGACTAGCAGTATTGGAGCAGATACGTCCTCTTGGTGCGCCTTCATCGACAAAGACTCCACCGACTTCACTGCCTTCTCCATCGATATCGGTGTCGATTTTACAGGTACAGTATAATTTTTTCTTATCCCTGATGCGCGACGGTGGTCAGCCTCCTTCAGATCCGCAATCGTCCTAGTTATGATAGTTTACTGATATTTGGTCATTTATGAATATTCTTTTATTTTGAGGCTTTCATACTTTATTTCTTGCACTCAGTTGTGTGGATATTTATTATATTCTTTAAAACAAGATTTTCTCCTGACTCGGTTTGTAATCCCAATGTTTTATTTTTTCAAATTTTACTATATTATTAATATTAAATGTATGTTAATTTATCGGTATTGAGTGTTCTACCGAAGGGGTCGACAAACCCAGCGAATTCAACGGAGGGTTGCTCCGGGTCTATTTATATAAATTATGAATTCATAAAACTGCAGAAATATTGGTTTGGAAACCATTTTATATTCTATATTTTATTTTTTTACTGAAAATTTAGCGACGTTTAGCGACGTTTATATACGTCGTTAATTATGTCTCTAAATCGTTGCTAAATTCGTCACTGAATACATCGCTAATTATGTCGCTAAATAAGTCGCTAAATACGTCGCTGAATATCACTAAATTGCTGACATGGAAGTATTTGCCAGGTCAATAAAATGTCGCTAAATGTGTTGCAAAACATCGCTAAAAAAGAAAAAAATTAGCGGAATTTAGCTACACAAAATTCGTCGCTAATTTAGCGACGTTGTGTCGCTAATTTAGCCACGTTGCATCGCTAAACGTCACTAATATGAAAAATATTAGCGACGCAAATATGTCGCCAGAAAACGTCGCTATAGCGACGTTTTGTGATATTTTTTCTGTCAGCGACTAGCTTAAACGCGACTTCATTGAAACATCGCTAATTACGTTGCTAAATTTTTTAGCGATATTTTTAGGTCATTTAACGACGTTTCCAGACGTCGCTAATTTGACTTATTCTGGTAGTGAAAGTCAACTTAATAGATGGTGCATGGAACCTATATAACATGTTTAAATTTGTCGAGCAAGCGAGAAGCCTTCCCATCAGTGCATTCATGTACAGATAACCCACTAGATTGCTTGCAGGGTGCCGAAGAACCTCGTTCGGTACGGAAATCCCTTTCGTGCGTGCTAAGGCGTAGAGTTCGCTCTGGAGACTTGAAGCGTTGCGTTCGGAGATAAAGCGCATAAACAAGACTTAATGTTGGAACATCGCCTATATACCATTCCATAATTGTAGTACTTGGCACGCTTTTATTGTTTCAAGAGAGACAAGACTTGAGCGACTTGTAATCTCGGCCTAGCGCCATTTACAATACTTAAATAATTTTAATAAAGTGCTTGTTTTACTTCTACACTTGTGTTATTCAATGCTTCGTTATTGACGACTGTGTGAACTTGTTACCAATTGCCTGTTCGTTTCTTATTTTGCTGCATTCAGACTATCTGTGCAACTCTGTGACTTAGTTATTTTACCGCATGTTCGGATCATGGTCTTGCACGAACGTAGCTTTTGCTCGTGAGCCATCATGTCCATATGGGAATGGTCGTCCCGCGGGATCGCTGGCATGGTGATTCGCGGCTAGCAGGGACGGTCGATTACTTGCGGGAGATCGGGACGTGACATGGATGATATTAAAGGTCAAGATCATAGTTTTTCATCAACTCCAGCCATCCTTTTTGTCTCATGTTAAGATCCTTCTGGGTAAAGACATACTTCAAACTCTTATGATCAGTATAAATCTCTACTCGATCTCCATATTGGTAATGTCTCCAAAGTTTTAGTGTGAAAACAACTGCCACTAACTCCAAGTCGTGCGTCGAATAATTTCTTTCATGATCCCAAAGTTGCTGGGATGCATAAGCTATAACCTTGCCATGCTGCTTAAGAACGCACCCCAGTCCCTTGCCTGACGCATCACAATATACTGTGAATCCACTTGTCCCATCTGGAAGCGTCAAAATAGGTGCCATGATCAATTTCTAATTAAGCTTCTCGAAAGAGGTCTGACATGCTGTCACGACCCGCACCCGGATATTCGGGCACGAGTGCGTGGGTACGTCCAGCCTACGCCGCAGAGTCGGCGGTAGTACGCTGTCTAGGTCATATCCACAGATAATAAATCTAGCTCATTCACAATTAAAGTAGGCAAGATAATAATAGGAAAAGAATGCTTAAGATTTCAAATGAAATAAATGTGACAACAGATCAAATGTTTAATACAGAATCTAGATTGAAATCGGGGACAAACCCGATTGCTAAGGTAAAAGAGCATAAATAAATAGCTACTGCTAACTACTCTGCAGAAGTAGTCTCCTGGGTGGGAACTGGCTCCTCATATGTGTCATCTGTTCCCTCATAGGGGCCATAATAGGTAGGGGCAAAATTCTCATCATCGCCTAAAACAACGGATCCAGTCAGGAAAGGAGCAAAGTACACAGTGCACAACAAGATTAAACTAAATATTTTATGACAAGTAGAAAAGAACTGACTAAGTATCATGTTGAGGATATGTATAAATAAGTAGTAAAATTAACTAAGAGTTAATTACTAGAAATCAGGAATATAAGTAAAACAGGATTAATTGCTATAAACCAGGGACATGAGTAAAACAGGAATATAACGAGACAAGAAAATGAAACTGCAACAAGACATCAGGAACTGCAACAAGACAAGAAACTATTGTGTATGAACTTGTGTATTTAGAATACATAGTTGGCATATAGGGGTTTATAAGGCTAATAAGGCCGTCATAGACGACTAGTACACAATGACTATGGGAATAATCAAGTATAAGGCTGATGGTACAGTCGCGTACCAACAGCTGGCACACAATGACTACAGGGGGAAGGGTAAACCACATGCCTCCTAGTATTCTCCCGCCCGACACGAAAAGCAAGACATGAAATCCAATATTCAAGACATGAAATCCAGATTCTAACACTACGTGTAAACATCCAATGGTACTAGTATGGCAAGGAATTTATTTATCACAATATAAAGATTAAACTTGAAGTGCAGGTACTTGCCTGATGTTTGGATCCAATTACAGTTATGTTCTCGGGGAAAATTCCAGAAATGTGTCCAGATGCTGAAATAAATATTACCATCATGCTCAGAAGATATCAAATAGCTAGAAACGCTTGTCCTTGGGTCCAATTTGGAGACAAGGGCAAAAATGGCAATTTTGGGCCAAAACGGGATTCGCATGTGGGCCCGCTTTGCACCGAAAAATGCGTCGGGGTCAAAGGTCTCCAATTTCACCAAACTTAGTGTCAACAGGTCAGGAACGATGATACGAACCCAACGGAACTTCCAGAATTGGATTCCGATGAGCCGATCACAAAATCGCCCGTCGAGCGGGGCCTGTGGGGCCCACGACACGCGATTTCGTCAACGTTCTCAGAATCGAACCAAACTTGGTTCACAGGACCAGCGTATCGCTACGAGTCCGATGGCGCAAGTTTCGTCTCGATCCGACGAGTGTACAAGAAGTTAGGGCAAATTGCAGAAAAGTCGGATACGGGACGATGTCCGCGGATACGCGTTGATTCCGGTGTGCACGCACACCCGAATCAGCTTCCGCGAAATCTCACACGTCCGTATCGACGGCGCGCACGTATCTGTGAAGACCACGCGCGACCAAGTCGTCCCGTTTGGCGGGGCGTACTCAGTTCCGGGGTGAAACAGGGTCTGGTTTTTCCTGTTTTTGGATCGCGGTGTGCGATCACCACAGGACGCGATGCCCCGAGCGGTTTGTCCGGGCACCGGGAGGGTCATACAGGCTTCACAACGCAATTTACGAAATTGAAAACGGGGCAGCGAGGAGAAAGATATGAGTACCTGAACAGGACCCGAAAATCGGGGAAAAGCCGTGTCCGTGTCGTGTCCGACACGACACGAGAATGGGGATTAGGGTTAGGGTTTCTGATTTCCAGCGACGGCCGGCCGGCGGAGGGCTGAGCGGCGCTGCTGGGGCCGAGGGTGGTTCGCCGGGGCTGGGCGGAGCTGGTGGCGGTCGGGTGGCGCCGGATTCCGGCGGAGGCGGCTGCCAAAGCTGCTGCAGTGTCGGGCGCCGGAGGGAAGTCGACGGCGAGCTGGGCACGGCGAGGGAAGAGGGAGGAGGAGATGGCGCTGGAGGCTGGCCTGGGCTGCGGACTCAGGCGGGCGGCACGGTGTCTGGACGAGCGCGTCGCCGGAGCTAGGGAGACCGGCGGAGGGTAGGGGAATGAGGCCTGAGGAGGAGAAGAGAGGGGGAGGGATTTATAGGGGTTGCCGGGGAGGTACGGTGAGCGTGGAAAGCGGAGGCGTGGGCGGAGAAGGCGGAGCGGAGCGGGGACGTGGGCTGGGACGCGCGGCGCTGCGCGGGGAGGCCGGCGCGGGACGCGGGCGGCGTGGGGAGAGGGGGAAACGGTCTCCGGGTCGGGTAGGCGGCGGGTCGGGTCTGACTGACCCGACCCGACCCGGTAGGAAACGGGTTGGGCTGGGCTGGTTGCTGGGCCGGTCCACTGGGCCGGGCCGGGCCCAAAATAATAATAATAACAGTAATAATAATAATAATAAAAACAATTAATTAATTACCCTAAATAGTTTTTAGGCATTTAAAAATAGGTCCGAGGCCCAATAAATTCCAGAAAAATTATCCTAAGTCCAGTTTTCCATTTTACACCCAAAAATGTTATTTTCATAATATTTTAATATTATTTATTGACAGTTAAAAATCATTTAATAATTAGAACCTGGTTTTTAATTACAGAAAATTTCCAGAAAATTCCAGAAAATTGTGAAAAAATCCAAGTTTAATATTTTTAAAAAATCAGGGGCTTACAATCTACCCAACTTATAAAATTTCGTCCTCGAAATTAAAAAATATGGTAGGGTCCTCCATATCCAATCTTACTTGGTTACAGTCTAACGGGTTCCTCTCAGGTGAACATTGCAGTCGCTACCCAACTTAGAATTTACCCATCTTCACATAAGGCTATACAACTGGTAAAGCTATGTCCCAACTTATATAATCATGGTATTGAATCCTTAAGTCTTTAACACCAACCACATCACCTATGGTATTCCCTTAATCGTATATAAAGGGTCGTTATCAATGCGACCAGTCTGTGGGGTATATCTAGTACTATCTATATATCAAACTTATACCAAGCACAGGATTTTGTCTTTCCGAAATAAGGGAAGACGAGGATCACTAATAAAGAGTTCAAGGGCGAGGTGGTAGAACAGAGGTATAGGGATCAAGGCGTTTAAGGAATTCTAATGGGAATTGTCAGGCGGTTATGGATTAAAATTCTATTCTGGTAATCATTTGTCCGCATGCTCGTATTAATACAGTTATGTAACTGATACGATATGCTCAGACATGTCTAGGTCAAGTATATTTGTCTATTAATCACTACGTATCTCAATCCACATAAAGTAGTCGTGCGAAGTGCGAATCAAAATGCACTAAGGTTGATCAGACCGTAATACACTGATTCTGAATAGTATTAGTGTACGCGTCCAATAATACATATGTCATGAACAAGCCTGATAAAGAGTAAGCTTGCAAAACTAGGCTATGGAATAGCAGCATAAATAAAGTACAGCAAAATTAAGTGCGCTAGATGATGATGAAAGGAGGTACAAATTATTTAAGTTCACAAAACAACTACACACAATAAGCAAAATAACAAAAGACTCTACAAACTCTATAGTTATCAACTATAAAAAAAAAAAATATACCAGGTTATTAGCAAGTTCAAAAATTTTTTAGGTTGGGGCAGAGGTCACGAACCAATAGGCATGAGCTAAACAATACTAGAAAAGGTATCTACGAATCACTTACGCGCATTAGCTGCTCCCAGAGTCTGCGCGTTCTCCACGGTCATCACGTAAGCTTGTCCGCGTCCTGGAGCAGCGGCACAGTCCCTCACTTGATGTGCTGTTGATCCACAATATAGACAGGCACCTAGTCTCTTCCTACAAACTTGCCAGGTGTGACCTTGTTTTTTACAAAAGCCACAAGTGGGAACTCGTTGGTTCTGTCCTTGAGCTTGGTGTTGGGGTGCTGTGGCTCGAGGGAGAGGACGCTGGGTTTGCTGCGGGGCCCTCTGCTGTGGTTGTTGTTGGAACGGGCGTTTGTGGGGTCCCAACCTTCCAGTATCTCTCTCCCGCTTTAGTTTATGCCCCATGTCTCTCTCAACACCTTGTGCCACGCTCAAGATTTCCTCGTATGTGCGAGCTCGGCTAGTGGTGACAGCAAGGCGAATATCAGGAGACAACCCCTTCTTGAATCTACGGGCTCTATCCTCAGGGGTACGAACCATGTATTCCGCAAAGTGGCTCAATCTGCTAAATTCAGCGGTGTACTCATCAACAGAAAGGTTACCTTGTTCCAACCTCTCGAATTGACTTTCGAGAGCTTCCCGAGCCACTTCGGGATAAAATTTCTCCTTAAACAGCCTCTTGAAATCCTCCCAAGTGAGATCAGGAGCAGATAGTTGGGGTTCGTCTCTAAACCAGGTCCGAGCTATGTCGAACAGTTGCAGGCTTGCCGACTCCACTTTGAGATCATCAGGGACCCGAGCAGTCTTCAGGAGTCGCTCCACATTCTCTATCCATTCATCGGCATAGAGAATACCTTTAGTCCCATAGAATTCCAGGGGTTTAAGGTTCTTAAAGTCCTTGGCACTTCCTGGCCTCTTGTGTGGTGCCTCCTGGGACCGAAGAGCTTCTGAAAGGCTAGTCCGTAGCAGTGCAGTCTGTTCTTTCTGGGATTCTACTAGTCCCTGGAACACTCCGAGTAGCTGTGCCCCGTCTAGAGTAACTGTCGGAGTAGTTGGAGGCGGAGGGAGCGCAAGAGTTTCAGGCATAGTCTGCTCAGCGGGTTCGGATGTGCCTCCTACAGTATTCCTTGTCTGAACCATTCTGGAAGATTAAGGGATAGGAAGATTAGAATAGATTACTTGGAAATCAAGGGCGATAGGAAAATTGACTAGGACTGATATCAAGATTTGAAATAAAAGATCCTATTCTGTGAATGAGCTTTTTCCTAAAATCCTCAATATGGTTGCAGGCCTGTTCGGTCCCTAAGTTGAACCCGAACAATTTAGTCGTTTGACCTGCATGGGCCACCCCAAAAATGTGTCACGACTCGCACCCGGATATTCGGGCACGAGTGCGTGGGTACGTCCACCCTACGCCGCAGAGTCGGCGGTAGTACGCTGTCTAGGTCATATCCACAGATAATAAATCTAGCTCATTCACAATTAAAGTAGGCAAGATAATAATAGGAAAAGAATGCTTACGATTTCAAATGAAATAAATGTGACAACAGATCAAATGTTTAATACAGAATCTAGAATGAAATCGGGGACAAACCCGATTGCTAAGGTAAAAGAGCATAAATAAATAGCTACTGCTAACTACTCTGCAGAAGTAGTCTCCTGGGTGGGAACTGGCTCCTCATATGTGTCATCTGTTCCCTCATAGGGGCCATAATAGGTAGGGGCAAAATCCTCATCATCGCCTAAAACAACGGATCCAGTCAGAAAAGGAGCAAAGTACACAGTGCACAACAAGATTAAACTAAATATTTTATGACAAGTAGAAAAGAACTGACTAAGTATCATGTTGAGGATATGTATAAATAAGTAGTAAAATTAACTAAGAGTTAATTACTAGAAATCAGGAATATAAGTAAAACAGGATTAATTGCTATAAACCAGGGACATGAGTAAAACAGGAATATAACGAGACAAGAAAATGAAACTGCAACAAGATAGCAGGAACTGCAACAAGACAAGAAACTATTGTGTGTGAACTTGTGTATTTAGAGTACATAGTTGGCATGTAGGGGTTTATAAGGCTAATAAGGCCGTCATAGACGACTAGTACACAATGACTACGGGAATAATCAAGTATAAGGCTGATGGTACAGTCGCGTACCAACAGCTGGCACACAATGACTACAGGGGGAAGGGTAAACCACATGCCTCCTAGTATTCTCCCGCCCGACACGAAAAGCAAGACATGAAATCCAATATTCAAGACATGAAATCCAAATTCTAACACTACGTGTAAACATCCAATGGTACTAGTATGGCAAGGAATTTATTTATCACAATATAAAGATTAAACTTGAAGTGCAGGTACTTGCCTGATGTTTGGATCCAATTACAGTTATGTTCTCGGGGAAAATTCCAGAAATGTGTCCAGATGCTGAAATAAACATTACCATCATGCTCAGAAGATATCAAATAGCTAAAAACGCTTGTCCTTGGGTCCAATTTGGAGACAAGGGCAAAAATGGCAATTTCGGGCCAAAACGGGATTCGCATGTGGGCCCGCTTTGCACCGAAAAACGCGTCGAAGGTCTCCAATTTCACCAAACTTAGTGTCAACAGGTCAGGAACGATGATACGAACCCAACGGAACTTCCAGAATTGGATTCCGATGAGCCGATCACAAAATCGCCCGTCGAGCGGGGCCTGTGGGGCCCACGACACGCGATTTCGTCAATGTTCTCAGAATCGAACCAAACTTGGTTCACAGGACCAGCGTATCGCTACGAGTCCGATGGCGCAAGTTTCGTCTCGATCTGACGAGTGTACAAGAAGTTAGGGCAAATTGCAGAAAAGTCGGATACGGGGCGATGTCCGCGGATACGCGTTGATTCCGGTGTGCACGCACACCCGAATCAGCTTCCGCAAAATCTCATAGGAGGGTCATACAGGCTTCACAACGCAATTTACGAAATTGAAAACGGGGCAACGAGGAGAAAGATATGAGTACCTGAACAGGACCCAAAAATTGGGGAAAAGCCGTGTCCGTGTCGTGTCCGACATGACACGAGAATGGGGATTAGGGTTAGGGTTTCTGATTTCCAGCGGTCGAGAAGAAAGATATGAGAGCTGAGCGGCGCTGCTGGGGCCGAGGGTGGTTCGCCGGGGCTGGGCGGAGCTGGTGGCGGTCGGGCGGCGCCGGATTCCGGCGGAGGCGGCTGCCAAAGCTGCTGCAGTGTCGAGCGCCGGAGGGAAGTCGACGGCGAGCTGGGCACGGTGAGGGAAGAGGGAGGAGGAGATGGCGCTGGAGGCTGGCCGGGGCTGCAGACTCAGGCGGGCGGCGCGGTGGCTGGACGAGCGCGTCGCCGGAGCTAGGAAGACCGGCGGAGGGTAGGGGAATGAGGCGGAGGAGGAGAAGAGAGGGGGAGGGATTTATAGGGGTTGCCGGGGAGGTGCGGTGAGCGTGGAAAGCGGAGGCGTGGGCGGAGAAGGCGGAGCGGAGCGGGGACGTGGGCTGGGACGCGCGGCGCTGCCCGGGGAGGCCGGCGCGGGACGCGGGCGGCGTGGGGAGAGGGGGAAACGGTCTCCGGGTCGGGTAGGCGGCCGGTCGGGTCTGACTGACCCGACCCGACCCGACCCGGTAGGAAACGGATTGGGCTGGGCTGGCTGCTGGGCCGGTCCACTGGGCCGTGCCGGGCCCAAAATAATAATAATAACAGTAATAATAATAATAATAAAAATAATTAATTAATTACCCTAAATAGTTTTTAGGCATTTAAAAATAGGTCCGAGGCCCAATAAATTCCAGAAAAATTATCCTAAGTCCAGTTTTCCATTTTACACCCAAAAATATTATTTTCATAATATTTTAATATTATTTATTGATAGTTAAAAATCATTTAATAATTAGAACCCTGGTTTTTAATTACAGAAAATTCCCAGAAAATTCCAGAAAATTGTGAAAAAATCCAATTTTAATATTTTTAAAAAATTAGGGGCTTACACATGCATCTGTCCAATCAAAGCACACATCCTTCCGTGTTAGCTATGTCAAGGGTACGAAAATTCTAGCAAAGTCTGCCATAAATTGTCGATAATATCCCGCTAATCCCAGGAAAGTACAAACTTCTGCAACTGTCCTGGGTACTGGCCACGTCTCAATGGCTTCTATCTTCTTGGGATATACCTCCACTCCAACTCTGGCAATGATGTGGCCCAAGTAGGAAATACAATCAAGCCAGAACTTGCATTTGTTGAACTTTGAATATAACTTATGCTCTCTGAGAATTTGAAAAACTACTCGAAGATGCTGCTGTGCTCTGCTTCACTCTAATTGTACACCAAGATGTCGTCGATGAACACTATCACAAATTTGTCCACGTGAGGCATAAAAATAAGATTCATGAGATCCATAAATACTGTTGGCGCATTAGTTGCTCCAAAAGGTATCACTAGAAACTCTCAATGGCCATATCTTGATCTGAACACCATCTTGAGTATATCTTCTTGCTCTCTTACTATGATCTGATGATATCCAGACTGTAAATCAATCTTTAGAAATACGGTCGTTTCACTAAGCTGGTCGAATAAGTCATTTATACAAGGCAATAGATACTTATTCTTGATGGTTATCGCATTGAGGGTACGATAATCAATACATAATCGTGATGTGCCATCCTTCTTTTTCACAAGTAGCATTGGGGCTCCCCAAGATGATCCACTAGCAAGAATGAATCCATTGGTTCTCAATTATTCAATCATTCGATACAAGACTTCTAACTCTGAAGATGCCAATAGACTCTTTCTGATACTAGGGATGTTCCAGAAAGTAGATCGATGGTAAACACAATTTCTCTTTCTGGTGGCATGCTTGGAAGTTCTTCTGAAAATACATCTGGGAATTCACTAACAACTCTGGAGAATCATACTTTTTCTGTTACTGCAATTCTCAAGGTTACTGGTGATGACTCTGTCTCGCCTCTAAAAAATAAGAATTTTTCTTCTCGGAGAATATGAAAGATAACCTTGCCAGCATAGAAATCTATCGTTGTGTATCGAGCACTTAACCAATCTAAGCCTAAGATGATGTCATAATCTCCCAAAGAAAATTCTATCAATCTAGCAAGAAATTCTCGCCCGCATACTATGACTCGACATGATGCATAAACTCTATCGACTGCCACGATATCGTTACCTGTAAGTATATTAAGTCTTACTGATAAGGATTCGGGTTCCAAACCAACTCGTATCGCAAATCGTGCAGACATAAAAGAATGTGATCCACCTGAATCAAATAATACTGAAGCTGAATGAGAGTTGAGGAGAATGGTACCTGCCACTACTTCACCTGAAGCTAACTGCTCTTCCATAGTGAGTGCCATTGCCTAATCTCGTCCTCTCGGTACTGGTTCTCTTTGTTGCAGACCTCATTACCTGACCTGTGCTTGAGCATGGGCGTGTGCATACTACTGTGGCCTTTGTTTCTGGTATACTTGAGATTGGGTCGACAAAGGCCTCTAACCCTGGTTCTGCGGAGCCGGCACTGGAGCCCTATACTGTGGTCCTGCCGGGGAAGATGATGATGAACTAGATCTGTGTGGGCAAGCTCCCACTTTGTGTCCTGGAGCTCCATAAGCTAAACATAATCCTTGTGCTCTGCGACTATAAGAAAATACGTTCCCAGGTTTCCCACAATGAGAATACCCTACTGATGAAGATGTCCTTTACAATTGGGGTCGAGTTGGTGCTGTTTGCTGGACCGAGGCTGTTGATACTGGCCTCTTCGAAGATCCAATGGTTAAGGCCCTAACTGTCGGGGATTGTGTTAAAGACTGGGAGTAAGAACCTCCTGAGGTGTGGGTCTTATTCCTTCCTCTAGTTCTATCTATGATTCTTTGGGAGGTATGCTCATGCCTCCTTGTTGCTCGCAATACGACATTGAAAGTCTGGAACTCATGCTTTTCTACTGTCAATATGATCTCCAGGTGAAGTCCCTGCTGGAACCTCCTAGCTCTTTCTAATTCGGTCGCTACCAAGGTGGGAGCATACCGACTTAGTCTGCGGAACTCTGTCGCATAGCCGTTCCCATTGCTATGCACCATCAAAACCTGGTAAGATAACACAAAGTACTTAAATATTTTTATTATATAGTTAAACAATATTAATTATCAATATAATATATTTTCTTAACGTTTCGTACACAGACGGAGAAGCTGGCGAAGGAGGGGGAAGATCCCTCTAGTATCAGTTTTGCCGATATTTTTGAGTATACACACAAGGGGAGGAAGGACGGGAGCTACGTGGATGAGAAGGCCAGTAAGAGTACTGTAAGTATTTTAATTTATATTATAAGTTAGAACAATATGATATATTAGAATTTATATTACAAGTTAGAAGTCCATTAGAAAATTAAGCATGAGTCATTGTCACGCCCCAGTCCCAAAATACCGAGGGACTAGACACGTGGCAATGGCCAGCAGCACACACTGATGGACAAACCCAATTTAATGGATCCACCAGGGCGTACTTAAGCTGTAGTACAACAATAAGGGTCTAGATATACTAATCTCATCCACAGAAAATGAATATAGCAATATCAGAATCAATAAGCAAGATCAATCACAATAAAACATAATCTCGGGAAATAACCGATAATGTGTCTGATACATCTGTCAAGATACAAGAATAAAGATAACCACAGCAAATACTGAGTATAGAAATAATATATACTCAGAAGATACCCTCAGGGATCACTCGTCTACTGGATCTGGTACAGCTCCAGTGTCTGCTCCTGCTCCTGCTCCTGCTAATGCTCCTGACCCGTATACCTCGGGATCGATCTCGTCTGCTAGTCCTGGGGACATAATCCGGATCCAGGTCCTCAGGGGATATAGCAAGGTACAAAATAACTCATGCCAAAATAAATGCAGTGCAGCAATAAATGAAATAAATAGGGTCAATATGTAACCATCTATGTGAAATGCAAGAAAGAGCATCACTAGTGCTCAGGCTGAGACCACTACAAGCTCTGTGTCGGGGAGCCGATAGCAGTAATAACGAGTAATGTGCCTAGCTCTGCTGGAGAGTCTACGACCTCACAATAGTAGTAGATATATATAAAACAGCATGTAGCCTGTGTGTCTCTCCCCACCCAATGTAACCACACGTCTCATGTCCATAACGTCTCATGTCCATGTCACATGAGATCATAGCTAAATACAACAAGTCATATAATATCTATGAATATAATATCTATGTCATAAAACATGTATCCTATACAGAATCACCATGAATATCTCAGGAAGATTCTGTCTCATGAATAGTGTCAAGTGTCCTGGGTTATAATGTACTTGATAAGACAAGTACGCGAATGTAAAGGGTCACGAATGTCCATCTCTAGGTGACGTTACACAACTCTGCGTACAGTGTTGGCACCCGACTATTAATCGGATGCTAAGTAAGTCACACGGTCCTAGGTTAAGCATGAACAACAATATAAATGAATCAAGAAAATATGTAACAAGACTGCAAAGTTTGGCAAGGTACACTTGCCTGCGTGCGGCTGCTGATGACGGAGTCCCAGTACCGCGTCCAAGCCCTCAGGTCCAGTAATACCTAGAGATGAGATTCAAACCAAAAATCAATAATCTAACACACGACAGACAGGGATGCGACACGCATCTACACCTAAACTCAGTCTCAGCTATGACTCACAGGGATAAGACACTAGGGGGTTGACCATAGTTGACTATCGGTACGATAGTCAAATCAACTAGTCATCTGTACACTCTCCTCGATTTAATTCTCCATAATTAAATTAACATTTTTCCATCATGTACTATAGATCCCGATAATTTATTTAAAGGTCAAAAACCCAATTCTCCTCAAATACATAACTTAATTAAATTGTTATATTTCATGTAGAAGACAACCCTAATCTACAATCCACCTATCACAATTACATCTCCTCAACATACCACAAGTCGAATCCCCAAGTCCTTGATCATCCTCTCCAATCTTCGTCACATGCTCAATATCGTATAATATTCTCACATGTTGAATCCACCCTAATTCCATCTAAGTACAACATCCAAACTCAACCTCATAAAACACAAGGTACATGCTTACTATACTACATAAACCCTAAAAACATATTAACCTCATTAAACCCAACCTCAAGTCATTTAAAATCCACATTCACATTAATCATCATTAGCTTTAACCAATGTAAACATTAATCACATAGTTCAAGTACTACACTACACTAACCATTTATATCAACACTACATAACCAAAACCCTAGCTAGCATTTCACACATCCATATATATAATTAAATCCTATTTAAAATGATATTAATTTCTGGAAATTATTACAAGAGAGGGGAGAGTCGACCTCGCCGATGACGCCGGAGCACGACAGGTCGGGAAGCACAGCCGCAGGGGAAAGTCGTCATTGGTCGGTCGGGAAACACAGCCGCGGGGGTCGGGGGCTGCAGTTTGCACGGTCTGGCGGTCGGCCGGATCAGTCGCGGGTTAAAGCGGGCGCTACGCCGGAGTCGGGCCGGAGTGGGACTGCTCAGTCCAGCGGGGAAGCACAGTCGGTCGGTCGGGATCCACTAGCCGGCAAGGTCGGCAGTTGCACCGCGCGGTCGGGTAAAGTGCACAGCGGCGGTCGGGGACAGGCCGGAGCGGGGCGGCTGTACCGTGGGATGGTCGGCGGGGCTGTATCTGGAGCGGGCGCTCCGCCGGAGTCGGGTCGGAGTCGGGCCGGTGGGTCTTCACAGGAAGAGGAAGAAATAAAGGAAGAAGAAGAAGAAAGGAGGGAGGAGGTTTCTTGTATGGAGAAATATGGAGGAGGGAGGAGAGAGAGAGAGGGGGGGTTTTCCACACCTAGGGATTAGGGCCTCCTTGGTTTATTGTGAGGGTGATGGTGATGGTTTTATAGGGAGGGGTGCATTGGATGGAGGGTGGAGATGTTCCCAATTAAAATAGAGGGCTAAGATTTAATATGAAGACTTGTTTTCTTCATGCAAAGGAAGGGGGAGGGAAATGTTGACTACGGTCAACAATTGGTAACCTCTCCATTTGGTCTTGGCCAATGAGGTGAGGACACCCAAAATTAATAAATTGCAATTAAGCCCCTTAAATTCGGGCAATTGTACGAACACATAAAATGATGCAAAAATTGTGGGAAAAATGTTTTAAAAATATTCTGAAAATCAGGGTGATGACAATCTACCCAACTTATAAAAATTTCGTCCTCGAAATTAAAATTAAGCCATGGTAGAAGTCAAGGATGGTATAAGATTTGCTTTGGTTAAAATACAAGGCTAGGTTTAACGGAGTGGGCGATGTTGCGCGTTGCACATTCCGAAAATCATGGGAAAATCCACATGAGCGAAAAATCGGTTTCTTCATGTGTCATGTCAATGATGTGGACACCTAGTTGCTCTTTTGCATAAAAATGCCCAACCATTGAAATGTTGCACAAAGTTGGAAATGGAGGATGGACATGTCTAGGACAAGGATGTGGAATTTGTAGGAAGGCAGTGACTAGTGAAGTGCTCCAATTATCGAAGCAATGGTAAGGTGCGCCAAGGGATACCATTTTGTAAAACTAAATAAAATACTATGTTCTATTTCTAGGTGGATTCGAGCTAGCCTCAGTCTCACTATATAAGCCAAGTAGGTCTAATTCTTAGGTGAGGGGGTTTCACAATCCAGCCAACTTAAGACAATGTCGTCCTTAAAATTAAAATAAGGCATAATCTGTTAATCCTTCATGTACATAAGGCAAGTCAATCGCAATCTCCTTACGATAATTAAAATCCTAATCATATCCATTGCAATCACTTCAAGGTTAAGATGACCACTGATCCAATCAAAATTCAACCTATGGTTATCTCTTCTCGCTTTTTCAAATTATCCATATCCAAATTTAAGTTAAATCCATATAACATTTTCAAGATTTAAATATGCATGTAAATTTTACCTCACGATCTCTAACTATTATAATCTCCTCTAGAAGTAATTCGAGTCCAATATTATTCCCATTTTCACTTATAAATTTTTGTATGCTTCAACTTTTTAAATTCCATTCACATCCTCAATATTTCAAATAGGTAGTCCAAACATCAAATTTTAATTCTTAATTCAAATCATCAAATTGAAAAATTAATTTAAATGCAGTCCACCAATGTTCAAGTCTGAAATTCTATATTTATCCTCTAAATTCAAATTGATGATTTTTACCTTCATTATTCAAAAATTTAAATCATGTACTTAAGGTATAAATATTGGGTCCTCAATATCAAGATTTTAAAAAATTCATTAATCCTCATCATCTTAGTCATTCTTCTAAAATTCTTAAAATTAAAATGGCTTGAACCTCTCCCAATCTAATCTTACTCGATCATAATCTAAAAGAAATCCCTCTCGAGTTGACAGTGCACTGTTACCCAACTTAGAATTTACCCATCTATCACATAAGGCTATATACCTTAAGAAAATATTCCTTAATTTATTTACTCATGTCATTCAATGCTCAAAACTTCAACGCCGATCATATCACATATAATATGTCCTTAATTATGAAAGAATAATTCTCAAATATGTGATCGGCCTATGGGGTATATCTAGTACTCTCTGTGTATCAAACTTTATACCCAGCACGAGGTTTCGTCTTTCCGAAATAAGGGAAGACGGAGATCAATAATAAAGGGTTCAAGGGAGAGGTAATAGAATAGAAGTATCGGGATCAAGGCGTTCAAAGAATTCAAATGGAAATTGTCAAGGCAGATGTGGATTGCAATCCTATTTTGGTAATTCCTATTCACATGCTCGTATTAGTACCGTTATGTAACCGATACGATATGTCAGACATGTCTAGGGCAAGTATATTCGTCTACTAATCACTACATATCTCAATCCACGTAAAGTTGTATTACGATGGGCGAATCAAGCGCACTATGGTTGATCAGACCATAATACACTGATTCTGAAATATATTATTGTGGGCCTCCCCAATAATACATATGTCATGAACAAGCTCGATAAAGAATAAGCTTGCAAAACTAGGCTATAAAATAGCAGCATAAGTCAAGGTAGTATATGAAATATAAGTACGCTAGATGATGATGAAAGGAGGTACAAATTATTCAAGTTCACAAAAACAAAATAAGCAACAGTAATAAAAGACTCTACAATCTCTACAGTTACCATATAACCTCCTTGTCTAAGTCGCTAGTCGACCAAATAGGGGCAAGGACCTCTAAGTTCTATTGTCTGAATAAACACTGTCATCTTTTGCTAGTATGCGATTAATGCCATTCAATTATACCGCCTCGATGGGTCAAGTGGACTATGTGGTACTAGTCTCAAGGGAAAGGGAATATAACTTGCATCGAGGTGGGGGTACAAATTACTTGATTTAACACTAAGGGATAATCATCGGGTCACAATCTACAAGATTAACTCAAACTTATCGAACTCTAATTACCAAGCACAAAATTTTCAAATTCAAGACTACAGCTATAATCCTAGCAAACTATGGGTCCTTAATAAGGAATAAAATTACTTGGCCTACTATCAGAAGTGTCAGGTGGCACGAATTAAAAGACGGAGAAAAGAAGAACATATTTTAGTCGTTGCGCATTAGCGAACGTTAAGGTCGCAGATGAACAATATGTGAAATTAAAATATGGGACTCTAGATAATATCATGGTTTCCTAAGGTGAAGGTGGCGAGCAATTCTCCGTGTTTGAGGAATGATCTCATGGGGATTGTCATACTCATTGCTCTGGGCTTCCTGAGGTACTGTCTGCTAATATCACGACACGAACCTATATTCTAACACTATCTCACTATGCACATTAGGTTCAGTTCTAACATTCGATCTCGGATTTCTATTGGTTCCTCTAGACTGGGATCAAACACTAGGGTCAAATCTCTAACTAGCTCTTAGCAGTGCCTATACTACTCTTAGGTCATTCATGACTATAACAAGAAATAATGGTAAATTATTCTATAGGTGAGGGACGCTAGGGTTCATTAAGCGTTCTACTTAGGGGTGTGTCAATATCCTAGTTGCACTCTTAATAGGAAGGTTACCCTACTTATCATTCTATCAACAGGGACTTCTATATTCTAGGAGAAGGCTACACTTAAGGAACTAATGAGAAGGCACATGAATCAAGCAGGATGCAATTATTTAATGGAATGGATTGGAAGGAGGATGAGTCATAGTCAATTATGGATGAGATCCTATACTCTAATACTAGGTGCAGGCTTGCTCGGCACAGTAACGTAACCGAGACAATATGCTCTAGACCTGCATGGGGCACCACAAAAACTATGTCATGCCCCAGTCCCAAAATACCGAGGGACTAGACACGTGACAATGGCCAGCAGCACACACTGATAGACAAACCCAATTTAATGGATCCACCAGGGCGTACTTAAGCTGTAGTACAACAATAAGGGTCTAGATATACTAATCTCATCCACAGAAAATGAATATAGCAATATCAGAATCAATAAGCAAGATCAATCACAATAAAACATAATCTCGGGAAATAACTGATAAAGAGTCTGATACATCTGTCAAGATACAAGAATAAAGATAACCACAACAAATACTGAGTATGGAAACAGTATATATTCAGAAGATACCCTCAGGGATCACTCGTCTACTGGATCGGGTACTGCTCCAGTGTCTGCTCCTGCTCCTGCTCCTGCTAATGCTCCTGTCCCGTATACCTCGGGATCGATCTCGTCTGCTAGTCCTGGGGACATAATCTGGATCCAGGTTCTCAGGGGACCTAGCACGGTACAAAATAACTCATGCCAAAATAAATGCAGTGCAGCAATAAATGAAATAAATAGGGTCAATATGTAACCATCTATGTGAAATACAAGTAAGAGCATCACTAGTGCTCAGGCTGAGACCACTACAAGCTCTGTGTTGGGGAGCCGATAGCAGTAATAACGAGTAATGTGCCTACCTCTGCTGGAGAGTCTACGACCTCACAATAGTAGTAGATATATATAAAATAGCCTGTAGCCTGTGTGTCTCTCCCCACCCAATGTAACCACACGTCTCATGTCCATGTCACGTGAGATCATAGCTAAATGCAACAAGTCATATAGTATCTATGAATATAATGTCTATGTCATAAAACCTGTATCCATACAGAATCACCATGAATATCTCAGGAAGATTCTATCTCATGAATAATGTTAAGTGTCCTGGGTTATAATGTACTTGATAAGACAAGTACGAGAAGGTAAAGGGTCACGAATGTCCATCTCTAGGTGACATTACACAACTCTGCGTACAGTGTTGGCACCCGACTATTAATCGGACGCTAAGTAAGTCACACGGTCATAGGTTAAGCATGAACAACAATATAAATAAATCAAGAAAATATGTAACAAGACTGCAAAGTTTGGCAAGGTACACTTGCCTGCGTACGGCTGCTGATGACGGAGTCCCAATACCGCGTCCAAGCCCTCAGGTCCAGTAATACCTAGAGATGAGATTCAAACCAAAAATCAATAATCTAACAAACGACAGACAGGGATGCGACACGCATCTACACCTAAACTCAGTCTCAGCTACGACTCACAGGGATAATACACTAGGGGGGTTGACCACAGTTGACTATCGGTACGATAGTCAAATCAACTAGTCATCTGTACACTCTCCTCGATTTAATTCTCTGTAATTAAATTAACATTTTTCCATCATGTACTATAGATCCCGATGATTTATTTAAAGGTCAAAAACCCAATTCTCCTCGAATACATAACTTAATTAAATTGTTATATTTCATGTAGAAGACAACCCTAATCTATAATCCACCAAAGTCGAATACATAACTTAATTAAATTGTTATATTTCATCTCCTCAACATACCACAAGTCGAATCCCCAAGTCCTTGATCATCCTCTCCAATCTTCGTCACATGCTCAATATCGTATAATATTCTCACATGTTGAATCCACCCTAATTCCATCTAAGTACAACATCCAAACTCAACCTCATAAAACACAAGGTACATGCTTACTATACTACATAAACCCTAAAAACATATTAACCTCATTAAATCCAACCTCAAGTCATTTAAAATCCACATTCACATTAATCATCATTAGCTTTAACCAATGTAAACCTTAATCACATAGTTCAAGTACTACACTACACTAACCATTTATATCAACACTACATAACCAAAACCCTAGCTAGCATTTCACACATCCATATATATAATTAAATCCTATTTAAAATGATATTAATTTCTGGAAATTTTTACAAGAGAGGGGAGAGTCAACCTCGCCGATGACGCCGGAGCACGGCCGGTCGGGAAGCACAGCCGCGGGGGAAAGTCGTTAGTAGCCGGTCGGGAAACACAGCCGCGGGGGTCGGGGGCTGCAGTTTGCACGGTCTGGCGGTCGGCCGGATCAGTCGCGGGTTGAAGCGGGCGCTCCGTCGGAGTCGGGCCGGAGCGGGACTGCTCAGTCCGGCGGGGAAGCACAGTCGGTCGGTCGGGATCCACAGGCCGGCAAGGTCGGCAGTTGCACCGTGCGGTCGGGTGAAGTGCACAGCGGCGGTCGGGGACAGGCTGGAGCGGGGCGGCTGCACCGTGGGATGGTCGACGGGGCCGTAGCCGGAGCGGGCACTCCGCCGGAGTCGGGCCAGAGTCGGGCCGGTGGGTCTTCACAAGAAGAGGAAGAAATAAAGGAAGAAGAAGAAGAAGAAGAAAGGAGGGAGGAGGTTTCTTGTATGGAGAAATATGGAGGAGGGAGGAGAGAGAGAGAGGGGGGTATTTTCCACACCTAGGGATTAGGGCCTGCTTGGTTTATTGTGAGGGTGATGGTAATGGTTTTATAGGGAGAGGTGCATTGGATGGAGGGTGGAGATGTTCCCAATTAAAATAGAGGGCTAAGATTTAATATGAAGACTTGTTTTCTTCATGCAAAGGAAGGGGGAGGAAAATGTTGACTACGGTCAACAATTGGTAACCTCTCCATTTGGTCTTGGCCAATGAGGTGAGGACACCCAAAATTAATAAATTGCAATTAAGCCCCTTAAATTCGGGCAATTGCACGAACACATGAAATGATGCAAAAATTGTGGAAAAAATGTTTTAAAAATATTCTGAAAATCAGGGTAATGACAGTCATTGGATAGGTTGCGTTCCAGTCTTTGCAGACTGAGAGCACCTCTCGGGCCACTCAGTATAGGGTAGAAGAGAGTGTCGCTGAGTCTTCGCCCGCCACAACGTCCTCTTCCATGGTCGCTTGGACGAACGACCTTTTTGTACAGGCCACTGGCGAAAGAGGGAAAGGCAGACGCGTCTATGACACCGGCTCCTTGGCATCGCAGATGTTGGTATACTCGAGACCTCTACTGCCGTCCTCTTCTGCTGCGGCACAACCTGATAGGATAGAGCAAATTGTTATGGCAATGACCATATTGCAGGCCACAGTAGTGGGTATACATGAGGCGATCAGTAGCATGCAGGCTTTCATGGAGCATGGTTCTTCCGGTGTTCGTGCTCCTCCCGTTATTGTCCATGGCACCACGATATCTGGTCCTTCTGGTGCCTCTTCTCCTTCCCCTGCTGCTTCTGGCTCTATTCTATCTGCTGACACAGTGATGAGACTCCTAAGTTTATTGCCGCCGGAGGTATTAGGTTCACTACCATCTAAATTAGTGAATGAAATTCCTTTGGACTTCCTCGAACTTTTGCGTGACCAGGGAACACCGCCAGATCAGTAATTTTTTTATATTTTATATTTATTTGTGTTGTAGTATTCGCGGACTTGTGGATATTTTTTATTTATGTTGTCATGGTCATGGACTTGTGGATGTTGTTCATGTATTTTAATTATTTTATTTGGACTTGTGGTCATGGACTTGTGGATTTTGTTCATGTATGTGATTAATTTTATTATGTTAATTATATGTCTTTTCTGAATTATGTCCTGTATGTGTTTCCAGCGTACGTTTGTGCCGTTAAAGGTCCGATTGGATGAAAGTTCTACAGCGGGTTGTGCTGGGTGGTTGATATATTGATAGTGTTTAGCATATTTTATATAAACCAAACCTGCTGGGATATTTGTATTTTTTAAAAAAAATTGCAGTTATGTGCATATTAGCGACGGACATTCGTCAACTTAGCGGCTACCTACGACGTACTTGCGACACGCTAGCGACGGATATAACCGTCACTAAGTAAATTTCTATTTTTAGGCGACATATTATCGACACACGTCGACAGACATGCGACTTCCTCCCAGGGAGTAATGTTATTATTCCGTCACCAACTTGAGTACCAGACTTTTTTCAGTATCAGGAACATAAATAATGTCGCTATAAAATTACTATCTAGACGTTATTATAAACTAAATTATAGTCGCATATACATCGCTAAAGCACCGCTTAATGAATCCGTCGCTGAAATATCGCATAGACGTCAACTAAATCAACGTCGCAATTATACCAGTTTGTAGTCGAAAATTTGACTGATTGGCGACGAAAGCTTTTAGCGACATCGCGTTAACCGACGGGTGTTTTTCACCTAAATACCGTCGCCGGGTAGTCGCTAATAGTGAATAGCGATATTTTGGCAACGAAAATGATGTCGCTGTTCCTTTTTATTTTAGTAGTGAAGCCGTCAGCAGAGGATCCTGCGGCATGTCCCCACTGCAATAGTTTGATGGTGGCGATACCCAACATTACGTTCTCGCAAAAAGACATATTGCTAAAGAACAATCGGTACTATCATCCTCTGTATTATACAGGATATATTGGTGCCATCAAGGTGGACCGGATGCACATCGACCCCGGTTCGTCAATCAGCATCATCCCTCAGAGTCTGCTTCAGACCTTGGACATCCCGATGCATTGCCTGCTAGCAACCAATACTGCTATCAGTGGCTTCAATGTAGGAAGGAGCTACCCTCTAGATAAGATTCGCCTGAAATATCAGATCGGCGACTTGAAAACAGAGGTCACCTGCTTCCTCAGGGTGAAACTGCATAAGAAAGCACCTGAACCTCTGGTCGTTCACTTTCGTAGACCAAATCAATAACTGAAAGAAGGTCCACCACCTACTATAACTTTTGAACCTCTTATGGTAAAGCTGCGCAGGAAACCTCTGAAGCCATCGCTAGCACTAGGGGTAGAGCTTGGAAAAGACGAGCTGGAGAAGTACGTGGCCGCTCATGCTAACGTCCCTTCTCTCGACGATGTAATTCCGGAAGATGAGATACCTAATTTCATCAATAAAGGGCTATCTTTGAACTACTCTTTAAACCCCTAATTTTAAAAACTGTAGTAATTATTTAAGTAATTATTTAATTGATTTATAGTATTTATTAGCTAATTAGAAGAAAAAGAATTTTTTAAATTTTTATTTCTAGGTGATTGTGTAATAGAGGATTTTATGGAGCAACCGTAATTTTACCTAAATTTATTCCATGTAGTAGACCTTGAGGACGATTGATAGATTTATTGTATGCTCTAAAATAAAATTTCTAGAATTTTCTATATATATATATATATATATATATATATATATATATATATATATATATATATATATATATTATATATGTGAATATATATAAATAAATATAAGGTTAATAATAATAATAATAATATAATAATAATAATAACAATAATAGCAATAATGATAATAATAGTAATAATAATAGTGATAATAATAATAATATTAGTAATAGTATTAGTAATAATAAAAAAAAAAAAAGAAAAAGAAAAGAAAAGAAAAAGATAAAAGAAATAAATCCTAAACTTAAACCTATTTATATACTAATACAAAACCTAATAACTATAAAACCTAAAAAAAAATTACTAATCCTAACTACCCCACAGCCAAACCCCTTCTCCCCCACAAAAACCCGCAGAGAGCCCCAGACCCCTTCTTCCTGGTCTTCCTCTCTCTCTCTCTCTCTCTATATATATATATATATATATATATATATAAACTCATACTCAACCCAAACCCTAACCCTACCCCGACGTCGGCGACCCCACCCGACCTCCGGACGACCTCGAAGCCGCCGCCCCCGCGCCGCCGCCGTCCCCGCGCATGCGCACAATCCAGTTCTGGACTCATCTTCACAGTATCATATCTCCCTCAATTTTGATCCTTTTTGTGTGCGGTTTATTCGCATGCTTTCACAACGTAATCCTCTAGGATTTTCATTCAAGCGGGACGAGTTTTTGTTCCCTGGATTGGTTGAAAAATCAACCATAAAATGACCGGAAAACTAACCAAAACAGTCCAGAAATTTAACACCAAACCCCCATGTTCACACCCAATTTGCCGCCAACCTGTTCATTATTTTCAAAAACTAATTAAAGGGTTTTTCTTCACCATATAACCGAGAATTTTTCTGTTTTTTTAGTTTTTATTAATTTATTCTATGTGTAAAATTATTCAACCTCCAAAATGACCAAAAACTTATTTTTAAAATATTAGAAAATTTTGATACAGAGCGCACCCCACAAAACGAGACCGTCCCATCGCATACCAATTGCACCGAAAGGCGCGTATGGTATATCCAGACGTGTGGGCTTTCGCAAAAATTGATTTGGACGTGTGTACGCGTCAGAATCACTCCATATCCGTAAAAAGGCCTCATATCGCAACTTTTGCAAAATATCGCACTATTTAGTGTACGCTCGTCAGAATGCGACAAAACTTGCGCCATTGGACTCGTAGTATCGCGCTGGTCCTGTGACCCAAGTTTCACGCAATTCTGAGATAGTTGACCAAGCCGTCTATTTGCGGGCCCACAGTTGACTTTTTTGGGCGAATTTGTGTTCGGCTCTCCGGAATCCAAAATTGGACGTACCGTTGAGTTCGTATTGACATTTAGAATTTGCTTGACCTATAATTTTGTCCCATTTAGAGACCTTTACCCTGGCACACTTTTTGGTGCAAATTGGGCCACATGTGGACCCCACTTTGACCCGAAATTATCGTTTTGCCCTTGTGTCCAAATTGGACGAAAGGGTAGTATTTTTTAGCTATCTCGCTTATTCTGGGAACGTTGGTGATGTTTATTTCAGCATCCAGAGACGTTTATTCTGAGGCCGTAGTTTCTGATCCTGTGTGCTTGACTCTTGGACGTTACACTTTGCAGCTTTCTTACCAGGCAAGATACCTTGCCAAATTGCTTACAGTACTTTGTATGCTTATTATATTTCTATATATATATTCATTGCATGTGTGTTTTCTTTCAGTCATAAGTATATGCTATATATATATATATATATTGACACACACTTGAAACATAGTATCATGGGAGGGAAGGACAATCAGTAGGCGTATGGGCTATAACCACTCTAGTAAACCGTAGTATCTGGCGCACACTACGGTAGTGTGTCGTGCTGGTCGCTACCCCCGAGGTATGTCAATTTCTGGTGTCGCGCTGGTCACTACACCCGAGGTATGTCGATTTCTGATGTTCTAGACGTGTGTGTGAGTTATGAGGTTTATATCGAGTAGCCTACCCATGCCCATACGTCGAAAAGTTTTCCTCATTATGCATTTCATATAGATTGTCTTGTATAGCGTACTTATATATTTTTAACTATTATTCAAGTTTACTGTATTCAAATTGGCATACTTCTATGTATCTTGTTACGTCCCTCTAAGGACCTGGTCTGTCACGACCCACACCCAAAAAATCGGATATGAGTCATGGGTACGTCCAGCCTACGCCACAGCATCGGCGGTAGAACGCTGTCTAGGTCTACTATCTAGCTAACAATCTCACACAATAATATAGGTACCTGTTAAGATCTCAACTCCAAACGGAGGAGCAATATGATAAAGATAACACAATACTCAATCACGAATCTAAGCACGATAAGATAACACAGAAATCTAACAACTACAAAGTCCACACAACTACTACTAAAGCAACAAAAATAATAATAATACAACAATATCCCGAATTATATACAATACAAAGTCTCAATCCAAAACCGGGGACAAATCCAGTACCAGAAGCTAATAAATACAACAACTGAGGTCCTAGTGATCCCGGCTACCAACCCAGAAAATCACTCCTGAACTAGGGGGTCCCTGTCTGCACCATTGACAGGCTGAGGTCCATATCGGACACCAATCCTCCGGATCCTCTGAAAAATATATCCAGTCAGAATTGGAGCAAGTACACCTCTAATAGCAGTTCCAGTTAAATGATAAAAACTATAAAGCAGTTGTAGCAAGTAGCAAGGTGAAGGAAATAAAGTATGAACAAGAAATATATACATATCACTGGTGCATAAAGGTAAAGATGCATGAATATCAGAAGCAAAATAGTAATGACTGCAGGATACAAGAAATCTAAACTAAGAGTAAGTATGTGCACATGAACGTGTAGTGAGTCCAGCAAGAGTAAATGTAATGAGTCAAGTCCAGAAAGTATAAGTGAGACCAGTCAAGAATGCAAGTGAGTCCAGACTAGAAAGAATAAACTCGTGTCTTTGAAATACCTGTTTCGACATGTAAACGGTTAGGGGTAAGTACGGCTCACCGTACACTGGGTATGCGGCTGCTATCATTCCAGATTAGACACGAGGGGGTGATTTCTGTAACCTCCGATTTCCAAATTCCCGAAATATTTAGATTTTAAATTATTTTAAAATATCAAGTTTATAAGATATTTTTCTCCTTGAATTTTTATTAGATTTTCGAACAATGTTTGATTTTAGAAGGTGATTTAAAATCTTTTATAAAAATCATTTTTTTCTAAATGTCGATTTATTATAAAATAAATAGATAAATAATGATGTAAATATAATACTATAGCTTCGAATATTTATTGGCTTGAAATCATGAAATTATTGTTTTAAATAAAAATTTATTTGAAGGACTAGTTGATAAAATATAATAAAATTTTATATTTATTGGGATAGTAAATAAATAAATTTCATACTTTCTAAGATTTTGCAATATGGATTAATTAGTAGCTAATTGGGAATCAGTTAGCTTTCCTAAAATATTTTCTGAAATTATAATCTTTTCTTTTTAAAATTTTACAAGTTTGCCATTTCCCATTAACTAGCCAACACACCCTCATTCCCACATGAAGAACTTATTCATGTATAATCTTGGCCATTCATTATTGGGCCAATCCTCACCCTTCATCCCACACCCTCTTTTCCCTATTTAAAGTCTCTCACCCACACCATTCCCAAGAAACCCTAGCTAGCCCTCACAAATTCCCACAAGCCAACAACCATCACCATTTTGTGTGCTCGTGTCCGTGTGTCCAGCATTACCGTGTCAGTCGTGTTGGCCTCGGGTCCGACCCCGGGTGTCCTATCGTATCCATTCATTTCCTGTGTCCGGTTACAACATTACAACCAGATTTTCGTGTCCGACACACCCGGACACATCCACCTCCACCACAGCAAACATCATCCTCGTGTCCACCATCTGGACATATCCCTACCACAGTACATCATTCTGTGTCCAACACCCGGATACGTCCACCCCCAATACCACAACACCACCATCGTGTCCAGCCTCGGACACGATCCACCCCGACACAGCAAATTCAAAACCCTAACCCTAACGTCGACCTAACCGTCGTGCGTCGAGCTCGAAGATCCAGACGCCGCGAGACCGAGCAGATCCGCCGAGCTTCGCTGCCGCCGGTGGCCGCCTCGGATCTCCTCGACCTCGTCGAGCCGTGGCCGCCGCCTCCTCGAACCGAGCACCGCCGCCTCGAGCAGATCCGCCGCCTCCTCGAGCCGAATACACGCCGCCGCTTCGAGCCGAGCACCCGTCACAGCAGACCGAGCAGATCCGCCGACGCCTTGCCGGCCCGACCCCGGCGAGACCCCACCGCGCCGACGCCGGAAAACCCAACGTGAGCCCGATTCCTTCTTCCCTCTTCCCTTTCTGCAGTTCTGTATAATTTTGAGTTAAATTAAGTTATAATTAGATTAGTTTAGTTAAGTAGTAATTATAAGACTTTAGTTTTAATATATTTAGTTAATTTATATGTAAATAGTTAAGTTAATATAATTAGTTAATTTATATGTAATAGTTTAGTTAATGTAAATAGTTATTTTTTATAATAATTTGTTGGGGTTTATATTATTATTTAAGAAATAGTTTCAATAATAAAAATTAGTTCAAATTTGTTTATTTTTGGACTGGTGACCGATTTTTACTATAGATATAAAATATATTGGCTTTTACATAAATTCTAAAATTATAAATAAACTTTTATTGTAATTATTGTTCAAAATAATTTCAAAATGATTTTCATTATTAAGGTGTTATCTTAATTACGAACAAACGACCCTTTCTCTTTTAGCTAACTTGTTAAACCCCGTGTGTTTTCTCTATGTATTGAGGACTCGGTATCCTTATCTCGATTTTCGTGCCGAACTCCGATCGTGGACTTCTTTATATAGTTCCTAGCTATTTGAACTGCTCCGGACTCATTGGAACGAACTGCTACTTCATTGGGATCACCTTGAGAAGTGTGGCATTATGTACATTCTCTGATTAGTTATATATATATATATAAATATTTGATTGATATATATACAAATATGTATTTTGGCATAAAAATATATATTTATATACATCTATTAGTGTATATACACAAATATGTATTTTTGTACAATTACTAAGAGACACTTATATATATATTATATACGTTTTTATTGGTATATACCCTGAGTGTAAATGTGTATTATATACGTATCCCTACTAGATGACCCTAGTTGACTAGAGCCATGCCTGGCATAGCCCTGAGGCCAGGGTATTTCTATTGTGTGTTAGTGTAGCATCTGATACAAGTGATATTATTATATGTTTATAGGACTGTCGGATTCTCCAGATGATACTCTGGGACAGGACATTGGTATTGACAGCTAAGGACCCAAGGCGAGTACATTCTCTGATTAGTTTCTAATTTATGATATCTCCTATGTTCACTGTATCTAGTGTAGATATCCATGCTCTTGACACGTTGGTTACACGGATTGGTATACACGGATCTCTTCATGAGATGTTATTCCTTATTCATGGTGTAGCTTGTACAAGATTTGTTTCCTTGTTATCTTGTGCATGTACAGACACTGATTCCCGGGGAGATTTGCTACCTTCCTAGGGAATCCCGTGCCATAGCGTACCATGATTGGATCTACTATACCAGTCGGGGGTGGGGAGTATTTTAGTATAGATATGTGATCATACCCAAACTCTACATGCATCATAGCTCACCCCACATCTCACGTCTGGTGCGGCCTGACCATTTACATGCTTCATAGCTGTTACGTGTGATTAGCCTGACCTCTACATGCATCATAGCTAACCAACGGTTAGCCTGACCTTACAAGAATCATAGCTAATCACATGTAACCAGCCTGATTAAGTTCCCGAGCCGATCACATGTTAAAGCTAGTACTCATACACTTAGTCATAGGTTCTTGCTCATGGACATATTGTTCTTCTCCTGCATTTACTTACAGTATTTCCAGTATTTCCTTTATTTCTCGTACCTATACATGCTTCTCGTATATTTCCATCTAGAACTGCTACATAGTTTATGTCATTAATATAGAACTGCTATTTAGAGATGTACTTTGCTCCTTCCTGACTGGAAACATTTTTCCAGACTATGCCTAGAGGACTGGTATCTGACATTGATGGACTACAGGGTGAGTAGCTGAGACTTGGTTTATGTTAAGTTAGATTATTTACAGTTTAGACTTGTGTTGTACTTATTTTATTTCTTCGATTTCTTATCGTGCTGTAGTTATGTGATTGAGTATGTTGATCTTTATTATTGTTATCCGTGTCTCCTTATGGAGTTGGATACTAGTGTGAAATTATTTAGATAGTACTTGACCTAGACAGCGTTCTACCGCCGATGCTGCGGCGTAGGCTGGACGTACCCACGCTCTCGTACCCCTATATCGGGTGCGGGTCGTGACAATTTCAGTGATTCTAGTTGGGAATGTTTACATGTCTACTCGAGTATTTCTCTGCCCCGACTAGTACAAGTGAATCCAAGACCCGACACGTAAATCAAGTATGAGTCCAGCCAGAAACATGAGTGATGCCTGTAGTGAGTCACGATGTGATGCCAGTAGGTGATTCCAGAATAGAGGCCAGAAACATAAAATATACGTGTCGCAAGTAAATAAATCCAGAAATACTAGTCCGTGTCGTGCCAGAAAATCAGATAATACTATACTAGAAGCTGAATCATAATAATCATTAGATAATGAAAACTATCAGAGAATGTACTCGCCTGACGTCCTGAGCAACTAGCGATCCGAACGGGCGTCACAAGGACCTATTACAAAAAAGCAAGGTTAAACGGGGTTCTAAGAGTTAAACAGATATAAAATAACTAAAGACAAGGTTCTAGGGTCGTTCTAGGTCAAACGGGTTAAACCGCTGAAATCTGGGTCAAAAAGTTAACTCTAGGTCCAAAAAGTCAACTCTGGGTCAGAACTAGGTCAAAAGTTGACTTTGGTGGTCAACTGTGTCAACTACGGTCAAATCTAGGTCAAACTAGGGTGCCCCTAAAATTCTAGGTCAAAACTAGGTCATTAAGCTAATAAACCCTCAAACTCGTCTCCTTGAGATACCGGGATACTCTCGGTATCCGATATCTCAACCTACGCGATACGCCCCGCCTATACCCTCTAAAATATATACCAGCACGTATATATATATATATATATATATATATATATATATATATATATATATATATATATATATATATATATATATATATAAAACAAAGTCTAACCTCATTCCTAGGCTAAAACTCAATACCTTGCCCCGACGCTCAATACCTTGAGTATCTCAAGGTATTGAGATACTCAAGCCTTACCCCTCACTAACACTAGCTAGCTAACTAACTAACTATCTATATATATACTACCATATGCTACTATATATATATAACATATATCTAACTATATAGATATATATATATATACAACCTAGTGTATAGACAAACACCTCATCTTCGATACCCAATCTTACCTCAATACCTTGGTATCTCAAGGTATTGAGATACCTTATGTAACACCCCGTTTCGCTCAAGCGAACTGCCGTCTCAAACGGCAATAGTACAACTGTCCCGACCCGCTTTGCCTCAAAGAAAATGCAAAGGATATCCAGACTTGCCCTACAGGAATTCGGCTTAGGCTTTCAGAGGCTCGCTCAGACGTATCGCTCTACCAAGGCGAATCATCGCTAAGGTGGGTGGCTACGGTGAACTTGTCTTCGCTTAGCCAGCACACATAAAATCTGGAATATACATGCTAGTCGCTAGGTGATTCACCCCCTGCATGCTAATAAATCCAACGCACCTAGCTAAGGGAATAATCCCAACTTGTATTGCTTGCTAGAACATGGAAATGAAATACTGCTTAACTCAGACCCTCGCATGCTAAGTCCCTTAACGGTTTCATCTCTCGGCTTACCTTCGGGTCCGAGCAACGTGCCTGCTTATGTTCCTTAGAAACGCATGCTTGTTTGCTTGTAATGTTGCCATATTTTCATCCAAACCCCGGAAGACTACTACGTAGTCATTCCGTGCCTGAACAAACCTGCAAGTATCCGTGTTCACGTGTTCTCGTGTACTCACGTAGCCTGCTTGGCAAAAACATACTCATGTAGCCTGCTTGGCAAGAACGTAATCACGTAGCCTGTTTGGCGAAACTCACGTAGCCTGCTTGGCGAAACTCACGTAGCCTGCTTGGCGAAATAATGGAATTGGAAAAGACCCTGACCTGCATGTCGCGGACAACTCGGAAACAAGGTAAAGTTCCACGGACGGTTCCGGGGCACCGGGGCCGATCCGATCCGGATGGAACTCATCGTTCAGTCTCACGTTCTAGGACGGGATGGTTTGTAGCACTCACGTTATTGGCTGCATTCCATCTTCGTCACAGACTGAATGCACGTATAGTCTCACGTAATTGGACAGGGTGGTATGCGGCACCTCACGTTCTTGCACGTAGCAAACCATCCTTGTCATTGACTAGATTGGTCCTTTATGGCTATGCCAGCGACTCATGTTCATATAGATAAGTCATCCTCGCTTAGCGGCTATCCGCGTGCGAGTCACTGCATCGCATCAAGAACAACTGAACACCTGAACGATCATGTTAAAACGACCCTGCGTGTTTGCATATGCTTGCCTCCTGAATGTTTAAACATGCTCCTGCTTGAATTAACAATGTTGCCTTAATGTTTGCCTTGGACAGGGAAGGAGATGGTAAGTTGGTAAGTCTCGCCGTGTTTCCTCTCATGTTGCACGGCGCACTGCCCGACACGTTAGGCTATTCAAATATTGCATGAAACTGATCCTAAGGCAACTAGAAAGACAACTTAATAGTTGTGCACGGAACCTGTATTACGTGTTTGGATTTGTCGAGCGGGCGAGTAGCTTCCCCACCAGTGCATTCAATGTACTGATAATCCACCAGTTTGTCTGCAGGGTGCGGGAGAACCTCGTTCGGTGCGGATGCCTCCAACGTGCGTGCTAAGGCCAGGAGTTCCCTCTGAAGCCTTGCAACGGTGCATCCGGAACAGAAGCACATATATAAGACATAATGTTGTGAACATAGCCCGAACTCGCCTGAACATCGACTCTACAATCATTCCATAATTGTAGCCACTTGGCACGCTTTTACTGTTTCAGAGAGAGAAGCTTGAGCGACTTGTAATCTCGGCTATACGCCGCCTGTAACACATGTTCATATCAATAAAAGAGCTTGCTTTACTTCAACTTGTGTTTCAATGCTTCCGCTATACTGTCGACTCAGTGAACCTGTTACCAAATCGCTATGCGTTCATGACTCCGCTGCACTCGGACAATCTGTGCGACTCTGTGGCTTAGAACTCTTACCGCCAGCCAACGAATCACGGCCTTGCACGGGCGCGGTTCACGCTCGTGCGGCATCACGCCCGGATGGGTCAAAGCGATCGTTCCGCGGGAGCGCTGGCGAGGGTGATTCCTGCCTAGCGGGAACGGCCGAAATAGCCTGCGGGAGATCGGGGCGTGACATAGTGGTATCAGAGCCTGGCTTCTACGCCTTTGGACTTTGATTCGATATCTCTGTTTCGAAAGCTCGTTCGTGGGTTATGTGCACGCTCTCTCTCAATGCCTCGATGGAATGTTCCAACAATAAGTCTAAATACTTTCAAAATGCGTTTTGAATGATATGCTTGCTTGTCTGCTGTTGTGCTGCGAGTGGCCTTTGTGCCAACCTGTGCGAACCCTTTGAGAGTATCGCTAGTAGCTTGTCCGATTTTCACTAACTCTAAGTTTGGTTGAATGCATCTATTCGAGGGACGCCTTGAACTAGTGCACCATCCAAGACTTAAGAAAAGGTGAAACTCGAGTGCTGAGACTTCGCTATCACTGAGCTGGTTGACGTGTTCACGCTAGAAGTGCACTTCGAAAGTGCGCACGATCCAGTCTGAGCGATATGCTAAGATCGATGCTTGTGCAAGTGAACATCCAAATGAGCAAGTACAACGACTTGTCTAGGATTTGCCTCAAACCCTAGATCACTGCTTGTCCTTAGTATGTCTCGAGGACGAGACTTTTTCTAAGTTGGGTAGGATGTAACACCCCGTTTCGCTCAAGCGAACTGCCGTCTCAAACGGCAATAGTACAACTGTCCCGACCCGCTTTGCCTCAAAGAAAATGCAAAGGATATCCAGACTTGCCCTACAGGAATTCGGCTTAGGCTTTCAGAGGCTCGCTCAGACGTATCGCTCTACCGAGGCGAATCATCGCTAAGGTGGG